>JAUPFV010000003.1:180614184-181214184 GCA_036936605.1 Limnanthes douglasii subsp. nivea
TAACGGAAGCTTCGTGACTCATTGCCCTTGAGATGACAATTAATCTTATATGACTGAAATTTTTATGAAGTTTTATTACTCGTCATTCTTAAGATTAATAGATTGGATTAGCGTATTAATGGTTGTTTCATGATAAATATGAGCTTAGAAGGCTCTTTGCATCTAACACTATCCATTTTTTCAGCACGTATTGGTTAAACCATTTAAGGTAATGTTTGTAAGATCACAACAGATCTGATCTGGCTAAAACTTTCCCTAGTGGGATTATCGTTCTTACGGTTAGTTTGTGATAAATATGTGTTTTGGGACAGTTTATGTTGGCTTTTGCTAGTTTTTCAACATTTGATCAGAGTTTTAGCGGGATGGCTGCGTCTAGATATTTCCAGATTTTCGGCAAACATTAATTTAAGTTTGAAGATTATGTTTGTAGGATTACAATTGACCGATTTAGGTTGAAAGTCTTATGGAAGCAAATCATTGCTTTTGAGATTCACATCTCATTCTGTCTTAATTTGTAGGATCAGTATGGGTAATATTTGATGTTTTTTTTTATGAAATTGAAGTTTGATGTGTTGTGAATTGTGAGCAAATGGGTACACTTTGATGCTATAGGACCAGGATCGTTTTGCCATATATGTCACAATTGATGTTAGAATTAGAGTGCGAGTGTGTGAAACGACCTCACGAACTAGCGAGATATTGTCCGTTTTGCGCTCGTAAGCACGCACGGATTTGCTTTTGGGTGTACTCCCAAAAGGCCTTTTGCTAGTTGAGGTGGGCGCTCAGAGTTATATACACTCTTTTATGGTCTTTGTTAGCAATGTGGGATTGGGAGTCCTCTATGGGATGAATATATGGCTCTGATAGAATTAGAGTGCAAGTGTGTGGAACCGAGATATTGTCCGCTTTGCGCTCGTAAGCGCGCACGAGTTTGTTTCTGGGTGTACTCCCAAAAGGCTTCTTACTAGTTGAGATGGGCGCTCACACTTATATATACTCTTTTATGGTCCTTGTTAGCAATGTCGGATTGGAGATCCTCTATGGGTGAAGTTTATTCTTCACAATTGAACACATACATTATAAATTTAAACATCCGATAAGTTTTGCTTTAATTTTCAACGCTATTATTTTAGCTATAGATTTGTTGTATTGAGTAAGAGAATTAGTTTTGTATCCAAGTACGGTGCTTAAAACCTAAATCATCAGTTCATTATTCACTACTGTAGCTTTTAATCAAATATTTTTAGTTGAAAGTTTGCTGCTGCATGATACAATATGTAAATTCATTGCTAAAAATGGATATAGATGCACTTCTTTATTATATTGATGATAGCGGTAAATAAGGAAACCAAATCATAGCTTTAACCTATTGTTATTTATAATTCAAGGTGTGTATTTAAGGTTAATTGTTTTTTTGTTTCTTACCGTTTCAATTTCTCATTACCAAAGGTGTGTATTCTACTTTTTATTCTAATAACCTAATTGTTTTAGGTAGATGATATTTATCTCTGTAGTAGATAAATACTCGCTAATTGTGTCATATAAATTAGTTAGAAACTTATGATAGATTTAAAAGGGTTTCTCTGCTAGTTCAGCGGAATAGTTGGCATGAATCTTAAATTGCATTGGATTTGTTTAAGACCTTAAATTTTAGAATTTTCACTAAGTTTGGGAGTTTAAATTTTACCGGTCGTGTGACATAAAGCACCAACTTTAGTCGGCCTTTAAACACAGTATATATATATATATATATATATAAATAAATGAGATATTTAAGTAATCAATCATAAATACAAGCTTTGGGACAACCATTCCGGTGGTCACTTATATTTATAAGTGGAATTGGGTTACATCTTGCACTAGAAAGTTTAGAAATTTCTATTCCTAACTCGTGCTATTCTCTAATTTCATGATGCAATGGGTTAGCCAATCTTATCTTCCACCAAACTTTAACTTTTAACCCTATGTTCATAACCGCGGACGTCACTTGATTCTCCTACCTAACCCCTTCTATCTCGAACATTATTTTATGTTTATGATGAAAATCTATAAGTTTTTCACGTATTGAGTTGTTCGTATCAGTGGACTTTTCTTTTCCCCACTAGGTTGCTCTTGGCCACTCTTAAGATCTCTCATAAGCGAATGAACATTTTAAATCTCATTCTTGAGATAGATTATCCAGGCATGGATAAATTTCTCCATGTTGTTCATGTTATTCCAAAGGTTAGATATATCAGTGTGTACTTTAAAAGCTACTGAACAAAAGAGCCGTTTGAAAGTCAATCTCACCAACACCATTCGATGATAGCCTCATGCTACTATGTACCGATTCCTCCATATTGCTAGTTTCCAACACTCTATCTCTTCTTGGCCTACGATTTTTTAGTGCTCGTCTACCAACATTCATCTTCATGTTACTGTTTTTGTTTTTGATTTGACCTCTACACAAATCTATCCTATAAAGCAACTCGACCAACGGAGGGCGAGCCTAGAACCATGGAGTGGAGTGGAGTTCTAAGAGAATTTTTTTTTAGATTAATGTTTGCTTGTGTTATTGATTAAAGAAATTTAGGGTGGACAAGTACTAGAGATATTTTGGAAGTCCGCTCGAGGCTGAATTTATGCAATATCGAGAAAGCGTGATCATGATCAATGTGTATCTTAAAATACTAAGGATTGTGCGCTCGATGCATACATTGAATAATTTAGTATGAGAGGTTTGTAATACCATACTAAAAAGATATCAAGAATATGAGTTAAAATCACTGAACAATGGGTTGTGCATATGAGGTAGAGGCACAAGTGTACCTTGTTATTCGAGCTCTTACGCGAACCTCGTTTAGATATCTACGTGAAGACTAACAGACTCAATTGGCTCGTTTCCATGCCCTTATCATCTCATTCTTCTTGTACCACCTTCGTTTTAATTTGTCCTTCTGATGGACAATTTAACTCGATTGGAAAATACGTACGCTGCTAACCATAATCACGGTAATGACATCTTTAAGAAAGTTTCAAAATCTTGGACATTGTAATTCATATCGGTCTACGCTCTAAGTCGATTGGAAAATTGGTTCTTCACCATTCCACATCTGACCAAAGTACATACCCGACCCTCATTTGTTTTTCTCCTGAGAATATAAAGCATTTTTGACTCTTTTTTTCAAATCCATTCACTTTTCTATGTCAGTACTTGTTCACTATCGGTCACTTACCTATATTAAGCTTTTGACAAACTTTATCATTATATTTAGACTGCATTCTCAAATAACCCAACTTGTTAACATGGTTGTGGTCCAATAAAGTATTGGTACAACAGAGATCTCGTTGATAGGGTCATAGTCCGACAGGGTGTGGGTACAATGAGGATCTTAACCTCCTTAGGATCCCTTTTAGTGGACTTGGGACCGATCTACCGATGATTGTGATTCTTCACAATACACTTCAAACACTAAAAGAATTCTTGTTAGTTTATTTTTGTTTTATTGATATGCATATATCTAACGGGTCGTTCCACCTAACATGGGGTTGCGATATGATCATTACATGAAGAACACATATAAGTTTAGAGTTATATGTACAAAAGAATGCACTGCAATAGTAAAAGGTATTACAACCACAATACATCGTGAAAATCGTTGTTAAGAGTTCAAATTATGGCCAACATCGATCTCTATTATACTGTCATTACCATTTTTAAGAGATGAGTGAGAGAAAATATGCATGACACCGAGGTTAACCTAACAGGTTTGGGCGAAAATGACGTTGCAGCAATCGTTGGTTCACGAGATTCTGTAATTCATTACCAAATATCGCACTTTATTTTTCTAGCAATGCAAAACAAAGATAGCCATGGCTGAGAGTGGTTATAGACTTCATAAACATACAAATACATAATTTTGTTATTTTAATGGAATATTACTATAATTAAAAAAATCTATATAAAATAGACATTATACTGAAATTATAAGAACTAATTTATGATTCTGTGGTGTTATATTTTTCTTTCGTTATGCTCTTTGTTATATTTTAAATAAAGTGAAAGGAACAAATTTCAGATAGATGTCTCGCGGGTGATGTACAGTTGACGAAACTATTTATAGCCCATGAGAACTTATTCGCTTGGGTTTTTAAAAGTTGAGAAGAATATCGGTGAATAATAGTGGAATTATGATGATCGTTTAAGGGTGTCGTGTGACAAATTCCCGATTATACGACTTATTAAATTCTAACTTGCAGTTACAGATGACGAGGGTTGGAAATTTTTGTTCTAATGAAGAAATATAGCTCATTTTGCAAACATGCATTTACTCAAAATGGGTGGAAACTCAGATAAGGAAGCCAAGATAGCCCATAAAGGTAAGTGT
Source organism: Limnanthes douglasii subsp. nivea (assembly GCA_036936605.1). NCBI lineage: Eukaryota > Viridiplantae > Streptophyta > Magnoliopsida > Brassicales > Limnanthaceae > Limnanthes > Limnanthes douglasii. The sequence continues at coordinate 180,618,552 of JAUPFV010000003.1, forward strand.
GTTAGGTATTTAGTGTATTTGGATTGACTAGTCGACCGATTCAGTCCTGATACATTATCAAACAAGTTGTAGAATATAGAGTGCGCGCTTATTAGGATATATTATGATTACTAAAGTCAAGGGACAAAGCTCATTTCAGGGTCCAAAAGGGCAAAGCAGATGATGAACGGAGGAGAATCAATAAAGAAAATGACGAGTAAGTTTGCTAAAATGGACAAGTTTGAGGCCATGATTTCAGAAGATGGTAGAAATAAATACATTTTTGTTGACTACCCTTAAGGTTGTTTATGTCCTGAGTACCCCATACTCGAAGCTCGTTGAGAATGAACTATTGGAGCAGACAATGAGGCGCATCAAATGGGAGAACGATGATTATATTTGTCGCAACCACATATTAAACAGTATGTCCGATACTTTGTTTGATGTATACAAAATGTCGAATGTGCAAATGAATTATGGGATTCTCTTGAATCGAAGTAGAAAGTTTTTGGTCAGTAATTTTATTAATTACAAATTGGTAGATTCTCGACCTATGATGGAACAATACAATGAATTATTAAGAATTTTGGTTCAATTCGTTCAAAACAATATGAAAATGGATGAATGTATTTCAGTGTTTTCTATTATTGATAATTTGTCTCATTTATGGAAGGATTTTAAATACACTTTAAAACGCAACGAGGAAGAAATGACTTTAGTAAAACTTGGTAGTCCTTTTGAGATTGAAGAGTCTTTAAGGGCTCAAGAAGAAATCAGTAATCCTAAGGGTAAAAACTAAGTAGGAAACCTATCTGTAAATATGGCTAGAAACAACGGATTCTTTAAGAATGCATATACATAAAAAGGAATAAATGAAAGTTTAAAGGTAATAACAACAACAATTATTCTAACAAAAAACATAAAATGACATGTTAGAAATATGTCAAACCTGGTCACTGTAGGAGAGATCGTCGAGTCGGAAAAAGAAAAAATAATGTTGGTTCAAGTAGAAACAATGCTGGTTCAAGTGGATCTATAGATCACAAAAAGCAGCAAGGTCAGATTTTCTTTCAGAATTTAATTCTGGTCAGAATTATATATCTCTAATATTTGAGGCATTTTATGTGCAGCATGATGATGTTGCATGGTGTGTTGATTCGGGAGCAACAAGTCATGTATGTATTGATCTTCAATAGTTGTGTAATTTTTAACAGATTGAAGATGGATATTCACTCAAGATAGTAAATTTGGCAATCAAACCAATTAAAGGACTAGAAAATGTTAAATTATTGTTTACTTCTGGAAAATACATATTATTAAACAATGTATTGTATGTTCCCGGGATTCGAAAGAATCTCTGGTCTTGTGTTTTTTAAACAATTGTTGTTTTAAACAAGTTTACGAAAGTGGCAAGTATATAGTATCAAAACATGGTGTATTAATGAGATTCAGATATTTGTGTAATGGTATGTTTTAAACATGCTTACCTAGGCTACCTCCTTCGAACCAACTGATGAAATGGGCCTTCGCAACTGTATCCACTGTGAAAAGCCGGCCCACCACAGAGAGGCCCGGGACAGATGAAGAACCGGCCCATCACAGAGAGGCCCGAGTCAGAAGCTCAAAAGAACGCGGGAACCAACCTGACTCACAAGTACGAACATCGGGTGAGAAAAATCCAACAGAGCCTGAGTATTGCCTTCGGGAGTGCCGTCGAACGACCGAAGGTCAGGTCGGGACAAACAGCGTCGTGGAACGTCCGACGCAAGAGGAAAAAGAATAATTAGTCCAAAGATAGGCCATTGGCTCGAAGCACATGGGGCTACGGATGACAGGTGTAGGTTCGGCAGTGAGTCTTCGCTCCTAATACTCCCGAAGACTAGGGGGCTACTGATGAGGGTAGAATTCGCCAAATGTAAATAATGAGGATTTAATTATGAATAAAAGTTACTTGATGTAGTTATTAAGGAATTTAGGATTTCTCGGGGACCAATGTGTAAATATAGTACTTACTAAAGAGCCTTATCAAATATGTAAACAGCCCACTAAGGATTCATGCGGGTCCACTTTATTTTAGTATAAAAGGTGACCCACTTTCTTGGTAGGTAGGACATTGAATATTATTCTATTACATTCTCTTTCTCTCTCTATACTTTCTCTCTCTAGTCACATCAAGCACAAGATCCAAAATATTCTTCCAAACAATTATTGACTCATCAAAATCAACGTCCTAAAGAAGCCTTTGTCACTATTACAAGTGATATAGAGGAATGTGAATCCGAAGACAATGGTGACAACAAATCTAGCTCATCAGATAATGAAGGAAGCTCCCTAGAAGGAAGCTCAGATATTGCACCCACTGATACTAATTGAAAATAGGAGGTTTTGTAGTCGTCACTTGTGTCATTTTGTTTTTAAGAAATTATTTTGCCACACATATTGATACCTCGTACTATGATTTGATAGACATTTAAAAGTTTGAATTATATCACCATTCACATTGGCACTTCGAAAAATATTTTTTATATTCGTTAGCACCTCGAATTATATTGTCACTCACACTGGCACTTCGAAAAATACTTTAATATTCGTTAGTACCTCGAATTATACTGCCACTCACATTGGCACTTCGAAAAATGATTTAATAGTCGTTAGCACCTTGAAATATACTGCCACTAATATTGGCACTTTGAAAAATGCTTTAATAGACGTTAACACTTCGAATTATACCTTAAAAATTACTTCAAGGGTGATCAGTCCTTGTGTATTTCATAAATTAATACTTTTATTATTTTCAATAACCTTTCCATTTAATAGTTCAAATAAATTCTCACATTAGCGAATGAATTTATTTTTCTCAGCATAAAATGTTATACTTACAAAAACGTTGACCAACAAAGAAAATTATATTTATAACCCCGACTATATGGGCACCTCATTAAAACCATCCCGAACCACCAGGAGAGGAAAAATATGCCACCATTCAAGATATATAAGTAAGAAAAGAACTACTCACAATACAATTTTAAATTCTCAATGTTCCAAAGGTGGTACAAAAATATTCCATCTTTATCCTAGAGGCAATATGTCCCTGGCTTAACCTTCTCTACCACCAGATACGGTTCTTTCCAATTTGGAGCCATTTTACCCAACTTTTTATCTTTTGTATGCAAAAAAACCTTCCTCAACACTTTATCTACTACTTTGAAGTCTCTTTATTTCACCATCGAGTTGTAACAACTCCTCATTAAAGTTTGATAATGCATTAAAATCAAATGTGCTCTAACCCGTATTTTCTCAATCAACTCAAGCTCGGTTCGTGTAGCTTGCTTGCTATCATCCTTAGAATAGTTAAGTACCATGCGAGATGAAAGTGTTGACTTTTCCAGGCTTATTGCATTCATCCCGTATAATAAAGAAAAAGGAGTTTCTTGAGTTACAGTCCGATGTGTTGTTCTAGAGGCCTATAGTACATGTTGAAGATAATTAGGCCATTTTATAGCTACACTTGTCAAGTTTTTCTATAGACCATCCAAAATGGTTTTATTAGTAACTTCTACCTAGCCATTTTCTTGAGGGTGAAATTGTGTTGAAAAACAATGAGTGATTCCTCTTGAATTACAAAAATAAGTCATTTCTCTGTTATTAAATTGTGGCTAATTATCTATAGTAGTCATTCGAGGAACCCCAAATCCGCTACAAATATTAGGTACAATAAATCTGATTATGTCTTTAGCTTTTGTTCCTGACAATGGTTTGGCTTCGGCCTATTTTAAAAAATAATCCATTGCAACTATAATGGTTTAACATCCTCCCAAATCCATAAGTTGTGGTCCCACTAAATACAATCCTCATTTATAAAATGGAATGGCTTTGGAAACTAAGATTAAAGGTATGAACTAAATTTGCAAATCTTTGACAAGTATCGCAACTTCGTATGAAATTTTTAGCATCAGTCATTATCGAAGGCCAAGAATATCTTGCCAACAAAGACCTTCTTGTTAAGGCCTTAAATCCATAATGAGCAGAACCCTCCCTATCATGTAGCTTGGATAAAATTACTTAATATTTATATTTGCCCAAACATCTTAACAACTCAAAGATTTATTATACAATATTCCACCTAATATTGTATACTCGTATGCTAAACATCTCAACATCTAAGCTAATTTCGTGTCAAGAGACAGTGTACCTTTGAGTAAAATTTCTTTTAAATCAGGTCACCAATCATTTCAGTCTTCCTCAGTAACCAAAAATACTTCATCGGAATACTTACATTGTTCAAACTTTATGAGTATAGATGGACTCTCCTATTGTAAAATCTAGGGATAGTCTTTAGAATAAACAATAGTTGCCAAAGAATCTACAATAGTATTCTTCTCTCGGTTAATGTGTTCGACTGCATTTCATCAAACAAAAGAGCCAACTCTCATAACTCATGAAAATAATTGAGAAGTTGTTCCTTCTTCGCCTTGGATACTCCCAACACGTGATTTGATACAAGATGTGGATCCATTTGCAATTGAGTCATATTTACTCCACAAATACTTGCAAGCCTCAACCCAGCTAAATCTTCTTCATACTCTACTTCTTTGACACACTTAATCCGAACAATATGGCATGATACATGGTTTCAGTAGAAGGAGCAATAAATTATACTCCCAAACTAGAACCTCCATCAGTTTGAACCACGCATTTTGCAATTGTTGATAATGTGCTCGCATCATTCTCTTTACCGGAATAACTTCAATGGAATTCAACAAGAAAATATGCTAAATCTTGATCCTTAATAGTCGCTTGAGGAGTAAAATCAATGTCATAATCCCCTCATTTGACAGACCACTTAGTTATCCTATCAAAAATGTCTGGTATTAGTACTACATTTTTAATAGAAATGGTGTTCAGACAATAATCGAATGAGCGTGTAAGGGCGCATTTTCCTAGCAGCATAACCAAGTCCAAAACCAACTTTTCAAGCTTCAAATATTTTTTGTCCGATGCAAGTAAACTCTTACTTACATAATTTATCGGTCGATGATATCCATCCACCTCCCTTACCATCACAACACTGACTGCATAATCCGATGCAGCAATATACAAAAACAACTGTTCCGCTAATTTAGGTTTATACAATATTTCTGGCGATGATAAATGCTTTTTAACTTTGGAAAAAATTACCTCACACTCTGTTATCTAGGAAAACTCATTTGATTGTCTCAACACTTTGAAAAAATGAGAATATTTATCAGAAGATTTAGATATAAATTTATTTAGAGTTACCAACTTTCGTGTCAAAACTTGCACCAAAAATAACATTATATTTGGTCGGATAATCCACCACAATGAACAAGACTTGAACTATTTTCTTAAAATGACCACGTCCTAACAGAAATTCGCTCTCAAACTCTACAATGACTTACGCTATTACCTCTGTAAACCCAACTATGGTGCACTTAGGTCGGAGAATCACAGGTGAATTACGCATCTTATCATATGTTAACTTGAAAAATACATTTTCCAAACTACTAGTATCAATGAATATTTGTCGGATCTCAATTAATGTTATTTCTGCACCGATAACCATTGCATCTTTATGAAGACCAACTATACCTCTAAAATCATCCTCATCAAACAAGATGAAAGGTGTGACATTCTTCCCATACAGATGAATGGATATTTTTCCTTCCAATTGAGTTTCTAAACTCACAACAAGTCTTTTCCTAGAGCTGTTAGTGTTTTCAGCCACATTATCTTCTTAAAAGATTGCTAAGGACTCAAAATAATCACATAAACTACGAACCCTTCCTTGGAACACTGGTTCATTCACAATCATCACTATCTTCCGATCTGGATTTGGGTCAAAGTATTTCGAAGATACATAGAATTCCTCTTGCTTCTTCGGCTTTAAATCAGCAATCATTAATGTATTTTCCTACTTCAAAGTTACATTCACAACATGGTCTGTCGATGTGCTTGGATTATTCCGACCATTTTCTTGTCCTTTAACAAAAGTTGTTAGCTTGCCATTCTCTACCAGAATTTCAATTTATTTTTTAAATGCTATACAATATCTTGTGCTATACCCCACATTATTGTGGTGCTTACAAAACTTGTTATTCCGCTTCTCCCTTGGTCTATTTATCACTTTGGTTTTCTAAAGTTAACATGGTTTTGGATATTTCAAAAATTATTACCACATTCTTAGTTAATTCTGTAAAATATTATAGCCTTACCCACTTGTTTGACCTTACCCAATGTGGTTGATAGTTAGAGTGTTGGGATAATCCAGAACAAATAGGTAAAATAGCAGTCATCCTCGGTTGTGATGGCTATACGGATTCAAAATACTACCTTGGTACCCTTGGGTGGTAGCGATTTTGCCTTACCTTGAATTCATTTGAGATGAACCTAATCCAATCCGAACCCTCATTGATCGTTCATTTTAATCTGTTCTTCAACTTGAGCCATCAAAAGCCCCAAATTTAACACCATTCTTTTCGTATTTTCTTTCGCTAAATCACCAAGAAGCAATCCTTGTCTAAAATATGTACACGATACTTCCTCATCACACTCTTTCAACTCTGTATTTGTTAACACAAATCGTCTAGTATAATCTTTCAATTTCTCTCATACAGTCTGCTTACATTGAATTATGGTATCACTATTAGCTTGCATTTCCTTGCTCTCCACAAACTGCCTTCGGAAAGCATTATAAAAATCCAAAAGTTGGTTTTTGAACACCTTGGAATTCTATTATACTATTTTAAATCTGTACATTTAAAAGATTGCGAGAAAGCTCAACACACTAAACTATCATCATCCTAAAAATTCATCATATAGTTCTTGAACTGTTCAATATGATCATCAGAATCTCGCGTGTCATCAAATTTATTTACCTTCGGAATGTAAAAAATGCATTGGAAGAGGTATCGACCTTATTTCAGATGACAAATGAGAGGTTCTCCAATCTACTCATTCATATATTAATCAGCCACAATCGTTCCGATAATTGCATACAAATTTTGATCTACATGATTAACATATTGATTAGATATATTACCTTCTAACAATGGATTGTTTATTACAAATCCAACCTTATCTTCTTTTTTGGATTTATACTCTCTTCGGGATTTTCAAGGTTAACTATCCTCCCCCCTCGAAGAATGTCAGTCTCTAACTCGCCTATATGGATATTCTTTCACATGGTTTTGATAAAACTCCTTGGAGTCTGAATTAGAAGATCCACTTGAAATAGTTGGAATGTAGCGACGCTTATCATTCTTCTCTTTCTTAGAGGACTAATATCCTTTGTCTTGCTGAAATTGTATGTTTCGACGATCACTTCGTGCTCGGTGAGCGTTATGAGACTCATCAGATGGATCTTCCAAATCCTTCTTTTCATTTACACATCGCACCTCGGACAATACCCCACCAGACTAAATTTCTTCATCCATTTAATCAAGCTGATTTTTCAAATCAACTATTCTTTTTAGCAACTGATTCATCCGATCTTCAACATTAGATTGATCGCACTGATCATTTTCTCGAATCTCGCCTCGCTTTTCTTCTCTTATTAGCCCTGACTCAAGCACCTCATTTTCCACCATAATTGTTGGATCAGCTCTGATTTCGGGATCCATCGTATTTTGATCGTGATTTTTGAAGGTTTTAAATTTAACATTTAGACACCAGATGCTCTCTATCTGTGGTCGCCAATGATAAGTATTGATTATTTTTAGGAAAGAAAATTAAGTTTAACAAGAGTTATTGAGAAAGTTTTAGAGAGAGAATATAGCTCGAGTTTCTGGAGATATAGAAAGTAGCATGACTAAAAGTTAGCTGAGTGTCAATCAATCTCATTTCCAAGGTATGCACACTTATTTATAGGTGTACGTAGTTAAATGAAACAGAATTAGTTAGAAGTGGTGTGGATACTTCACCCCACTTCACTACTTAGTACAAACATATTTGTTATAAAATACTCAATTGAAGATATTTTTAGTAATTGAGTTTACTTCTCAATTACTTACACGTTTATCAATTATTACTCACGCTACTTAAAAGAACCAAGGATATTCCTTGATTTTTTAGCAATATAACGCTCCATTATACCTCTACAACCATTAATCAAGTATAAGATATGTGATTATAAATTAAAAAATAAAAAATAGGAAATTTTTACTACATATAAAAATAAAATTTAATAATAAATCTTCATACATTATTTTAAAAAAATATTTTAGAAAATAGAGTATAACAAAATTATATTTAATATTATGAAGAAATTATAAAAGATATATGAAAATTAAATCAAATTTGTTATATAATTGTTTTTTGAAAAATAGATAGAAACAAAATAAAATTTGTTATGTAAAAAATATTATTTTAAATAGATAAAAATAAAAATATTTTTTATAAAAAAAATATAGAAATAAAATTAAATTTGTATTAACGAGAATTTATAATATAAATAAATTATTATATTAAAAAATAAAAAATATTAGGATATATATTGTTTATTTTGTTGCATGTCTATAAAACATATGGGCCGTGACAAAACTGGAAAATCTTATGGGCTAAAAGGGTTTAAACTGTAGCTTAGTTTATCTATAAAAGAACGATGGTTTGGTATTCCTTCCGCCCAAACTCAAACTCTCAAAGCAGCTGTTTGAGTGTTGAGTAGACGACGTCTGAAGTTTTTCTACGGGCCTTGGAGATCGATCGACAAGCAAAGATCACCGAAAGCAGTAGGTTCCACACGACATACAATAGGCAAGGGAGAGCAGCAATAGGCAAATCCGTAAGTGCTTTTTTATTTATCCTAAATATGAGAATCATATATAGAATGTGTTTAGTATTCTGACGTTGATGAGCGGCGACTCATGGTCATGGGTGGCTGAATTTTCACATAGGCTACATGACTCGTTGCTCTTGAAATTCAGCCGTGGGTTTATCATTCTGACGTTGATTTCCTGTATTCCAGCTGGCACTGTTTTGATTGTTTATAGTGTTTCTACGATCACAACTCACCCGATATGGGTGAAATTTTTAAAGAAGCTTCGCGACTCGTTTCTCTTTATATTTAACTTAACAGCAGGAGTAACATCTAACGATTTGTTTGTGATAAATTTGAGTTTTAATGAACGTGTTTGCTTATGGGGATTTCCAGTTTTTCAGTTGATATTGTCTGGAGTGATCATGGCAATTTTTGTAGGAAATCTTTGTAGCTCGTTGATTTTCAGATTCCCATGTGAGATTCCCATGTGGGATCAGCGTTCTAATTCGTAGTTCATAGTAAATTTAAGTTCTAGTGGGACTGTTTTGAGTTTTCAAGGTAATGCTTGTAGGATCAAAACCAACCCTATCCGGCTAAAACTTTTACACATATTTTACTGCTTCCTCTGAGATTTCAACGGGTGGATTTATTAGCACGTTAGCGATTGTTATTTGATACATCTGAGTTTTAGTAAGACTATTTCGGTCTGGAAGTTTCAAGTTGTTCAGGTGGAACAACCTCAGTGTTCAAGGCAATGTTTGGAAAATCACAACTGATACGATTTTTAGAGAAGCTTCGTGACCCGTTACTCTTGAGGTCCAGCGGTAACGTTGGTTACCGCTTTTAGTAGGGGTATTTTTATTTGGCTATTAACGTCCAAGTTTTCAGCTTCGTCACCAGTTACTCTCGAGATCCAGGTGAGATTAACGCTTTTAGTAGGGGTATTTTTATTTGGCTATTAATGTCCAAGTTTTCAGCGGGTATTGTTTTGAGTGTTAACGGCAAAGTTCGTGGAATTAAAATTGATCCGATGTGGTAGAATTTTTTTACCCAAAGTTCATGAACATTTTCTCTCGAGATTCAGTGATGGGTTTAGCATTCTTATGTTTGGTTTGTAATAAATATGTGTTTTAGTGAAGTTTTTTGTGTATGGAAATTTCCAGTTTTTCAACTAAAAGTGTCTTGAGAGTTCAAGGGATGTTTGTATGATACCAACTGATCCGTTATGGCTGACATTTTTGAGGAAGCTTCCTGACTTGTTTCTCTTGAGAATTAACCGTGGGATTACATTCTAATTGGTTAGTAATAAATTTGAGTTTCAGTGATGGTGTTTGTGTATGGTGATTTCCACTTTTCCAGCTTGCACTATCTTGAGTGTTCATGGTAATGTTTATAGGATCACAACTAATCTAATATGACTTCAATTTCTAAGGAAGCTTCGTGAATCGTTCCTCTTGAGATTCATCAGTGGGTTAATTCACGATAACGGACGGTTTTAGAGGGGCTGTTTTTATTCGGAGACTTTATGACTTGTTGCTCTTGAGATCCAACTGTAAGATTAGCATTCTAACAGTGGCTCACTAATAAATTTGAGTTTTAGTGGGGTTGTTTGCGTCTACATTTTGCCATACTTTCCGTAGGTAAGTATTGTCTTGAGTATTCAATGAAATCTTTGTAGGATCATAACTTATTCTATATGGCTTAATGTTTAAGGAAGATTTATGACTAATCTATAAATTAGTGGGTTTATCGTGTTAATGTTTGGTTCGTGATAAATCAAAGTTTTGGTGGAGCTGTTTGCGTCTCGTTAGCTTTTCAGCATGTACTTTTTAAGTGTTCTAGGCTATGATAGTAGGATCACAACTGTTTTGATTAGGCTGGATGTTTTATGGAAGCTTCGTAACTCGGTTCTCTTCAGATTAACCGGTGAGATTAACATATTAAAGGTTGTTTTGTTATGAATCCGAGTTTTAGTGGGACTGATTATGTAAGGAGACTTCCTATTTTGACAGTTATTACTGTTTTGAGTATCCAAGGCAATGTTTGGAAGAACAGAATTGACCTGATCTTGCTGAAATTTTCATGGAAGCTACACTACTCGTTGCTCTAGGGATTCAGCCGTGCGATTAGAATTCCAAAGGTTGCCTCGTGATATATTTGAGTTTTAGTAGGGTTGTTTGAGTCTGGCTCTTTCCATTTTTTCAGTTGGTATCGCCTCGAGTGTTCAAGTCAATGTTTGTAGGATCATAAATAATCTGAAATGGCTGAAAGTTTATGAAAGGTTCGTGACTCGTTGCTCTTGAGATTAGATTAGCATATTAACAATTGTTTGGCTATAAATCTGAGTTTTAGTGGAACTGATGAGTCTGACAAAATCTAGTTTTTCATCTGAGACTCTATTGAGTGTTTAATGCAATGTCTGGAAGAATACTATGGATCCGATTTGGCTGAGATTCTAACAGTGTTACAGGTAATAAATTAGATTAATATATAATTTATTTAGTCAAAGATTGAGTTAATATATATTGTAGTATAATATATATGATAATCAATTATAGTCAATAGTCTACCTCAACTTTAGGAAAATAAAGATTCTAGTATTAATTGTTGTAACTGCTATAAATTAGTATAAAAGGTGATAGCAGAGCGCAATTGATTTTTCGTAGAGTTCTTTGCGTGGTGAATTTTTCGTGTATTTTGGATGGTGAGGTTTTTCTGAATTTCGAGAGTATTTGGGGATTTTTAGCTTCATATTTTTCTGAATTTCGAGAGTATTTGGATAGTGAAATATTTTTTTCTTTTGAGAATTTGGGGATTTTAGTTTCATTTCAGATTTTTGTTCTCGTGGATCTGTTTTTCTTGTTTTCATCATGGCACTAGATAAATTCGAGCCGTTTCATATTAAATTTACCGGGAAAAATTATTTTGTTTGGGAATTTCAATTTCAATTGTATGTGAAAGGAAAAGAATTAAGGGGTCATATTGATGAGAGTGATTGTGCCCCTCTAGATGCTAATGCTTTGTCCAAGTGGGAAATAAAAGATGCTAGAATCATGACTTAGATTCTTAGTTCACTCGAATCTCATCTTGTTCTCACCATGAACCCTATAAAACCGCTGATGGTATGTGGAATTATCTAAGGAAAATTTATAATCAAGACAACTCTGCTAGAAGATTTCAATTGAAGTATGAGTTGACTAATTACACTCAAAGAAGTCTTTCCATTGAAGCATATTTTTCAGTTTTCAAAACTTTTGGCAGATTATTCAGATATAATTTATGCCGATATTCTTGCTTTAGCTCTTTCTGCTATCCATACAATGCATGCAACCAGCAGACGAGATCAGTTCTTGGTGAAGCTACGACCGGATTTTGACATCGCACGGTCTAATTTGATGAATCGTCATCCTGTACCATCTCTGAATGCATGTTTGGGTGAACTTCTTCGTGAGGAACAGCGAATTTTAACTTAGGCATATATTGCACATCAAACTAGTATCAGTACACCGGTTCTGGTAGCTTATGTAACACAAGCGAGAAATAAAAATAGAGACATGCCTGCCATCCAATGTTATAGTTGTAATTCTTTCGGCCACATTGCTCGGGATTGTCCCAAAAAGGTTTGCAACTACTGCAAGAAACAAGGGCACATCATCTCTGCTTGTCCCACTCGACCTGAACGACGACAAGGTGTTGCTTATCATTCCTCCACTAGTGCTTGTTCTACTGCATTGCCTACTGCCTCACCGATTGTTCATGTTCCTTCTCCAACAACAAATCCAAACACACTCACTCTTGAAATGGTTCAACAAATGATAATTTATTCTTTTTCTGCTTTTGGACTCTCAGGTAATCCAAAACATTATTCCACACCATGGTATTTCGATTCTGGAGCCTCAAACCATATTACCAATACCGTTGTTCCTCTGTCTAATGTTAAAAAAATATGATGGAGATCTGAAAATTAACACTGTTGATGGTCATTTTGTGCCTATTAGTGCTGTTGGTGATCTTTCTTCCACATTCATTAATGTTTTTGTGTCTCCTGACCTCTCTACAAATCTTATTTATGTTGGTCAATTGGTCGATAGTAATTGTCATGTCACTTTTACTCCTTCTGGTTGTGTTGTGCATGATCAAGTGTCAGGAAGGATAATTGCGACGGGTCCTAAAGTGGAACGACTCTTTCCATTATTAAAGTCTCTTTCCACTGATATTCCTAGTTTTTCTCTTTCGTTTGCTTGTAATGTTGTTGGTCCTCGAAACCAAATATGGCATAGACGTCTAGGTTATCCACATTCTGATGTCCTTCGTACTTTGGTTCATTCTGGATTATTGGGAAATAAAATAAGTACTTCTCATGATCTTTCTTTTAATTGTACATCATGCAGACTTGGTAAAAGTAAGGTTTTACCTTTTCCTCATCATGCATTTCGTGCTTCACAATGTTTTAATGTTATTCATAGTGATGTTTGGGGATTGCACCCATTGTTTCTCATGCACACTACAAGTATTTTGTTACATTCATTGATGATTGTAGTTGTTTTACTTGGGTTTACTTCCTTCGGGCTAAAGCTAAAGTTTTTTCAGTTTTTAAACGCTTCTTTGCATATCTTGACACTCAATTTTCTGTCAATATAAAAGTTTTACGATCTGATTCTAGGGGAATACATGTCACATGAGTTTCAAAACTTTCTTCAAAATAAAGGGATTCTCTCTCATCGTTCTTGTCCTTCGACACCACAACAAAACGGTGTGGCTGAGAGGAAAAATCGTCATCTTCTTGATGTGGTAAGAACTATTTTACTTGAATCATCTGTTCCTCCTCGTTTTTGGTGTGAAGCACTTTCTACGGTTGTTTTTTTTATTAATCGCTTACCTTCTCCTACGCTAAATCAAGTTTCTCCTTTTTTATAAGTTGTTTGGTCATTCTCCTTCATATTCTGATCTCCGTACCTTTGGTTGTGTTTGTTTTGTACACCTCCCTACTCATGAACGTCATAAACTTACGACTCAATCTGTAAAATGTGCTTTTCTTGGTTATGCTATTCCTCATAAGGGTTATGTTTGTTATGATCCTCATGCTCGTCGTCTTCGGGTGTCTAGGAATGTGATTTTTTTTAAATCAATATTTTTTTCCATCTCATGTTGATCCACCTCCTGCATCTTTATCTCTCATGCCAAGTTTTTCTCATACTCCAAAATCTATAGAAAGATTTAAACCTGGTTTTGTATATCGACGACGTAATCGAGATGAGTCTGGTCCCACTACTATGATCCCTTCTAATATTGTCTCGGCGCCTGATCCTGCTCTTGATTCCATAACTCTTCGTAAATCTGCTCGTCCTTCTCGACCCCCTCATAGGTATGGTTTTTCTTCCCCTGTCTCTCTTGTAACTACTTTATCCAGTATTTCAATTTCTACTAGCTACAAACAAGCCATGGAACATGAGTGTTGGCAAAACGCAATGCAAGTAGAACTTCAAGCACTTGAGGAGAATCATACATGGGATATTGTTCATTGTCCTCCTACAGTTAAACCAATTGGGAGTAAGTGGGTTTTCTCTGTGAAACTACGTTCTGATGGCTCTTTGGAGCGATATAAAGCTCGTCTTGTAGCTCTGGGTAATAAACAAGAATACGGGATTGATTATGAGGAGACATTTGCTCCTGTTGCCAAAATGACCACCGTTCGAAGCATTTTGGCTATTGCTGCTTCACAATCGTGGCCGTTGCATTAAATGGATGTTAAGAATGCTTTTCTTCATGAAGATCTTCAAGAAGAGATTTACATGAAGCTTCCATCTGGTATGAGTACTTCTTCTCCTCATGATGTCTGTAAGTTAAGGCGTTCTTTGTATGGGCTCAAACAAGCACCTCGAGCTTGTTTTGAAAAGTTTCGTCGTACACTTCTTCCTTTCAGTTTTGCCCAAAGTTAGTATGATTCTTCTTTATTTTTCCACACATCTACATCGGGTATAGTCTTTCTCTTGGTTTATCTGGATGATATTATCATCACTGGTACTGATTGTAGTTTGATTACTAAGCTTCAAAAACAGTTACATGCAACTTTCCATATGAAAGATCTTGGGCAACTTACATACTTCTTAGGATTAGAAGTTCATCGTCGGGCTAATGGTATTTTTTTGAACCAACAAAAAATATATCTTATTTATTTTATGGTTCACCTTTTATACTAATTTATAGCAGTTGCAACAATTAATACTAGAATTTTTATTTTCCTATGTAGGCTATTGACTATAATTGATTATTATATATATTGTACTACAATATATATATATATATATATATATATATATATATATATATATTAACTCAATCTTTGACTAAATATTAAATATTAATCTAATTTATTTCTTGTAACATCCTCTCTCAAAATGTTACTGGTTGACTTGAGGGAGGGTGTTACAGAAAATAAATTAGATTAATATCTAATTTATTTAGTCAAAGATTGAGTTAATATATATTGTAGTATAATATATATGATAATCAATTATAGTGAATAGTTTACGTTAACTTTAGAAAAATAAAGATTCTAGTATTAATTGCTGTAACTACTATAAATTAGTATAAAAGGTGAATTAGAAAGATAAATAAGATATACATTTTCAGAAAAAAAAAATACTTTTTACAGACAGAAGATTTATGAATCGTATTTTGGGATCCAACAGCGAGATGAGCATGCCAACGGTTTCTTCTTGGTAAAGTAGAGTTTTGGTAGAGTTTTTTGCGTCTCACGATTTATAGTTTTTATGCGGCACTGTCTTGCATGTTCATGAAAATGTTTTTAGGATCACAACTAATCCGATTTGGCTGAAGTTTAAAGAAGCTTGATGACTCTTAACAATTGCTTCATGATAAATTTGGGTTGTAATGGGGTTGTTTTGGTCTTAGGAATTTGTAGCAGTACTGCCATATCTATTGTTTATGATATTCAACTGGGGGACTAGTATTCTAACAGTTATTTCGTGATAATATGTGTTTTAATAGGGTTGTTTGAATCTCACTATTGCGGCATTGCCAACTTTTTAGTAGGGAGCGTCATGAGTGTCCCAGGCAATGTTTTTGGCTTTAAGAAAGCTAATCTTATTAGCTCTTATTTGGTTGAAAGCTTTAAGAAAGCTTTATGATGCATTGCTCTTGATATTCACGTGTGGAATTAGCATGTTAACGTTTGGTTCATGATAAATCAAAGTTTCAGTGGGGTTGTTTGCATCTAGCTATTTCCAGGTTTTTTTAGAGGTTCAATATTAAGTGTTTAAGGCAATGTTTGTAGGATCCCAATTTATCTAATCTGGCTCAATTTTGTGCAGAAGCTTTGTGACTCGTTGCTCTTGATATTTACTTATAGGACTAGTGTTCCTACTGTTATTTCGTGATAAATTTGAGTTTTCGTGGGGTCGTTTGTGTACAGCGATTGCTAGTTTCCATCATTTACTGTGTTGAGTGTGTTCAAAACAATGTTTGTAGGATCACAACTGATTTGATATGGCTCAAATTTTTACGGACTCTTTAAGACTCATTTCTGTTAAAGATTTCGTGGTGGGATAAACATGATAATGGTCGATTCGGCGGTAAACACGAGCTATATTGGGGTTGTTTGTGTTTTGTGATTGCCAGCTTTACAATAGGTACTGTCTTGAGTGTTCAAGGCAATGTTTGTAGGATGATAAATGATCTGATCTGTCTGAAAGTTTAACGGAAGCTTCGTGACTCATTGCCCTTGAGATGACAATTAATCTTATATGACTGAAATTTTTATGAAGTTTTATTACTCGTCATTCTTAAGATTAGTAGATTGGATTAGCCTATTAATGGTTGTTTCATGATAAATATGAGCTTAGAAGGCTCTTTGCATCTAACACTATCCATTTTTTCAGCACGTATTGGTTAAACCATTTAAGGTAATGTTTGTAAGATCACAACAGATCTGATCTGGCTAAAACTTTCCCTAGTGGGACTATCGTTCTTACGGTTAGTTTGTGATAAATATGTGTTTTGGGACAGTTTATGTGGCTTTTGCTAGTTTTTCAACATTTGATCAGAGTTTTAGCGGGATGGCTGCGTCTAGATATTTCCAGATTTTCGGCAAACATTAATTTAAGTTTGAAGATTATGTTTGTAGGATTACAATTGACCGAATTAGGTTGAAAGTCTTATGGAAGCAAATCATTGCTTTTGAGATTCACATCTCATTCTGTCTTAATTTGTAGGATCAGTATGGGTAATATTTGATGTTTTTTTTTATGAAATTGAAGTTTGATGTGTTGTGAATTGTGAGCAAATGGGTACACTTTGATGCTCTAGGACCACGATCGTTTTGCCATATATGACACAATTGATGTTAGAATTAGAGTGCGAGTGTGTGAAACGACCTCACGAACTAGCGAGATATTGTCCGCTTTGCGCTCGTAAGCACGCACGGGTTTGCTTTTGGGTGTACTCCCAAAAGGCCTTCTGCTAGTTGAGGTGGGCGCTCAAAGTTATATACACTCTTTTATGGTCTTTGTTAGCAATGTGGGATTGGAGTCCTCTATGGGATGAATATATGGCTCTGATAGAATTAGAGTGCAAGTGTGTGGAACCGAGATATTGTCCGCTTTGCGCTCGTAAGCGCGCACGAGTTTGTTTTTGGGTGTACTCCCAAAAGGCTTCTTGCTAGTTGAGATGGGCGCTCACACTTATATATACTCTTTTATGGTCCTTATTAGCAATGTCGGATTGGAGATCCTCTATTGTGAAGTTTATTCTTCACAATTGAACACATACATTATAAATTTAAAGAATTAGTTTTGTATCCAAGTACGGTGCTTAAAACCTAAATCATCAGTTCATTATTCACTACTGTAGCTTTTAATCAAATATTTTTAGTTGAAAGTTTGCTGCTGCATGATACAATATGTAAATTCATTGCTAAAAATGGATATAGATGCACTTCTTTATTATATTGATGATAGCGGTAAATAAGGAAACCAAATCATAGCTTTAACCTATTGTTATTTATAATTCAAGGTGCGTATTTAAGGTTAATTGTTTTTTTGTTTCTTACCGTTTCAATTTCTCATTACCCAAGGTGTATTCTACTTTTTATTCTAATAACCTAATTGTTTTAGGTAGATGATATTTATCTCTGTAGTAGATAAATACTCGCTAATTTGTCATATAAATTAGTTAGAAACTTATGATAGATTTAAAGGGGTTTCTCTGCTAGTTCAGCGGAATAGTTGGCATGAATCTTAAATTGCATTGGGATTTGTTTAAGACCTTAAATTTTAGAATTTTCACTAAGTTTGGGAGTTTAAATTTTACCGGTCGTGTGACATAAAGCACCAACTTTAGTCGGCCTTTAAACACAGTGTATATATATATATATATATATATATATATATATATATATAAATGAGATATTTAAGTAATCAATCATAAATACAAGCTTTGGGACAACCATTCCGGTGGTCACTTATATTTATAAGTGGAATTGGGTTACATCTTGCACTAGAAAGTTTAGAAATTTCTATTCCTAACTCGTGCTATTCTCTAATTTCATGATGCAATGGGTTAGCCAATCTTATCTTCCACCAAACTTTAACTTTTAACCCTATGTTCATAACCGCGGACGTCACTTGATTCTCCTACCTAACCCCTTCTATCTCGAACATTATTTTATGTTTATGATGAAAATCTATAAGTTTTTCACGTATTGAGTTGTTCGTATCAGTGGACTTTTCTTTTCCCCACTAGGTTGCTCTTGGCCACTCTTAAGATCTCTCATAAGCGAATGAACATTTTAAATCTCATTCTTGAGATAGATTATCCAGGCATGGATAAATTTCTCCATGTTGTTCATGTAATTCATATCGGTCTACGCTCTAAGTCGATTGGAAAATTGGTTCTTCACCATTCCACATCTGACCAAAGTACATGCCCGACCCTCATTTGTTTTTCTCCTGAGAATATAAATCATGTTTGACTCTTTTTTTCAAATCCATTCACTTTTCTATGTCAGTACTTGTTCACTATCGGTCACTTACCTATATTAAGCTTTTGAAAAACTTTATCATTATATTTAGACTGCATTCTCAAATAACCCAACTTGTTAACATTTGTGGTCCAATAAAGTATTGGTACAACAGAGATCTCGTTGATAGGGTCATAGTCCGACAGGGTGTGGGTACAATGAGGATCTTAACCTCCTTAGGATCCCTTTTAGTGGACTTGGGACCGATCTACCGATGATTGTGATTCTTCACAATACACTTCAAACACTAAAAGAATTCTTGTTAGTTTATTTTTGTTTTATTGATATGCATATATCTAACGGGTCGTTCCACCTAACATGGGGTTGCGATATGATCATTACATGAAGAACACATATAAGTTTAGAGTTATATGTACAAAAGAACGCACTGCAATAGTAAAAGGTATTACAGCCACAATATATCGTGAAAATCGTTGTTAAGAATTCAAATTATGGCCAACATCGATCTCTATTATACTGTCATTACCATTTTTAAGAGATGAGTGAGAGAAAATATGCATGACACCGAGGTTAACCTAACAGGTTTGGGCGAAAATGACGTTGCAACAATCGTTGGTTCACGAGATTCTGTAATTCATTACCAAATATCGCACTTTATTTTTCTAGCAATGCAAAACAAAGATAGCCATGGCTGAGAGTGGTTATAGACTTCATAAACATACAAATACAT
The DNA here is from genome assembly GCA_036936605.1 of Limnanthes douglasii subsp. nivea. NCBI lineage: Eukaryota > Viridiplantae > Streptophyta > Magnoliopsida > Brassicales > Limnanthaceae > Limnanthes > Limnanthes douglasii. The sequence continues at coordinate 180,638,037 of JAUPFV010000003.1, forward strand.
AATTTTGTTATTTTAATGGAATATTACTATAATTAAAAAAATCTATATAAAATAGACATTATACTGAAATTATAAGAACTAATTTATGATTTTGTGGTGTTATATTTTTCTTTCGTTATGCTCTTTGTTATATTTTAAATAAAGTGAAAGGAACAAATTTCAGACAGATGTCTCGCGGGTGATGTACAGTTGACGAAACTATTTATAGCCCATGAGAACTTATTCGCTTGGGTTTTTAAAAGTTGAGAAGAATATCGGTGAATAATAGTGGAATTATGATGATCGTTTAAGGGTGTCGTGTGACAAATTCCCGATTATACGACTTATTAAATTCTAACTTGCAGTTACAGATGACGAGGGTTGGAAATTTTTGTTCTAATGAAGAAATATAGCTCATTTTGCAAACATGCATTTACTCGAAATGGATGGAAACTCAGATAAGGAAGCCAAGATAGCCCATAAAGGTAAGTGTGTTAGGTATATAGTGTATTTGGATTGACTAGTCGACCGATTCAGTCCTGATACATTATCAAACAAGTTGTAGAATATAGAGTGCGCGCTTATTAGGATATATTATGATTACTAAAGTCAAGGGACAAAGCTCATTTCAGGGTGCAAAAGGGCAAAGCAGATGATGAACGGAGGAGAATCAACAAAGAAAATGACGAGTAAGTTTGCTAAAATGGACAAGTTTGAGGCCATGATTTCAGAAGATTGTAGAAATAAATACATTTTCTGTTGACTACCCTTAAGGTTGTTTATGTCCTGAGTACCCCATACTCGAAGCTCGTTGAGAATGAACTATTGGAGCAGACAATGAGGCGCATCAAATGGGAGAACGATGATTATATTTGTCGCAACCACATATTAAACAGTATGTCCGATACTTTGTTTGATGTATACAAAATGTCGAATGTGCAAACGAATTATGGGATTCTCTTGAATCGAAGTAGAAAGTTTTTGGTCAGTAATTTTATTAATTACAAATTGGTAGATTCTCGACCTATGATGGAACAATACAATGAATTATTAAGAATGTTGGTTCAATTCGTTCAAAAAAATATGAAAATGGATGAATGTATTTTAGTGTTTTCTATTATTGATAATTTGTCTCATTTATGGAAGGATTTTAAATACACTTTAAAACGCAACGAGGAAGAAATGACTTTAGTAAAACTTGGTAGTCCTTTTAAGATTGAAGAGTTTTTAAGGGCTCAAGAAGAAATCAGTAATCCTAAGGGTAAAAACTAAGTAGGAAACCTATCTGTAAATATGGCTAGAAACAACGGATTCTTTAAGAATGCATATACATAAAAAGGAATAAATGAAAGTTTAAAGGTAATAACAACAACAATTATTCTAACAAAAAACATAAAATGACATGTTAGAAATATGTCAAACCTGGTCACTGTAGGAGAGATCGTCGAGTCGGAAAAAGAAAAAATAATGTTGGTTCAAGTAGAAACAATGCTGGTTCAAGTGGATCTATAGATCACAAAAAGCAGCAAGGTCAGATTTTCTTTCAGAATTTAATTCTGGTCAGAATTATATATCTCTAATATTTGAGGCATTTTATGTGCAACATGATGATGTTGCATGGTGTGTTGATTCGGGAGCAACAAGTCATGTATGTATTGATCTTCAATGGTTGTGTAATTTTTAACAGATTGAAGATGGATATTCACTCAAGATAGTAAATTTGGCAATCAAACCAATTAAAGGACTAGAAAATGTTAAATTATTGTTTACTTCTGGAAAATACATATTATTAAACAATGTATTGTATGTTCCCGGGATTCGAAAGAATCTCTGGTCTTGTGTTTTTTTAAACAATTGTTGTTTTAAACAAGTTTACGAAAGTGGCAAGTATATAGTATCAAAACATGGTGTATTAATGAGATTCGGATATTTGTGTAATGGTATGTTTATGTTAAGTATTAATGTTCCGTTCCAAAATAGTTTATTTGCATGGCTTCTAGTAGTATGTGTAGAAATTTGAATAAAATGAAATTATGGCATGCTAGATTAGGACATGTTCATTATAGAAGAATAAAAAACATGTAAAAATGACCCTATACCTAATGTTGATGCAAATGATGAAAAATATAAGACTTACATGTTAACTAAGATAACTAGAAAACCTTTCGATAACCGAGTTTCTAAAATATTAGAGCTAGTACATAGTAATTTATGTGATTTCTATGCTACACCTTCGGTAGGAAATAAAAAATTATATTAGAGCTAGTACAAAATTATGATGCATATTAATATTGTTACATTTATTCGTTGCATGCTAATAATGAAACTCTTGATAAATTAAAAATATATAAAGAAGTTGAGTTACATAAGAATGATTTGATTAAAATCTACGCACATATAGATGAGGTGAAAATTGTGATCCGATATATTTTTAGTCTACTGTTATTCGGATCCTTATACACCACAACAAAATGGTATAACCGAGAGGATGAATAGAACTTTGAAAGAAATGGTCAACTCATATTGAGTGAATGATTTTAGGGTGAGGCTATGTTAATAGCATGTTATTTATTGAATAAAATTCTTACTAAGACTCGGGGTTGTAGAGCAGTTGTAAGCCTCACTCAACCCAAAAGGAAAAACGTGGGTGAAAGTGGTATAGATTGTATCTTCATTGGGTGTACTGAGCATTTTGTTGTGTATAGATTCGATTTGTTAAAATATAAGGACAAGGTGTCAGTTACACAATTATAGAGTTAAAAGATGTAATATTTTATGAGAAAACATTTACATCTATACAAATACCTGGAGATATAATTCAAAACTCAATCAATAGAAACACAATTCAAACTGAAAATAAAATAAGTTATTGTTTCTGTGCGTGGACCTTTTGAACTAATGAGAAGCACTAGAACTAGAAAAACTAAGTCTTTTGGATCTGATTTTTAACTTTATTTAGATTTAATATCAACAATAATTATAAATATCGTTTTATTATTGATGATCCAAGAACCTTTAGTGAAGTTATGGCAGCAAGATATGTTGTATTCTGGAAAGAAGCAATCCAAGATGAGATAGATTCTATTATGCATAATAATACATGCGACTTGTTTGATTTACCTTATGGTTGCAAATCATTCGAAAATAGATGGATTTTTAAAATAAAAATTAAAATAAATGGTACCATTCAAATGTATAAAGCAAGATTGGTTATCCAAAAGTTTAGGTAAATATAAATGATTGACTTATTTGATACTTATGTTTGTATGATTTTTACTATTAGAGAATCTTTCAAAGTTTATTTTCATTTATCCAACGATATGCTTAAATTTAAAGGTTAGTTCCACATAATTAAGGGTCGCGATACAAGTGTTACACTAAAAATGTTTATCTCGCATAATATAGGGTCACGATACAAGCGTTAAACTATTTGTTTTTATATGTATACAGTTGTATGCACAAATAACTACACAACAAGTGTAAGAGGCATTACAACTACTTTTTGTCATTGAATTTAGGTTCACCGCTAGCAAAAGCAAGTGGACGACCGATATATATGTCATTAAAGTACTCTATTTATTGTTTTCAAGAGATGAGTAAGGGGGCGAAGATGTGTAACACCCAAGTAGATGTGTTTTCAGCCTAACGGCTCAAGGTGCAACTTGCATTATAAACCTCGATGGTTAATATGATACTATAATTCACATCAAGTATTGCATTGTGCTATATTTTTTATCGATGCGAGAGCCAATATATATGTTGTCTAAAAATCATTATAAACTTCGTAACCATCAAGCTCACATCACATTCTATTTCCAAAATGATAAAAGCATGCATTTTTGTTTTAGTTCCTTGACACATTCCGCTTTAGGGTCCGTCATTTGAATCAACAATACGAATATAACGAGCCAAGTTAAATCGGACTAGCGAGACGAAAGATCGATGATTACGAAAATAAAAGACCAATTATTACCGTCTTTCTATGTTGCTTTTCAAGTCAGATAGCCATTCTATCAAACGAGTTTTGATATCAATCCTTTTACAAATTCACATACGAAAATCTTGTTACGATTTCTCCTTCTCTAAATGATAATGTTCGATAAATGTTTTGCTACTTCGCATGCGATAAACTGTCTAAATTGTTATAATCCGACCATTTCATTATACCATTCAACCGATATGAACAACAAAAGATATATACATGGTCAATGTGAGCTGATGACTCACGATTAGTAGGTTGCTCAGTTGAATACCAATAATTACAATAATCTATCTTCAACGTGATAAAATTTTAAAGATTAATTTGGTTGATATTTTTCAAGCTTCAAAATTATACGAATAAATTAAAATAAAAAGAAATTTAATGAATGATATTTTACATAAAAATATAATGTACAACATTACAAAATTTTATTATAATACATTGAAAAAATAATGAATTGTTACCCAAGTTTTGGGTACGTTTGAAAGTATGAGTTTATTTATGTATAATAGGAATAGAAATGTTAAAGGTGTAATTTAAAACATTCAATATGATTAATTGCTTGTAAGAATATTTTAAGTTTGTTTTTGAAAGTGTCAAGTAAGACTATTGGTTGGTTAAATAACATGCATACAATTGATAAGTTTATGTTATGAATATGATTGTTTACTTAGTTAATTTTGTGAATAACATGAATACAAATTTTAAGTTTGTGTTTGAAATTTTCACAATATAGTCGTCTGGTTGATTAAATGTGTGTACAACACGAACTGAAATGATAAATATTTATTTAGAAATGCCAAATAAAATTGTTTATTTTATTACATGTGTGAATACCGGAAATAAAATTGGTAAGTTTGTATCTTAAAGTGTCACATATGATTGTTTGGTTTGTTAAATATGTTAATGATATGAATGAAAATGTTAAGTTTATGTTTGGAATTGTCAAAAAGATTATTTGGTTGGTTAAATTTGTTACTAATATGAATAAAAATGATTAGTCTATGTTTGGAAGTGTCACGTGTGCCTGATTTGTTAGTTAAATGTGTGAACAAACGAATATGTTAAAATTATGTTTGGAAGAGTTAAGTAGAGTGGTATCTTTGTTAAAATTTGGAATTAACCTTTTTCAAAAATTATTGATTTTTATTGATGAATTTTTAAAAATACAGGAGTCTGTTTGCAAACTTGAAATTTAGTCTAATTACAGAGGAGGGAAACAAAAGTTTTGAACTATTGAACTCCCACCAAACTGAGCTTGCACAGAAAACCAAAGCTTGAAATCGCAATGACATCGTACAGTCTTTAAAGCCATCATTCTTCCTCCTTGTTCCTCAAATATCCTAATCCAATGCTTTCAAGAAAAACAGTTGCTCTCAACTGATTATGAGCATAAGAATGGTGGAAGTTCATATATTCTTTCGTACTCGGTGTGTATTTCGACATCCAATCTGCCGCTTTATTTTGCTTACGAAATACATGCTTGATCGTCATATCAGAGGTTATCAGCTTCATGCAATAACTTATGAGAGAGTCCAAGAACCAGATCGATTTCTCTCTTCCAATCAAGTCAACCAAGATGCTAGAATCCACTTCAACGTCCACGTTCGTAATGTTTAAAGATTTACAGATTGACAAACCATCCATAAGAGCTCTGGTCTCAGCGATAACTGTTATGTTCTTCCCCTAGATTCTTCCACAGCCTTTAAGAATAACCGCATAATGCCTCCTAATCACACCTCCACCACTTGCTTCTCCAGATAATAGAGATGCTCCGTCAGTGTTTAATTTATAACGATTAAGATTTGGAGCGATCCCTTTTAGTGATATTGGTCTCATCTGCTTGGTTTTACGAATGTTGCATCCCATAAAATTTGCTAATCTGCTATCATTCCCCCAGTGTTTTTTCCTGATTAAATTTGCATTGTTTAGACCAGTGATAATGTGTATCACATGGTTAATCCGAGATGCTGAAGAAATGTGAATGTCCTGATGCTTCTTCTAGTTCCTAGCTCTCTAGATTGCCCAAGCTATGATTGTAGGAATAATTGATCTTATGATGCAAGGTTTATTAGAAGACCAGTACCAGGTACGTATTAGGTGAGGAAAAGACATGTTTTTGGATATAGTTATGCCTAGAATAGCACTGAAATAGTTCCAAACAGTCCAGGTCTGATTGCATTGGACCATCACATGATTTGAGCTTTCTTCATTTTCGCAAAATTGACATTTTGAGGCTAGTTGAAGCTTCCTTCTCTACAGATTGACATCAGTAGGAATCCAATTCAGTAAGGCTCTCCAAAGAAAGAATGAGCATTTCTTTGGGGTTACAAAATTCCAGATTGTTTTGTAAAGGTTCGATTCATTTCCTTGAGTTCTTATAGTGCTCCATGTTAGATTTGTGTTGAATTTCCCATCAGAAGTTAGAGACCACATGATTCTGTCAGGATTGTTGTTAAGCTTGATCTATCGAGCAAGAAATAAATTTTTCCACACCCAGGAATCCAGAAGATGAACTTGTCAGCCTTATCTCTGATCCCAATAATCCTAGTCCAGATTTTTTATCTTTTATTAGGTATGAGGGCAGCTATAGGATGGTAGTTTTTGCAGTAAATAAACTCTTAGCTTTGACGAGAGAGTTTTGTTAGATCCGAGATTAAACCATAGCTTGTGAGAAAAAGTCTCATGTAACGTTTCAATCTTTCTAATATTAATTCCTCATTCAACATATGGCTTGCAAATTCTATTCCATGAGGATCAGTTGATTGATCTAGTCTCTATCTTACTGCCCCATAAAAACTTGTTGAATAAATTTTTCGTTCTCCTTATTACTTCTTTAGGAAGAATTGAATTCTGGATATGATATATAGGTATAACAAATATGACTGACTGGATTAGTATTAAACTCTCACCGAAAGAGAAGGTGCAGCTATCCCATTCAATAATTTTCTCTCTGATTCTTGAGACTTAGTTGTCGAAGTGGCTTATCCTACTTTTGTTGCTGATCATCACCCCTAGGTACTTGAAAGGCATAAAGCTGTGTCTCATTCGCAAGATTCTTTCAACAACATTAATCTCTTGATATGTCATGTTCTCTGCAACAATTAATTTAGACTTGTCTCTGTAAATAATTTGACCAGAGATGTTTTGATAATGGGACAGGAACTGAGTGACTTTGGATATCGAAGGAGGTAAGCTATTACAGAAGATAGTGAAATCATCTGCAAAAGCCAATCAAGGTATGACTTGGTTCCATCTCGATTTATATCTTATAGAGCTATGTTCCCCATTAATCTTCTTGAGACCACAAATCAAGTACTACTCAACAAGAATGAACAAACTGGGGGACAAGAGGACCCCTTGTCTCAGCCCTTAACTTGACCTGAAGAATCCTTTGATAGCACCATTGATTATTAGAGAGAAATGATTGTTCATGATATTGTTCTTAATGAGATCAATAAATCATGAATTAAACCCAAATGCCTTTAGGATTTCAAGAAGAACCCTGTGAGAGAGCCTGTCAAAGACCTTATCCATATTAATCTTCAATATAAGATTGATGCTACCCTTAGTTTAAGATTTAAATCACATCATAACTATTGTGTGATGAGTATAATTTTATGGATACTTCTTTTCATGATAAAATCCCCTTGCTCCTCATAGATCAGTCTAGGTAGAATCATAGTGAGACTCTTGTTGATAATTTTTGAGTAGATTCTGTTAAGAATAGTAGTTAAGCTTATAGGACGAAAGTCCTTCCTAGTTTTAGGAGAGGTGACCTTAGGGATTATACAAATCACAGAAGTAAGAATATCAGTAGGTATTTTACTTCCTTTAAAGAGTTATTTGATTTCTGCACATAAGTCTTTTGAGATTACAGTCCAACATTGCTTATAGAAGTTCCCGTTGAAACCATCAGGTGCTGCAGCTTTATTAGGATTAAGGTCATAAACAACCCTATATATTTCATCATCTATAGGTATTTCAACAAGCTTGGCATTTTCCTCATCTGTATAGCTTATGGATAATCTTAGTAACATCAGAAACGTCAGTATATTCAATACTATTAGTAGAAACATTTAAAAGAGACTGAAAATATGAAACAACAGAGTTGGTGATAGCGTCTTGCTCCTCCAACCAGTTGCTCCCATCCTATATTCTGTGGATTTTATTCCTTTTAGCCCCTTTTTTTATAAAATTATGAAAGAAGGTGGTGTTCTTATTAGTATCTTTGAGCCAAAGGGTGTGAGTCTTTTGCTCCCAGAAGCTTTCTTCCCTTGCCATCAGCTCAACATAATTTTCTTTTGCCCTGTCGAGAGAAGCTTTATCAGAGCTATCATTTGTAGTCTGATACTTAAGTTCAATGAATGCTATCTCTTCTTCAATTTGTTTTATAACATAAAAAACATTTCCAAAATCATTTTTATTCCAGATTTTCAAGTCTTCTTTCAGTCTTTTCAATTTCCACCAAAACCTCTGTAAATGATTGCCATGAATAGAGTTAGACCAACTTCTTTCAGTAGTTTTTAGGAATCTAGGATTCCTTGTAAACATGTTTAAAAACTTGAATGGAGGCTTGAAAATGTGCAGGTTGGATGAAACATATAGGTAAATGATCAGAGCATGTCTTGGCCAGATGAACCACCTTGGTGTTGTCAAAGTAATTGATCCCGAAATTGTTATAGAGCACCTTGTCCAATATATTCCACTTCCTACCATTAGTCCACGTGTACTTGGAACTAGGAAAAACTCTATCAATTAAGTTGCAATCAAGAATTGCATTTCTGAAATCATCCATACTCTTCGAACAGAATATGGTGCAAGATAGTTGCTCTTCAGTACTGAGAGTGGTGTTGAAATCTGTTAAACAACAAAGAGAAAAGTAGCCGAAAGAGGCGGCTAGAGTTTTGTGTTTATTAGAAAATGTTCCTTTTGTATTGAACTATTTTTTATATATTAATAAACCCAAGTAAGGCTCTCAATATATAAAGAACTTAGAGGCATATAAAAGGAAACTTAATACACTGAATATTCTAACGATATCCAAACATGACAAACATTTTAATACTATGCAGCGTGAATGTGTTACATGCTAGCGCACTAAAAACATATTATTGTGTGAATATTCTAACACTCCCCCTCAAGTTGTGTAGTGGGATCACCAATACCCAACTTGGATAAAACTGATTCGAATGTTCTTGCAGAAACCACTTTTGTCAGGATGTCTCCCAGTTGGTCTTCAGATCTAACAAACGGAAGTTCGACTGTCCCATCTGCAATCTTTTCTTTTATGAAGTGCCTATCTATTTCAACGTGCTTTGTTCTATCGTGCTGTACCGGGTTCTCTGAAATCTTAATCGCAGCTTTATTATCACACATTAATTGAGTTGGACACTTCAGAGGGGATCCAATTTATTTCATTATCTTCTTTAACCAAAGTATCTCGGTAATCCCCTTAACGATTCCTCTAAATTCTGATTCAGCACTTGACTGTGATACTACTTTATGTTTCTTACTCCTCCAAGTGACCACGTTACCTCCAAGAAGAGTAAAGTAGGCAGTAGTTGATCGCTCGTCGTTAGGATTCCCTCTCCAATCAGGATCTGTGAATACTTCAACATCAAGGTGTCCATTTTTCTTAAAAATTATGCCTCTTCCTGGTGTGCCTTTGAGATATCGAATAATCCTCATTACTGCCTCCATATGGTGTTCCTGAGGATGATGCATGAACTGGCTAACTACTCCCACCGCGTATGCAATGTCGGGTCGAGTGTGAGCTAGGTAAATCAAATTTCCCACCAACCTTTGGTACCTTTCTTTACTCGCTGGTCTGGCCCCTTCAATTATCTTTAGTTTGTGATTCACAACCATAGGAGTGTCATTTGGTTTGCAATCCACCATGCCAACTTCAGCTAATAAATCCAATATATATTTCTGTTGGGAGATATAAATCCCTCCTCTTGACCTAAGAACCTCGATTCCTAGGAAATACTTCAATCCCCCAAGGTCTTTTATTTCGAACTCCTTGAAGAGGTTTTTCCTAAGAGAACTAATTTCTTCTTCGTCATTCCCCGTTATAATCATATCGTCGACATATATTATAAGACAAGTGACTAATTCTTCTCTCCTTTTGTAAAAGAAGGTATGATCCCCATTACTCTGTTTGTAGCTATACTGCTTCATTGCCATTGTAAATCTTCCAAACCAAGCACGAGGAGACTGTTTGAGCCCATATAATGCCTTTTTCAATTTATATACCTCATTTTCTTGAAAACCATCATAGAACCCTGGTGGGGGTTCCATATATACCTCTTCTTCCAAGTCTCCATGTAAGAAAGCATTCTTTACATCAAATTGATGAAGAGGCCAATCTTTATTCGCCACTATTGAAAGTAAAACTCTGATAGTGTCAATCTTTGCAACCGGATAGAATGTTTCAGAGTAGTCTATAACATATGTTTGTGTATATCCTTTGGCAACCAATCTTGCCTTGTGTCGCTCAATGATGCCATCAGATTTATATTTTATATTAAACACCCATCTACACCCGACTGTTTTCTTCCCTTATGGTAACACACAATTCTCCCATGTACCATTCATTTTTAGAGCTTCCATTTCGGTATTTCTGGCCTCATATCGTTCAGTCATCTTCTTAGCTTCTTGAGCTATTTTAGGGATTTGTTCAGAGAGAATAGTAGCTGAAAACGCCTTTGCAATCTTCGTCATTCCTTTCCTGTCCGTTTTTACCGGATATGTAGAAGCACGAGGATAGTGTTCCGGTGAATACCAGTCAGGAGGAACCCCTCTATTTTTTGTTTGGGGAAGAACCAGAGTTTGAGTTTCAACAAATGAACTTCCTGAAATGTCATGGTCAATAGCATTTTGTGAATTATGATATTGTAAATTGTTTACCTCTTGATGGATATTTTTCGGCTGATTCACTAGTAGTATCCCTGGCATTTATTTCTTGTTGGACATTGTCTTCGGGTTTATCATTGGTGGTAAGAACTGCCTCGACAGTCTCCTTTATGTTGGAAGAGGCGTGTTCGGTGGCGCCATATACCGACTCTGTTAGCACATCCTCAAAGTAACTTTCATATAGCAACCAGTCGAGCGATTCACTTACTTTCTCCCCATGAGAACGAGATTGGTGGTAAAAATAATAATCGAATTCTAAGAAGTCACAGTCCATGGTGACATGGATTCGACGGGTAACCGGATTGTAACACTGATAACCCATTTGATGGACACCGTACCCAACGAATACACACTTTTCAGCACACGGATTAAGTTTGTTTCGACTAGTTTTAGGGATATGAACAAACACCGAACAACCAAAGACACGAGGTGGTAAGGTCATAACAGATGGAATTGTAACTTGGGTGGCAAGTACTTGTAATGGAGTTTTATTTCCTAGACATCGGGTTGGTAGACGATTTGCAATATACGTGGCTGTAGCAAGAGCTTCTGGCCAAAGAGAATGAGGAACTCTAGATTCAATCATAATAGCACGAGTTTTTTTAAGTAAAGTACGATTTTTTCGTTCTGAAGTACCATTTTGTTGAGGTGTGTTTGGACAAGTGGTTTGATGGATAAAACCATTTGTTTTGAAAAAAATATGCATTGTTTGGTTGACAAACTCTGTTTAATTATCAGAACGGAAATCTGTATTTTGTTTTCAAATTGAGTCAAAATCATTTTGTAAAAACAAACAAATATTTCTGGTACTTCCGATTTATGTTTCATGAAGTATATCCAAGTCATTCTTGAGAAATCATCCACAAATAAAACAAAGTATCTGATTTGATTGTTAGTGGAATTTGGTGCTGGACCCCAAACATCAAAATGGATTAGCAAAAAAACATAATTTACTCTAGTATTACTTTGATTAAATGAGACCCTGCGATTTTTTACAAGAATGCAGGTTTCACATTTCTCATGAATGCAATTATTCAAAAAAAAAGACTAGGAAACAAACTTATAAGATAGCTAAAAGAAGGATGACCAAGTCGTCGGTGCCATAACCAAAGTTACCTTTCGGTTGTTCTGTGAGCAAGCATGGCATGTCCCTTATGAACTACCTCATCAACATAATAGAGACCTCCTTGTTCAGTACCACGCCCAATGATCTCCTTCGTACGAATGTCCTGTAAAATGCAAAAAATAGATACATAAGAACCACACAGTTGAGTTGTTTTGTCACTTGACTAACAGATAATAACTTTAAGGATAGTGAAGGAATGTAGAGGCAGTTTTTAATTTCCATTTTTTCCGAAAAAATAATTGAACCTCCCTCTTTGACTTCACAAATTTCTCCACTAGCAGTCTCAATATGGGACTTCTTTGGAGATGACATGTCACCATCATAAGACATGGTGTATGTAGCCCCATAATCAAAGATCCAATTCTTTGATTTCTCAAACCCTTTACCTCCAAGTTTTTCATAGGAGTTCGCCGCCATTCCTCCAAAACCAGTGCCACTTCCTTGCTCATTTTTAGTCGGATCTTCACCGCCACTTGTAGACGAATCCCGTTTGACATTAGATCTGAAAAGCTGGTTATTTTTCTCCTTATGACCGTCCTCCCACCATTCTGGATTGCCAACCAGCTGGAAACATGTCTCTTTAGTGTGTTTCTTCATCCCACAATGAGTGCAATACAACTTGGATTTATCTTCTTTCTCTTTGGATCAGAATTTAAACCTATGTGCAGAATCTTTAGCAGCCAAACCCATTCCAATTTCAATCAAGTCACTATCAGAAGAACTTGATTTTAGTATATTAAGCCTGACCACTTCCCTTCGTATTGTAGCATATGCCATTTCCACGGAAGGAAGAGGATCCTTTTTTAGGATATGTCTTTTGACTGGTTCCAGCTTGTCATTAATCGCCATTAGAAATTGATAAAGTCTTTGTTCTCGAGTCTTCTTATTGTAGATCTGAATGTCTTTTGCGTCTTTTATAGGGTTCGGATCTCGCCTATCTATAGACATCCAAATGTTCTGCAGTTTGTTCCACAAGTATTCTAGTGTATCAGACCCTTGCCTTAATGAATTAGCCCTCTTATGAAGGTCAAGCACCTGTAACGAATCTGTACCAGAGGTCTTTTGTAGTGGGATATTGCGAGACATTATTCACCAATCTGGATTCAAGATTCTGGATAATCCATGTGAAAACACATTGATCATCTTGTTCCCACCTTGTATATGTGTTGTCAGCTTTTGATGGAGGTGTCAGCTCCCCTGTAAGGGGATAACCTCTCCCCCTTCCCCCAATTGCTTTCTTCATTAGGTTTTCCCATAGAGCGTAGTTGTCACCGCCGAGTTTAATCCATAGGGATAAATTCTCGGGGTTAGTTGTTTGTTGTTGTGTTCCGAGACTATTTCTCAGAATAGCAGCAATCTGCATTGTTAATTCATCAGGGATTTGACTGACCACGACTTCATTGCCAGCCATCTTTGTTGAGGATGTTCAGAATTCCCAGAATCACATGTGCTCTGATACCATATTAAACAACAAAGAGAGAAGTAGCCGCAGGAGGCAGCTAGGGTTTTGTGTTTATTAGAAAATGTTCCTTTTTGTATTGACTAATTTTTTTATATTAATAAACCCAAGTAAGTCTCTCAATATATAGAGAACTTAGAGGCCTATACAAGGAAACTTAATACACTGAATATTCTAACAAAATCACCAACAACAATCCCTTCAGTAGCTTCATCATTCATTCTTCTTAAAGATTCCAATAGGTCCAGTATCTGAGTTCTGTTATACTTAGCATAAACAACAGTTAGTCTAAATTTCTTGATCAAGGCAAGATAGCTTACATTGACAGTAATACGCTGCTCTTTATTGCATAGAATGTCAGTGTTGTAATCATCAGTGCATAGAAGCCAAATTTTATTGCTAACATCGTTAAGGTAATGATTGTAACCAATCTTTTAGCCACAACAACCATCTTGGATTCGTGAATCATGGGCTCTTGAATAGCCATGAAAGCTGGCTTCTCTGGCCTCTTTAATAAATTTAATCTCCTCATTGTGTGTTTGTTCCCCAGCCCCCTGACATTCCAGTTTAATAGCTTCATTTTCATTTGGTTGATTTTGATTTAACAGCCTTCTTCAGCTGTAGAATTTTAGTTGAGGTTGGGTCCTTGCTGTTCCAGTTCCTGATTTTCTTAACTTTTTTTATTGCATTTTCGTGAATTCATTATCCTTCTGTTCTTGTGTAGGAGTACATGACAGACTGCATGTTGTTTCTTTGGTTGGAGAAGTAGTTTCCTGTTCAGCATCAATCTTCTCAACCTCAAACAAGGATCTTCTTTCAAGAGTATGCAATGCATCAATCATTTCAAGATCATCGTTGAACTGTTTTACATTGTCTTCAGTACCATAGACGGTGTCTTTTGGAAGCTTCTTTATCTTTTGATATATCATTTTGTCATTTATTTTTTAACCCAATGTAGGCATTATGGTGTTGGTTTGCTGATAATTTTGGTCAACCACTTCTATAGTGTTTTCAGTATCTATTATAATTGATTTGAGCTGAGGTGTTGTACCCTTGTTCTAGCAATCGAATATTTTAATTGTTGAGAACATTCTTCCTTTTTATGATCATCTTGTTGTTGATTTAAAAGTTTCTTCTTGCATACACTTTCATTATGCCCAATGTGCTTGCAAGCATTACACTAACTAGGATGGGAACCATAGACGACATTCAGGCTGAACCCTTCCTCAGCTCCAAACTTGATCTTTATGTTGTTGATCCGAGGTTTTGGATATATCCAGTTCCACCCAAAATTTAACACAATTAAACCTAGCTCTATTAATCGGAGGGATCCAGACCTTCAAGAGTGTGCCCATAAACTTTGCTATTTCAAGTATTGTTCCTTCGTTGTACATAGCTCTGGAAGCACCGTACTACTGATTTTGTTCAAAAAATGCTTAAATTCAGGAGTTAGCATGTTAGACCTACCAAATAAAGTGAAAAAACGTTTTGAAAAATTATCAAGATAATTTTCCAGAAAAGATACCCCATGGGTTGCCCCCTTTTCGAGGCATTGAACATTAAATTTATTTTGTTCCTAGTTCTGTATTACCAAACAAGCCAGTTTACCGCATGAATTTGGAATTAAATAAGGAGTTATATAAACAAATGCAGGAATTGGTGGCTAAACGATACATCATAGAGAGTATTAGCCCTTGTGTTGAACGAGTTCTATTATTATCTAAGAAATATGGTAGCTAGAGAAATAGTATGAATTGTCGTGCCAGTAACCAAATCATCATAATATATACCTATCTTACTTCAAGACTTGATGACATGATGGATGAACTTAGTGGTACCACGATCTTGTCTAAAATTTATTTAAGGAGTGACTATCATCAAGTCAGAATGTGAGAAGGGGATGAACATAAAACAGCCTGCAAAACCGAGCAAGTATTGTATGAATGGTTAATTATTCAATTTAGGCCTATTAATGCTTCAAGTACTTTTATGAGGCTGATGAATAAGTTTGTAAGAGTATATTTATGTAATTTGTTTTATCGTGGTATACTTTGATGGCATATTGATTTACAACAAGAGTTTGGCAGAGCATCTATAGCACCTTGAGATAGTTTTACAAACTTTACGACAAGAAATCTTTTATTCTAATCTAAAGAATTATACATTATGTACTTATTAGCTTGCCTTTCTTGGATTTATTGTGAGTTCTTAAGGCCTACAAGTTGATCAAGAAAATATCAAGGGAATCTAAGGCCAACACCAACGACGATTGGACATGTGCGAAGTTGGTATGGTTTGGCTAGTCTCTATAAGTGATTTTTGAAACATTTCAGCACCTTAACAGCGTCTTTCACTACCGTGATTAAGAAAATGTGGCTTTTAAATGAGAAAAATCACAATAAAAGTCTTTTTGAGCCCTCAAATATAACCTTATACATCACCAACTCTGATTCTTCGTGATTTTAACAAAACGTTTGAAGTGGAGTGTGATGCTTCAAGTTTGGGTATTGGAGGTGCATTGACTCAAGGAAGACGTCTCGTAGCCTATATTGTCAAAACATTGGGTAGAGCAACACTCAACTATCCAAACTATGAGAAGAAGTTCTATATATTGGTATAACCGTTAGAAACATGACAATATTATTTATTGTCTAAAGAGTTTTTTTTTATTTATACATATCACGAGACTCGTAAGTTCTAAGTGGTTGGATTTCATTGACACATTCTGTTACATCATTAAATACAAAAATGAAAGATAGAATATTGTAGGAGATGCATTATCAATGAGCCATACACATATAAGGTTATATGAAGATTATCCAGACTTTAGAAATATTTACAATGAGTTTTCTAAAGGGGCATTTGGCTTGTTTTACAAACATGTTGAGTTCTTGGAGACAAATGTTTGTGTATTCCATAAGCTTTCATGCGTGATCTTATCTTAAGAGAAGAACATAAAGGAGGTCTTATGGGTCATTTTGGAAAATATAAAATGTTAGTTGTTGTTGGTGAGAATTTCTTTTGGTATATCTTGAAGAAATATGTGAAGAATTTATACAGTCGTTATTATTTGCTTAAAAAAATATAGATCGCATCTTGAAGGTCTTTATCAATCATTAACAATTCATATTATACCATGGATGGATATATTTATGGATTTCATGTTGGGGCTACTGAAACTCAAACATAAAAACTCCATCTTTGCTTTGGTGGAAAGATTCTCGAATATGACATATTTAATACCACGTGCTAAGGTGAATGATGCTTCTGAAACATTTTTTTAAAGAAATGGTGTGTTTGCATGGAATGCCAAGAACTATTATCTCCGAATCGAGACACAAAATTCCACAGCCACTTTTAAAAATTTATTTGGAAGAAGATATGGACTAAACTGTCGTTTTAAAAAACTTTTCATCCCCAAATAGATGACCACACTAAAGTGGTAAACATACACTATCTACTTTACTTAGAGCTACTGTGGGTAAAACTTTGAGCAATTGGTTGGGATATTTACCATTCATTGAGTTTGCTTATAATGATGTTACCCACTCTGATGCTAAACTGTCACCTTTTGAAGTTGTGTATGGATTAAATCCTTTTCCGTTGTTGGACTTATTCCCACTGCTACTATTAGAGTATTCAAGCCAAGATGGAATTAACAAGCCTCGACTTGTCAATAAAATACACTAGAAGGTCAGGGAGAACCTAGAAAAGAAAACGAAGCAGTATAAGCATAAATGAGATAAATGACACAAAAAGTTCACCTTTGAACCTTAAAATTGGGTTGGATACACATGAGACTAGAAAGATTCCTCCAAAAATAAGTGTTAAGCTTCTATTTTGTGGAGATAGTCTATTCAATGGTCAGAGACGCGAATAAATGATAATACTTAAAAATTTGAAGAGACACGAACATTTCTGCAAGTTTAAATATTTCTAATTTATCTCTATTTGAAATAGATGAACCAGTTTTGAAGACAAAATCTTCTCAAGGAGGAAAAATTATGAAGATATCAAAACATATTCGATTAAAAACCAACATGAGATCGTCAACGTGCAAACTATAATTGGTCCAATAACACGCTCAAGAGCAACATAGTTTTATGGGGAGTTCAACAAGGTTGTAGAGAGTTTTATAATCCAAATGAAACAGGAGCCAACTTATAATTTAGCTACAACCTCAAAAATCTGTTAATTGGAGCAAACATTGTAAGAAATTTATTTCAATTCGCAACAACAATAGTTCAATATGATATTGATAAGTGTTAAAGGTTAAAAATCCATGTTAAGTCATTTTAACAATATCAACCGATTTTATCAAGGCCAGATGAAGATATCTTTTGATATCAAAGGGACCAAATTCAAGAATCAATGAGATACATTGCATATTTATTATCCACTATTTATTTTCTTAGTCTTTTTATTCTGTTTTAAGAAAGACAAATATAGTTATTGGGTAGTTATAATCTAATATTTACTTTCTGACTACTTTTATTTGGATTTAAGAGAATCAAATAGAGTTAGTGGGTATTTATTATCCAATATTTATCTTTTAAGATTTTTTATTCTATTTTATGAGAATCAATGACAGTTATTCGGTATTTATTATCCAAATTTTACTTTTTTAGTCTTTAAACTCATATAGTTATCTTTTAACAGAGTCAAATATAGTTATTTTGTTTTTATTATTGTATTTCTTTGTATGGCTATAAATAAAGCCCTAAAGTCTATTAATGTAGAGAGTCAATCAAGTTATAAAATGTCAATGAAAAAACAATTTTCTTTTCCAAATAGTTGTCCTAGAAAAAATTATCTCTAAACTATTCTTATGAGAAAAAGGTTTAGTTTTTCTTATAAAAAACTTTACCATCGTCTTTGCTGTGTAACTCAATCTATCCTCTATCAATCAAAACTTTTCATCTAATTTTATTTTAGAGTTTTATTTGAACAGTAACGAGTCAAACCAACACTCCATCTATCGTCACACATATCATCTGAATCTGTTCAAGTTTTGTGCGTTCTCCAAACAAAATTTCTACATCAAATCCCTTTTGTCCTACACCATATGATCAACCTATGTTCGTCGTGATAAATATAGACTATTACATCAAATAAGTTCTTCATTGTAACAATAGGCTCATGAGGGTTGATAGACTTCGATCTTCCTTCATTTCATAACCTGAAACCATTAATATATATGTTTGGGCATTCACATGTGTATATTTATGTCGTTAAAATAAGACACGCTTCTAAATATTTAAGTTGATATACATGAATACGGTTGTTCCGACTGCGGTAGGTAAAATCAATTAGATGATACAAATGAAGGTTAGTTGGTCGATTAAAAATCATAAGTTCAGAATAGTTCAAGGAGTATGTTAATTGCAAGTATTATAGGCCCAAAGAAGGTCAATACTTTGCATGATTAATCATGAATAAGAGAAAATCAACAGAAAATTAATAAATAAGTTTTAATTGAAGTAGAGAAATTAGCCTAAAAGAGGTTTCATCGATACTTAAACTATTAAAAATTAGATTAATAGTGATTTTTCCAAACTTATAAATACATTTTAGTATTGTTTTTCAAAACGTATCTTATTTTCATTGTATGTTATATTTTACATTTATTATGCCACGTTTAATCATGTTTAATTAAGTATTAAAACTTATAAATACATGTTTAATTACATTTATATTTTACGATTGCAAGATTGTTGGTGGATTTTTGATCTGGCTATAAGTAGACATAAACATTATGTTAGCTGAATGACCCGTATAAAAATTCTTATCTCATTCCCCGCTATCTCCACTCCGATTACAACTGCTTCCTCTTGCAGACCAGCTACGTCTCGCATGTCATCATCTTCGAATCAGAGTATTGGGTTTGGATTCCTATACAAGTGAATTGAAGCATCCGCTTCCAGTTGCATTTCCAAACTAACAATGTGTATCTTCCGAGAGTAGTTTGATATTCCTGCAATTGTGTCTCCCCTGAAAATTGTTCGTGAATCAAAGAAAGCACATAACTCACTAAACCTTTCCCTTGCTATCGGTCCTTATATCATATTTATGTTGTTTCTTCCCAGCTTCGGGTATAAGTATTCGACAGAGATATCGAATGGATCTATAAATTCTTCAACAACTGTCTCCGTTATCAGCATCACACCCTCTTGTTTCGGAACAGATTCTTGCTTGAGATCAATTGTAGTATTCTTCTTCACAAAATCAATTAACTTCCAATTTTGTATCAAATATTACACTTTTCTTTTTAGTGCAACACAATTTTTTCTTTCATGCCCAATATCCTTATGGTACTGACAATACTTGTTTTTCCTATGCTCTCTTGGAGTCTGCATTAGGAAAGGCTTACGGAAATGCACATTCGAGCGTGCTTTCTCAAAGATAGTTGACACACATTTGGTTAACTCAGCATAATGAGCACGTTGGACCCATTTGTTAGACATAGGTCGTACATACTGCTGATTGTTAGCTACAAGTGCATACTAGTAAGTGTTAACTACCCTTTGAGGTACATGATTTACCACTTGAACTTGTGGTTGCGCTCGGATAGTGGCAGTTTGATTTACAACTGTGCACTAGCTCTTATCATGGTCAGATCATTGTAGAATTGAGTCATAGTCTGCATCTCTGCAGCATTATCTTTCATCACCCGCGGCCCCCGGAAGCAAACCTATTCTGAAAGCAGCTATAGCCACTTTGTCCTCACAAAATTCCATATCTATCTTCACTTGAATAAAACGTTCCGTATACTCTTTCAGACTCTCCCCAACTTTATGTCTCTAGTAGATGATTGTATCTCCATTTGCTCGGAATTTCTTGCTTCCGACAAACTGTTGTCGGAAAATACTCTAAAACATATCAAAATTCTTTATATAATCTCGAGGCAGATGATTGTACCACTTTGATGCAACATTCTTAGAAGTTTGAGCAAAATCCATACACAATAACTTGTCATCACCATCGTAGTTGATCATAAATTTTTTGAACTACTCAATGTGACTATCTGGGTCTTGTGTCCCATCAAACTTTTCCATCTTGGAGATGTCGAACAATTTAGGGAGATGCTCGGATAAAATTTCTTGAGAGAGTGGAGATGATCTCCAATTATGTCCGACCTTGTAAACACTCCCCCCGGTCCTTTATTAGCTACCATATAGAGCTTTTCGTTTGTCGAAAAAGTAAATTGATTACTGACTCGGTAATCCTGATTGTAGCTGTCAGATTGAAGTTGTCTTCGAGGAGTTGTATTTATTGTTTTTTCGATCTCCTTAGAATGTAACTTTATTTTCTCATGATCATGATTCTTCTTCCTCGAACCTTTTGTTCTCCGACTGGTCCGATGAGAACTTTTACGCACCTTTGAATCTCTTTGTTTCTGATCTGCTTTATATCTAACATCGGTATCTGTGGATGAGAATTTATCTGAGATAAGAGAGGTATACTCACTATATTATGACGATTTGTATCGTTGTTCGGATCTATCTCGTATCTTAGAAGATCGATGACTCTTCCTCTGATGCCTTTCCTCAGATTGAACTACATCTTGAATCTGATTTGTCACGACACACTCTCATCATACTTCAAATTTGACTATCCTAGAGCTTATTGTCACTTCTTTTTCTGCATTTAGCCTCTTAATATCTTCCAACAACTCTTTTCTCCTGGCAACCAGGTTAGACTATTCTAAAATCTCATCAGCGTATCGATTATGGTCGTTTCCATCAGTTATGACTTTCTTTTCCATCAGATGGTCTCCAGACATAACTCTGATCATATTATTTGTCGGTTTTACTTCCAACTTACCATGAACTTCAGTCTCCATGTTTTTTTACTTTAGATTATTTTTATGGTTTTGGAATGTTAATTTTGGGTACCACTCAGGTTCCTACAGATGGCGCCACTGATAATTTCAATAAATCCTCAGGTTAGTTCGGAAGTGGAAATGTTCGTGGGAGAGTGTCTGACTATGAAATGTTCGTATTGGATAATATCAATGTGAAAATCAGTAACTTGTAATGAGAGAAAGAGACAAAAGGAATAAATGTATCAATAATTATCTAATCATTGACCCTTTTCCCCAGAAGGGAATGTCCTTTATATAGTATATGACGTGAATAGTGAAATTACATGATTACCACTGTTAAAGTGGATTTCTCACCCCCACTCCTTTACTCTTTACAAACAAGTTCTAAGGGTATTTCATTCAGCCCCTCTATCTCTTATGTGTTCTTTAATTTAGTCTTAAATCACTAAATATATGAACTAATTCTTTATATTTAATATAATAAACTTTTCTATAGCCTATATTTGCCTTCCCTTATTAGCGCCAACACCAATATATTAAAGAAATGTGGCCAGAAAAGACAATGAGGTAACTTTTTTTGTCCCACAAATGGCACAATCTGAGTAACCAGCTACATGTCATTTTTGTAATCTCTAGGAAAACGTGAATTTTTCTTGAGTTAAAATTTAACCACATATAATACAACTTTACATAAGGTAATTGGATAAGTTTTAAGTCAAATGAATAAGACTTTCCCAGCCAAATCAAATGCTTAAAATTATGTCATCACACTAAACAAATTTCTAGTGGGTGATTTCCACTTTGAGGTTACTTTTCATAGAATTTATATATATGTATATATATATATATAAGCTCATCAGACTTATGATGATGTTTTGAGAGAGTATGTGTAGAGAGTTAGTAGTATAATTCTCTAAACTTTCTAGTGCAAGGTGTAACCCAATTCCACTTATAAATATAAGTGACCACCGGAGTGGTCGTCCCAAAGCATGTCTCTAGTGTATTTTTGGTTCCTTAGTTAAATATCTCCTAAACATAGACTAAAGGATAACTAAAGTTGGTTTAGACCGCACGAGCAGAAAAATTCTTTAGTATATTTTGACCCCGCGACAAGTAGTATCCGAGCATAGAGTTGCTGCCTAAGTTAGATTTGAGTGAAGGTCGAATAAAAAACAGTATCATGAAGATAATATTGGTAGATGATTACAAAGAAATTATAGGTCAATAAGGAATCGAGTGTTGGAAACTAAAATATGGAGCAATCAGTCCATAGTAGCATGAGGCTATTATCGAATGATGTTGGTGAGATGGACTTTCAAAATGCTCTCTGTTTTATTGCTCTTAAAATGGATAATGATATGTCTAAGCTTTAGGATAACATGAGAAACACAAATAAATTGATTCATGCCCGGATAACCTATCTTGAGAATGATATTTCTAATGTTCATTCGGTTGTAAGAGACCTTAAGAGTGGCGGAGTGCAACCTAGTGGGGAAAAAAGTCCACTCATAAGAACAGCCCAATGTGTGAAAGGCTTTAAGATTTTCATAATAAACATGGAAATAATGTTCAGGGTTAGGAAGTAGGATCAAGTGGCATCGACGATATTGAACATGGGGTTAGAAGCTAAAGTTTGGTGGAAAAAAGATTGGCTAACCCAAAGCTCTTCAAATTGGATCATGACACGAGTTAAAGGGTGAGTTTCAGGAAATGTTTCTCCTAAAGCAGATGGACACTCTAGCAAGACGGTCGTTACAAGAGTTGGAGAAGACCAGGAGCTTGAGAGAGCATGTCCAAACATGCGACTTAATTATGCTTAACTTGGTTGACTTACTGAAGGAGGACAAGCTACGTAACTTTGTGGTTGGATTAAAAGGGGAAGTTCAACACGAAGTTAGGAATGGCCTAAAGGATATTAGGGTTGCGAGGAAAAAGACCTTAGATATGGACTTTTGGGAGAACAAGAGCACATAAATATAAAGGCTATCATCAAAGGAAAAAAACGATTCGGGAGGAGGAAGAGAATGCTAGTTGGAAGATAATATTGTTCTATCCTACTGGTCAATCAGGATGTGAGATATGTAGTGGCCCACATTAGGAAATAATGTGCCTGCACAGTCCCTTATACCGAGAGTTGGAGGCGTGAGGGAATGGAGGTAGAAATGACGAAGACGCGAGCCAAGTGAATATGTAGGTCATCAATTAGAAATTTTAAGATCGGTCTGTGTAAGGGCGCGAGGTGGAAGATGGGGGGATAACGACGAGCCTAGAACCGAAGAGCAAGAAGGAGTGAAGATTAAAAAAAATGGAAAAGTTTGATCTTAATGTTTTCTTGTGCTGCAGGTCAAAGAAATTCAGGGAGGACAATACTGGAGATACTTGAGAATCCTGTCGAGGCTGAATTTATGAAACATCAAGAAAATATGAGATCAATGAATTCCTTAAAAACTAAGGATTGCGTGTCTGATGCGGATATTGAACAATTTAGTGGGGAAGGTTTGTAAGACCCTACTAAAGGGACATCAAGAATATGGGATAACGGCACTAAGAAATGGGTTGTGCATATGAGATAAGGTATAAGTGTGAAGGAAACCAAATAAGACACAAGAGAAATTGGTGTTGGCGTGAGTAAATGAGGATTGGCATAAAGAATGGGCAATGGCATGAAAAGGGTTCCATTGTGAGTGCTAATGTGGAGCCAAAGTGAGCAGCCTTGACAATTCTAAAAGATAAGTGACAAATCAAGGAAGGTTGGTGAGGAGAATGCCAAGTGCAAGGTCACGCTAAGTGAAGGCAAGCTAAATGGTGGGAAACGATAGTCAATATGGTGTTACGACAAGCTATGGTGGGCTAAAAGAGGCTAATTTGGGTGTTATGGGGTAGTGTGGTATCATAGAAGGTGAAGGAAAAAGAAGGACACAAAAAAAGAAAAAAAAAAGCACAGTAGTGTATTCAAGGTGGGCTGCTGGCACGCAAAGTGGCATCACTTGCCAGACAGTGTGCAGCCATTGGCCGGCTAAATTGGGCCAGGGTGTGGCCACTACCCAGCCAGACTGGATCAAACTGTGGCCACTGGCCAGAAAATGGGGCCACAATGACTAAATGAGAAAAAGTACCACACCAAAGAGAAGTTTTCATGGGCCAAAGTTTCCTCAATGGATTCTATTTATATTAGTGTTACCCACCCAAAGCACAAAGTTAATTGAGTTAGAGAACTATGAGGCCTCCAAGGAAGGTGACCCAAGCCCATGGTAAGTAGCACGGATCCTAGTGATCCAATCAAAACAGTTTGGTGGTTAAGTATAAATCACGTGTAGGAAGCAACTACCAGAAGTTTGCCGAGGAAAACTGGAGAATGTTCTGAAAAGACACGGAGGTAATTATTTCTGGCCCACAGCTGGCAAAGTCTGAGTGGCGAGCTATGTGCCATTTTTATAATATGTACACCGCGCAATTCCCAACTTGTTCGATAAACGATTATGATTATATTGGTCGACTAGTCAATCCAATTACACAACTCAATGTTTTTCTACAAATAAAAATAATACATGAAGAAGGATTGTGGGAAATGAATGATTTACATGTTAAGAAAATGTACTAACATATGTTTTTGTTTCAGAAAGTAATATTTTTTATGTAAAAATAAAAAATTTGGTGGGTTAATTCGGTTGCAACAACTCGTGTCTATATGTATTTCCAGGGTACACCAATGATCAGGATGCTAAGCGGGGATGAAATATTTATTTTCACTATAAACGGGATATCTTATCATGTTTTAGCTATATGCTTTTTATATTTAAACCTTTCTACTATACATTTTTTTATTTCTTGAGAATGTAATATGTTCCTAGTTTTTGGAGGAACTTAGTTTCTTTTCTTGTTTTCGACATCCGAGGTTATTCGTGTTTAATAAGAAACAATTGTTTTACAATCTCTATAAATAATATGTTTGTTGGGAATTAAAGTTTGATGAAAGATAATAACTTGTATTTAGTACATATTATTGATCATTTATAAATCTATGACTGGAGAAAATATAACTAACAAAATTACTAAGTTTGAAAGATTCGTTATATTGTAGCACAAGCGATTAGGTCACATATCCAAAGTTATGATGGACAAGATTGTAGTTAAAGGTTTATTAGGTTACCTCGATTACAATGATTTTGGTATATGCATTGAGTGTATCAAAAGAAAAAAAGCAAAACCAAAAGGTTAGAACATATAAAGTGACGAAGATCTTAGATGTGATATATACTAACATCCGCAGATAATTTCCATAAAAATCATGGAATTAGCAGCAGTAATTTATATCATTCATCAAAAACTTCTCTCATTTTGGATACCTTTATCTCATTCCTGAAAACGCTGAGACCCTTGACAAGTACAAAGTTTTTAAGATAAAAGTTGTAAAAAAACTTGGTAAGAGCATTAAGACCGTTAGATCTGACGGTGGTGAGTACTATGACATATATGACGAATCAAGTAAACAAAATCAAGGATGATTATAAATAACTAGAGGAGTGTGATGTAGTCCCTCAATAAATAATGTCAGTTTCACCCCGAATGAATGGTGTATCCAGGTGAAACAAGGCCTTAGACACTTCAAGAAAAGAAATTTGACCAAAAAATAGTTAACTAGTTTCTTTACAGGTTATTTTGAAAACTCTTGGGGTTTAAAATTTTCACTAGTACTATATTTGAAACGGGACGAAAACTTTTTTCGAGTATGTTGAGTTTATGAGAAAGAATATGGGAACATATGTTTATTTTGAGGAATAATTAGTAAAGATTCATGAAGGTTTTAATGATGATACCCATGTATTTGAATATTGGGATTTAACACCAATCATTTCGGTCCCGTTTGAACAAGGTAATCCTCTGATTAATATTAATGTTCCACTTGAGGGTTGTAACCATAATATAAATTTGTCTAGGTAGAATAAGAAAATTTCAAGGTAAACAAGAAGTTCAAAATGACATCATTCATGATGATCAAACTCTACTTCCCCAAGAAGTGCAATAATAGGAAATAGTACCTTTAAGAAAGGTTCACTAGAGAAAGGAAGAGTGTTATAGGTCCAGAATTTATATTATATGGATCAAAAAATCTTTGAAGCAAGAGTATAAATAGATGCATGACAATTTAGCATGGGATCTTGTCCCATTACATGAAAGGAAAAATACAATTGGTTATAATTGGGTTTACAAAACCAAATGCAATTTTTTGGGTAATGTAGAATGACATAAAACACGTATTATAGCAAAAAATTATATTCAACATGAAGGAATTGATTTTAAATAAACTATCGCTCAGTATCGACGAAATATTAATTTAGAACAATCATGGTATTAGTTACACACTTTGACCTTGAGCACTATCAGATGGATGTTAAAACTCCTTTTGCCAATGGTAATATTGATTGATTAAACGATTTATACTCTAGTAATTAGATATGTATGATTAAAAACCATAATACTATACAAATAATTAGCCCAAATAATTGATTGATAGATATAATATGACTAATGTTGCATCACATGTTCAGAATACAAGAAGTAGGTATTTAGTAGCATATTGTTATCACTCTTGTACGAGCTTGTACCATTTTTCCATTGACAATGGATTCATAGATAAAATTGGAGTTGAATATGTATTCTTGAGTAACATGTGGCCTTCCAAGTGGGAGATTGTTAAAATATATTTTTATTTAATATATTCACAGACTATAGTAATTTGAACCGACATCCTAAATATGTATATATTCGGTCATTGTCTTAAAGTAGTCCAATAATAAAGTTAAGCAGGTTGATTAAATTATGTTATAATGTAAATTAGATCTATGAGGTAAAACTACGTTACAGACCCAGTGACGGAACCCAAAATTGAAATAAGGTGGGGCTTAACAACTATGGATATTTTTCAAACAATGTAACTTGAAAATGCTTGGTATTTTTCCTATTGTTTTGAGGAAAATATGATTGTTTGATTAGTGAGGTCCTTTTGAGATGAATTCTGGTCAAATTCTGGCTCTAACATTGATATCAAACTTTTAAATAACTTGGTCTAGCCCCGGATAACTCACTATTCCTTCAAATTAAATTCTATGAATTATATTATTATTGATAAGTATTGATTATTTTAGGAAATTAAATTAAGTTTAACAAGAATCATTGGGAGAGTCTTAGAGAGATAATATAGATGGAGATACTATAGACAGAAAGTTGTCAAAGTACAAGTTAGCCAAGTGTCAATCAGTCTCATTTCCAAGGTAAGTACACGTATTTATAGGTGTAGGTAGTAACATGTAACAAAATTATTTAGAATTAGCATGGATTCTTCACTCAACGTAACTACTTAGTAAAACATATTTGTTATAAATTACACACTCAGTCCTTTACAGTTACACTTTTTACCAAATATATGTTTTAAATATAAAATACTAAATTGTACAATTTTTAGTAATTGTTTATACTTCTCATTTATTTATATCCTTACCCCCTAGTCCTTATGAAGAATCCCGAGGAAGGACTAAAAATTACTATGAATAGGTCCATTTATGTCTCCTTGTTACAAAAAGGTGTACAAACCTCCTAAGAATTAGTCTAACACATTGTTCGAATAATATAAATTACCCCTTGTGCATTGCCTTTCCTCAGGAAATCATGTACCATTTCAAATGGCGCATCATTCTTCCTTGGTAAGGTAGTAGAAGCCTTCTCACATATGTACCATTTCATTCTGACAAACTACACGTGTGTACCTACGTCAAACTAGGCTCATGTTATGTGTCGATTCTAATTTTGTCCAATGGACGTTCGTCAAGACGAGATACCTGATGATGTCACTGAATCAGAATCTATGATGGAAACTGACTTAGATATCTAAAATCTTGGTTGGACTCCTGCTTCTGATTATAAGGGAGATGTTGCAAAAAGAAAGTCTCCAAAGAAAAATAAAAAGTAAACCAAGAAGACTTTTACCCTTTCCGAGGACATTGCTGTAAAATTGAATGTCAACCTCAAATATGTCATCCCCGAATATCTTATTACACTTAATAATATGAAATATGGATATTTCAATCAATTTAAGGTACAGATTCTCAAAAATCAATGGGAGATTCCTGATAATGTTACCCTTAAATTACCTTTGGTGGGAGAGACCCCACTCTTATGTGGGGAGAAGGAACTAGTAGTCAACTTAAAAATTCTGAATAGGGGCCTTTGGTTTCTGTTGGACCCAGTTGTGGTATAGTAATTTAAAATAATCGATCTCTGCCCGACCCAAACAAGTTCCAACTTATGGTTTAACCTATTATCCAACATTATGGTGTCAAGACTTACCAAGATAACTCTACCCATAAAATAATTCATTACCAAAACTAGACTTTCCAAGAACCGTGTTCTTTTTTACTACTACTTGACCCTCAAAAAATCATCGAAGATCATCAAAGATCTTCTTGAGGCAAACAAAATCTAGAAGCATAAATTCTTCTTCATTTCTAGTACTTGGGAACACGACAAAGAAATCTTAACGGAGAATCCCTCTATACTGTCTGTCAAGTGGAAGAGCACAAATAAATTATATGATTCTCTAATGTACTTTTTTCTCAATTCATACTAACTTATGTTGTATTGTGTAAAAATTTCAAAGCGATACAAGATTCCCAAAGTTGATGCTGAGGAGATTTTTCCAAGCTAAACAAATGGGCAGAACGAGTGTGGTAAAATAAATTGCATAAGGCATTCACTCCTCTGAACTTTATCCAGAGTCACCCATTGATGCTCTCCCCACATTCTGTTGTGCCTATAGATAAGTTGATGTAACCTTCTAATGCAGAAGATATTGTGAAAAATTAGATGCTCCTCATGCAAATATCCAATTTCCTGCTCGGAATAGAGCCCCAAGCCATAAACCAAAGAAAGATTCAAAGAATAAATATCAATTTGGCCCTTCAAAAGAGCCAAAAAATAATATTTTTATCTCTAACATTGATATCAAATTTTTCAGTATGTTGGCCTAGCCCTAGATCACTCATTATATCTTCATTAAATTAAAATTATAAATCATATTATTATTGATAACTATTGATTATTTTAGGAAAGAAAATGAAGCTTAACCAGAGTTATTGGGAGAGTTTTAGAGAGAGAGAGTATAACTCAAGTTTCTAGAGAGAGAAAATAGTTAAAGTAAAAGTTATCCAAGCGTCAATCAATCTCATTTCTAAGGTTAGTACAAATATTTATAGGTGTAGCTAGTTACATGTAACAGAATTAGATATAAGTTGCGTGAAAAGTTCACCCCACTTTACTACTTGGTACAAACATGTTTGTTATAAATTACACACTTATACCTTTACATTTACGCACTTTATACCAAATCTATCTTTTAACTATGATATACTCAATTAAAGACAATTTTAGTAATTGTTTTTACTTCTCAATTACTTATATCCTTATTCGTAGCCCCATAGTCCTTGCGAAGAATCATGATGAAAGACAAAACATTACTATGTATATGTCCATTTTTATCTCTTATTTACAAAAAAAGGTCTAAAAACCTCCTCGAAACTAGTCTAACATGCTGTTCGAATAGTATAAATTACACCTTATGCATTGCCTTTCCTTAAAAGATCATGTACCCTTTCAAATTGCGGATCATTCTTCCTCGGTAAAAGCATTCCCAATTTAAAAATCATCATAATTCTCAAGGAATATAATATTAAACCTCATAGAATCAAGTATAAGGTAGTAAAAGCTTCCTGGCATATATACTGTTTCATTCTAATACACTACACGTGTCTACCTACTTCAAACTAGGCTCTCGTTGTCTCTCGATTTTAATTTTGTCCAATAGACGTCTATCGAATTTTCAACTCCCTCTCCCGAACTTACAGATCCGTCTTCACAACTTTCCATATAAATATACCCTAACTACTCACTTTACCTATCATCATTGAACTCCATAGATAGATAGAGAAATTCCTATGAGTTATTTGCTCATCCATTATCGATGCCATATTCAATCCATGTAGATCGTATCCGATCTCCTTCCGATCCAAACCAATTTTGTTTATGTTCAAAATAGCCAATTGTTGGGATTGGATTACTATCACGCAAAACGTTATGATAGACAAGCTTGTAGTTAAAGGTTTATTGGGTCACCTCGATTACAATGATTTTGGTATACGCATTGAGCGTATCAAAAGAAAAAAACCAAAACCAAAAGGTTATGACATATAAAGTGACGAAGATATTGGATGTGATATATACTAACATCCACAGATAATACGCATGCATTTGAATATTGGGATTTAACACCAATCATTTCGGTCCCGTTTGAACAAGGTAATCCACTGATTAATATTAATGTTCCACTTGAGGGTTGTAACCATGATATAAATTTGTCTACATAGAATAAGAAAAACTTCAAGGTAAACAAGAAGTTCAAAATGACATCATTCATGATCATCAAACTCTACTTCCCCAAGAAGTGCAATAATAGGAAATAATACTTTTAAGAAAGGTTCACTAGAGAAAGGAAGAGTGTTAAAGGTCCAGAATTTATATTATATGGATCGAAAATCTATGAAGGAAGAGTATAAATAGATGCATGACAATTTAGCATGGGATCTTGTCCCATTACATGAAAGAAAAAAATAAAATTGGTTATAATTGGGTTTACAAAACCAAATGCAATTTTTTGGATAATGTAGAACGACATAAAACATGTATTGTAGCAAAAAACTATATTCAACATGAAGGAATTGATTTTAAATAAACTGTCGCTCAGTATCGACGAAATATTAATTTAGAACAATCATGGTATTAGTTACACACTTTGACCTTGAGCACTATCAGATGGATGTTAAAACTGCTTTTTCCAATGGTAATATTGATTGATTAAACGATTTATACTCTAGTAATTAGATATGTATGATTAAAAACCATAATACTATACAAATAATTAGCCCAAATAATTGATTGATAGATATAATATGACTAATGTTGCATCACATGTTCAGAATACAAGAAGTAGGTATTTAGTAGCATATTGTTATCACTCTTGTACGAGCTTGTACCATTTTTCCATTGACAATGGATTCATAGATAAAATTGGAGTTTAATATGTATTCTTGAGTAACATGTGGCCGTCCAAGTGGGAGATTGTTAAAATATATTTTTATTTAATATATTCACAGACTATAGTAATTTGAACCGACATCCTAAATATGTATATATTCGGTCATTGTCTTAAAGTAGTCCAATAATAAAGTTAAGCAGGTTGATTAAAATATGTTATAATCTAAATTAGATCTATGAGGTAAAACTACATTACAGACCCAATGACGGAACCCAAAATTGAAATAAGGGGGGGCTTAACAACTATGGATATTTTTCAAACAATGTAACTTGAAAATTCTTGTTATTTTTCCTATTGTTTTGGGGAAATATGATTTTTTTATTAGTGAGGTCCTTTTGAGATGAATTCTGGTCAAATTTTATCTCTAACATTGATATCAAACTTTTCAATAACTTGGTCTAGCACTGGATAACTCACTATTCCTTCAAATTAAATTATGTGAATTATATTATTATTATTATTGATAAGTATTGATTATTTTATGAAATAAAATAAGTTTAACAAGAATAATTGGGAGAGTCTTAGAGAGATAATATAGCTCGAGATACTATAGAGAGAAAGTAGTCAAAGTACAAGTTAGCCAAGTGTCAATCAGTCCCATTTCCAAGGTAAGTACACGTATTTATAGGTGTAGGTAGTAACATGTAACAAAAATATTTAGAATTGGCATGGATACTTCACTCAACTTCACTACATAGTAAAACATATTTGTTATAAATTACACACTTAGTCCTTTACAGTTACACTTTATACCAAATATATGTTTTAACTATAAAATACTAAATTGTAGACATTTTTAGTAATTGTTTATACTTCTCATTTATTTATATCCTTACCCCCTAGTCCTTATGAAAAATCATGAGGAAGGACTAAAAATTACTATGAATAGGTCCATTTTTGCTCTTTGTTACAAAAAAGGTGTAAAAACCTCCTTAGAATTAGTCTAACACATTGTTCGAATAATATAAATTACCCCATGTGCATTGCCTTTCCTCAGGAAATCATGTACCATTTCAAACGGTGCATCATTCTTCCTCGGTAAGGTAGTAGAAGCCTTCTCACATATGTACCGTTTCATTCTAACACACTACACGTGTGTACCTACGTTAAACTAGGCTCATGTTATGTGTCGATTCTAATTTTGTCCAATGGACGTCCGTCAATGTTTCAACTACTTCTCCCAAAAGGTTTGATCCGTCTTCACATCTTTATCTATCATCATTAAACTCTAGAGATAAAGAGAGATATAAAGTGATCTAAGTATTTTCTCATCCACCGTCGATGTCGTATTCAACCCCTATAGATTGTATCTCATCTCCATCTGATCCACACATATTCTTTTATGTTCAGTTGGGTGAATTGTTGGGATTGCCTTACTATCAAGCATAGAGCCGTTGGAAGAGAAGCTATCAGTATTATTAATGATAAACCAAAGAAAACCACTCAAGCTTTACCTATGGCCTTTGGCCTCCTACCAGAAAATTATCACCTTTTTTTTCCCACAAAGGTGCCTCAGACAACCTTTCTGATCTAACCCTTAAAGCTTGTTCACAAAAACCATCTCAAACTAATAGAAACCTATCACCTCGAATAAACAAAGAAATGTTACGTCGAATATACAAAAAAAGTACCTTTTCTGTAAAACCAATATCCTTGAACAAGAAGAGAAATACCTTCTAACAAAAACCGATCTCCTCGAACAAACAGAAAAGTACCTTCTTTGAAAAGCCGATTCGTTTCCATAAGAGACTCTGAAGAGCTAAATACTTCACCAAATCCCACCACTAAAACTACTACACAACCTCCTCCCTTGAAGAGAATGTTTATGACAAACAACAAGTCATTAAGGATCCATTTGGAAAATACCCAACAAACAGCTTTGAACACAACCACCAACTCACAAAATGCGCCTAAAATATCGAATTCATCCTCCCATAGTCATGAACAACGCATTACTACTTCTTCCCCTCGCCAACTTCAAGACGAGATACCTGAGGAGGTCACTGAATCATAATCTATGATGGAAACTGACTTAGATATCTAAAATCTTGGTTGGACTCCTGCTTCTGATTATAAGGGAGATGTTGCAAAGAGAAAGTCTCCAAAGAAAATAAAAAGAAAACCAAGAAGACCATTATTCCACACCATGGTATTTCGATTCTGGAGCCTCAAACCATATGACCAATACCGTTGTTCCTCTGTCTAATGTTAAAAAAATATGATGGAGATCTGAAAATTAACACTGTTGATGGTCATTTTGTGCCTATTAGTGCTGTTGGTGATCTTTCTTCCACATTCATTAATGTTTTTGTGTCTCCTGACCTCTCCACAAATCTTATTTATGTTGGTCAATTGGTCGATAGTAATTGTCATGTCACTTTTACTCCTTATGGTTGTGTTGTGCAGGATCAAGTGTCAGGAAGGATAATTGCGACGGGTCCTAAAGTGGAACGACTCTTTCCATTATTAAAGTCTCTTTCCACTGATATTCCTAGTTTTTCTCTTTCGTTTGCTTGTAATGTTGTTGGTCCTCGAAACCAAATATGGCATAGACGTCTAGGTCATCCACATTCTGATGTCCTTCGTACTTTGGTTCATTCTAGATTATTGGGAAATAAAATAAGTTCTTCTCATGATCTTACTTTTAATTGTACATCATGCAAACTTGGTAAAAGTAAGGTTTTACCTTTTCCTCATCATGCATTTCGTGCTTCACAATGTTTTAATGTTATTCATAGTGATGTTTGGGGATTGCACCCATTGTTTCTCATGCACACTACAAGTATTTTGTTACATTCATTGATGATTGTAGTTGTTTTACTTGGGTTTACTTCCTTCGGGCTAAAGCTGCAGTTTTTTCAGTTTTTAAACGCTTCTTTGCATATCTTGACACTCAATTTTCTGCCAATATAAAAGTTTTACGATCTGATTCTAGGGGAATACATGTCACATGAGTTTCAAAACTTTCTTCAAAATAAAGGGATTCTCTCTCAGCGTTCTTGTCCTTCGACACCACAACAAAACGGTGTGGCTGAGAGGAAAAATCGTCATCTTCTTGATGTGGTAAGAACTATTATACTTGAATCATCTGTTCCTCCTCGTTTTTGGTGTGAAGCACTTTCTACGGCTATTTTTTTATTAATCGCTTACCTTCTCCTACGCTAAATCAAGTTTCTCCTTTTTTTATAAGTTGTTTGGTCATTCTCCTTCATATTCTGATCTCCGTACCTTTGGTTGTGTTTGTTTTGTACACCTCCCTACTCATGAACGTCATAAACTTACGACTCAATCTGTAAAATGTGCTTTTCTTGGTTATGCTATTCCTCATAAGGGTTGTGTTTGTTATGATCCTCATGCTCGTCGTCTTCGGGTGTCTAGGAATGTGATTTTTTTTAAATCAATATTTTTTTCCATCTCATGTTGATCCACCTCCTGCATCTTTATCTCTCATGCCAAGTTTTTCTCATACTCCAAAATCTATAGAAAGATTTAAACCTGGTTTTGTATATCGACGACGTAATCGAGATGAGTCTGGTCCCACTACTATGATCCCTTCTAATATTGTCTCGACGCCTGATCCTGCTCTTGATTCCACAACTCTTCGTAAATCTGCTCGTCCTTCTCGACCCCCTCATAGGTATGGTTTTTCTTCCCCTGTCTCTCTTGTAACTAATTTATCCAGTATTTCAATTCCTACTAGCTACAAACAAGCCATGGAACATGAGTGTTGGCAAAACGCAATGCAACTAGAACTTCAAGCACTTGAGGAGAATCATACATGGGATATTGTTCATTGTCCTCCTACAGTTAAACCAATTGGGAGTAAGTGGGTTTTCTCTGTGAAACTACGTTCTGATGGCTCTTTGGAGCGATATAAAGCTCGTCTTGTAGCTCTGGGTAATAAACAAGAATACGGGATTGATTATGAGGAGACATTTGCTCATGTTGCCAAAATAACCACCGTTCGAAGCATTTTGGCTATTGCTGCTTCACAATCGTGGCCGTTGCATTAAATGGATGTTAAGAATGCTTTTCTTCATGAAGATCTTCAAGAAGAGATTTACATGAAGCTTCCATCTGGTATGAGTACTTCTTCTCCTCATGATGTCTGTAAGTTAAGGCGTTCTTTGTATGGGCTCAAACAAGCACCTCGAGCTTGTTTTGAAAAGTTTCGTCGTACACTTCTTCCTTTCAGTTTTTCCCAAAGTTAGTATGATTCTTCTTTATTTTTCCACACATCTACATCGGGTATAGTCTTTCTCTTGGTTTATCTGGATGATATTATCATCACTGGTACTGATTGTAGTTTGATTACTAAGCTTCAAAAACAGTTACATGCAACTTTCCATATGAAAGATCTTTGCCAACTTACATACTTCTTAGGATTAGAAGTTCATCGTCGGGCTAATGGTATTTTTTTGAACCAACAAAAAATATATCTTATTTATTTTATGGTTCACCTTTTATACTAATTTATAGGAGTTGCAACAATTAATACTAGAATTTTTATTTTCCTATGTAGACTATTGACTATAATTGATTATTATATATATTGTACTACAATATATATATATATTAACTCAATCTTTGACTAAATATTAAATATTAATCTAATTTATTTCCTGTAACATCCTCTCTCAAAATGTTACTGGTTGACTTGAGGGAGGGTGTTACAGAAAATAAATTAGATTAATATCTAATTTATTTAGTCAAAGATTGAGTTAATATATATTGTAGTATAATATATATGATAATCAATTATAGTGAATAGTTTACGTTAACTTTAGAAAAATAAAGATTCTAGTATTAATTGCTGTAACTACTATAAATTAGTATAAAAGGTGAATTAGAAAGATAAATAAGATATACATTTTCAAAAAAAAATACTTTTTACAGACAGAAGATTTATGAATCGTATTTTGGGATCCAACAGCGAGATGAGCATGCCAACTGTTTCTTCTTGGTAAAGTAGAGTTTTAGTAGAGTTTTTTGCGTCTCACGATTTATATTTTTTATGGTGGTACTGTCTTGCATGTTCATGAAAATGTTTTTAGGATCACAACTAATCCGATTTGGCTGAAGTTTAAAGAAGCTTGATGACTCTTAACAATTGCTTCATGATAAATTTGGGTTGTAATGGGGTTGTTTTGGTCTTAGGAATTTGTAGCAGTACTGCCATATCTATTGTTTATGATATTCAACTGGGGGACTAGTATTCTAACAGTTAGTTTGTGATAATATGTGTTTTAATAGGGTTTGCTTTTGGGTGTACTCCCAAAAGGCTTCTTGCTAGTTGAGATGGACGCTCACACTTATATATACTCTTTTATGGTCCTTGTTATCAATGTCGGATTGAAGATCCTCTATGGGTGAAGTTTATTCTTCGCAATTGAACACATACATTATAAATTTAAACATCTGATAAGTTTTGCTTTAATTTTCAACGCTATTATTTTAGCTATAGATTTGTTGTATTGAGTAAGAGAATTAGTTTTGTATCCAAGTACGGTGCTTAAAACCTAAATCATCAGTTCATTATTCACTACTGTAGCTTTTAATCAAATATTTTTAGTTGAAAGTTTGCTGCTGCATGATACAATATGTAAATTCATTGCTAAAAATGGATATAGATGCACTTCTTTATTATATTGATGATAGTGGTAAATAAGGAAACCAAATCATAGCTTTAACCTATTGTTATTTATAATTCAAGGTGTGTATTTAAGGTTAATTGTTTTTTTGTTTCTTACCGTTTCAATTTCTCATTACCCAAGGTGTGTATTCTACTTTTTATTCTAATAACCTAATTGTTTTAGGTAGATGATATTTATCTCTGTAGTAGATAAATACTCGCTAATTGTGTCATATAAATTAGTTAGAAACTTATGATAGATTTAAAGGGGTTTCTCTGCTAGTTCAGCGGAATAGTTGGCATGAATCTTAAATTGCATTGGGATTTGTTTAAGACCGTAAATTTTAGAATTTTCACTAAGTTTGGGAGTTTAAATTTTACCGGTCGTGTGACATAAAGCACCAACTTTAGTCGCCTTTAAACACAGTGTATATATATATATATATGAGATATTTAAGTAATCAATCATAAATACAAGCTTTGGGACAACCATTCCGGTGGTCACTTATATTTATAAGTGGAATTGGGTTACATCTTGCACTAGCAAGTTTAGAAATTTCTATTCCTAACTCGTGCTATTCTCTAATTTCATGATGCAATGGGTTAGCCAATCTTATCTTCCACCAAACTTTAACTTTTAACCCTATGTTCATAACCGCGGACGTCACTTGATTCTCCTTCCTAACCCCTTCTATCTCGAACCTTATTTTATGTTTATGATGAAAATCTATAAGTTTTTCACGTATTGAGTTGTTCGTATCAGTGGACTTTTCTTTTCCCCACTAGGTTGCTCTTGGCCACTCTTAAGATCTCTCATAAGCGAATGAACATTTTAAATCTCATTCTTGAGATAGATTATCCAGGCATGGATAAATTTCTCCATGTTGTTCATGTTATTCCAAAGGTTAGATATATCAGTGTGTACTTTAAAAGCTACTGAACAAAAGAGCCGTTTGAAAGTCAATCTCACCAACACCATTCGATGATAGCCTCATGCTACTATGTAGCGATTCCTCCATATTGCTAGTTTCCAACACTCTATCTCTTCTTGGCCTACGATTTTTTAGTGCTCGTCTACCAACATTCATCTTCATGTTACTGTTTTTGTTTTTGATTTGACCTCTACACAAATCTATCCTATAAAGCAACTCGACCAACGGAGGGCGAGCCTAGAACCATGGAGTGGAGTGGAGTTCTAAGAGAATTTTTTTTTTAGATTAATGTTTGCTTGTGTTATTGATTAAAGAAATTTAGGGTGGACAAGTACTAGAGATACTTTGGAAGTCCGCTCGAGGCTGAATTTATGCAATATCGAGAAAGCGTGATCATGATCAATGTGTATCTTAAAATACTAAGGATTGTGCGCTCGATGCATACATTGAATAATTTAGTATGAGAGGTTTGTAATACCATACTAAAAAGATATCGAGAATATGAGTTAAAATCACTGAACAATGGGTTGTGCATATGAGGTAGAGGCACAAGTGTACCTTGTTATTCGAGCTCTTACGCGAACCTCGTTTAGATATCTACGTGAAGACTATCAGACTCAATTGGCTCGTTTCCATGCCCTTATCATATCAGCTCTACAATGACTTACGCTATTACCTCTGTAAACCCAACTATGGTGCACTTAGGTCGGAGAATCACAGGTGAATTACGCATCTTATCATATTTTAACTTGAAAAATACATTTTCCAAACTACTAGTATCAATGAATATTTGTCGGATCTCAATTAATGTTATTTCTGCACCGATAACCATTGCATCTTTATAAAGACCAACTATACCTCTAAAATCATCCTCATCAAACAAGATGAAAGGTGTGACATTCTTCACATACAGATGAATGGATATTTTTCCTTCCAATTGAGTTTCTAAACTCACAACAAGTCTTTTCCTAGAGCTGTTAGTGTTTTCAGCCACATTATCTTCTTAAAAGATTGCTAAGGACTCAAAATAATCACATAAACTACGAACCCTTCCTTGGCACACTGGTTCATTCACAATCATCATTATCTTCCGATCTGGATTTGGGTCAAAGTATTTCGAAGATACATAGAATTCCTCTTGCTTCTTCGGCTTTAAATCAGCAATCATTAATGTATTTTCAAAGTTACATTCACAACATGGTGTGTCGATGTGCTTGGATTATTCCGACCATTTTCTTGTCCTTTAACAAAAGTTGTTAGCTTGCCATTCTCTACCAGAATTTCAATTTATTTTTTAAATGCTATACAATATCTTGTGTTATACCCCACATTATTGTGGTGCTTACAAAACTTGTTATTCCGCTTCTCCCTTGGTCTATTTATCACTTTGGTTTTCTAAGGTTAACATGGTTTTGGATATTTCAAAAATTATTACCACATTCTTAGTTAATTCTGTAAAATATTATAGCCT
This sequence comes from Limnanthes douglasii subsp. nivea, assembly GCA_036936605.1. Classification (NCBI taxonomy): domain Eukaryota; kingdom Viridiplantae; phylum Streptophyta; class Magnoliopsida; order Brassicales; family Limnanthaceae; genus Limnanthes; species Limnanthes douglasii. Next base: position 180,677,505 of record JAUPFV010000003.1, read on the forward strand.
TACCCACTTGTTTGACCTTACCCAATGTGGTTGATAGTTAGAGTGTTGGGATAATCCAGAACAAATAGGTAAAATAGCAGTCATCCTCGGTTGTGATGGCTATACGAATTCAAAATACTACCTTGATACCCTTGGGTGGTAGCGATTTTGCCTTACCTTGAATTCATTTGAGATGAACCTAATCCAATCCGAACCCTCATTGATCGTTAATTTTAATATGTTCTTCAACTTGAGCCATCAAAAGCCCCAAATTTAACACCATTCTTTTCGTATTTTCTTTCGCTAAATCACCAAGAAGCAATCCTTGTCTAAAATATGTACACGATACTTCCTCATCACACTCTTTCAACTCTGTATTTGTTAACACAAATCGTCTAGTATAATCTTTCAATTTCTCTCATACAGTCTGCTTACATTGAATTATGGTATCACTATTAGCTTGCATTTCCTTGCTCTCCACAAACTGCCTTCGGAAAGCATTATAAAAATCCAAAAGTTGGTTTTTGAACACCTTGGAATTCTATTATACTATTTTAAATCTGTACATTTAAAAGATTGCGAGAAAGCTCAACACACTAAACTATCATCATCCTAAAAATTCATCATATAGTTCTTGAACTGTTCAATATGATCATCAGAATCTCGCGTGTCATCAAATTTATTTACCTTCGGAATGTAAAAAATGCATTGGAAGAGGTATCGAACTTATTTCAGATGACAAATGAGAGGTTCTCCAATCTACTCATTCATATATTAATCAGCCACAATCGTTCCGATAATTGCATACAAATTTTGATCTACATGATTAACATATTGATTAGATATATTACCTTCTAACAATGGATTGTTTATTACAAATCCAACCTTATCTTCTTTTTTGGATTTATACTCTCTTCGGGATTTTCAAGGTTAACTATCCTCCCCCCTCGAAGAATGTCAGTCTCTAACTCGCCTATATGGATATTCTTTCACATGGTTTTGATAAAACTCCTTGGAGTCTGAATTAGAAGATCCACTTGAAATAGTTGGAATGTAGCGACGCTTATCATTCTTCTCTTTCTTAGAGGACTAATATCCTTTGTCTTGCTGAAATTGTATGTTTCGACGATCACTTCGTGCTCGGTGAGCGTTATGAGACTCATCAAATGGATCTTCCAAATCCTTCTTTTCATTTACACATCGCACCTCGGACAATACCCCACCAGACTAAATTTCTTCATCCATTTAATCAAGCTGATTGTTCAAATCAACTATTCTTTTTAGCAACTGATTCATCCGATCTTCAACATTAGATTGATCGCACTGATCATTTTCTCGAATCTCGCCTCGCTTTTCTTCTCTTATTAGCCCTGGCTCAAGCACCTCATTTTCCACCATAATTGTTGGATCAGCTCTGATTTCGGGATCCATCGTATTTTGATCGTGATTTTTGAAGGTTTTAAATTTAACATTTAGACACCAGATGCTCTCTATCTGTGGTCGCCAATGATAAGTATTGATTATTTTTAGGAAAGAAAATTAAGTTTAACAAGAGTTATTGAGAAAGTTTTAGAGAGAGAATATAGCTCGAGTTTCTGGAGATATAGAAAGTAGCATGACTAAAAGTTAGCTGAGTGTCAATCAATCTCATTTCCAAGGTATGCACACTTATTTATAGGTGTACGTAGTTAAATGAAACAGAATTAGTTAGAAGTGGTGTGGATACTTCACCCCACTTCACTACTTAGTACAAACATATTTGTTATAAAATACTCAATTGAAGATATTTTTAGTAATTGAGTTTACTTCTCAATTACTTACACGTTTATCAATTATTACTCACGCTACTTAAAAGAACCAAGGATATTCCTTGATTTTTTAGCAATATAACGCTCCATTATACCTCTACAACCATTAATCAAGTATAAGATATGTTATTATAAATAAAAAAATAAAAAATAGGAAATTTTTACTACATATAAAAATAAAATTTAATAATAAATCTTCATACATTATTTTAAAAAAATATTTTAGAAAATAGAGTATAACAAAATTATATTTAATATTATGAAGAAATTATAAAAGATATATGAAAATTAAATCAAATTTGTTATATAATTGTTTTTTGAAAAATAGATAGAAACAAAATAAAATTTGTTATGTAAAAAATATTATTTTAAATAGATAAAAATAAAAATATTTTTTATAAAAAAAATATAGAAATAAAATTAAATTTGTATTAACGAGAATTTATAATATAAATAAATTATTATATTAAAAAATAAAAAATATTAGGATATATATTGTTTATTTTGTTGCATGTCTATAAAACATATGGGCCGTGACAAAACTGGAAAATCTTATGGGCTAAAAGGGTTTAAACTGTAGCTTAGTTTATCTATAAAAGAACGATGGTTTGGTATTCCTTCCGCCCAAACTCAAACTCTCAAAGCAGCTGTTTGAGTGTTGAGTAGACGACGTCTGAAGTTTTTCTACGGGCCTTGGAGATCGATCGACAAGCAAAGATCACCGAAAGCAGTAGGTTCCACACGACATACAATAGGCAAGGGAGAGCAGCAATAGGCAAATCCGTAAGTGCTTTTTTATTTATCCTAAATATGAGAATCATATATAGAATGTGTTTAGTATTCTGACGTTGATGAGCGGCGACTCATGGTCATGGGTGGCTGAATTTTCACATAGGCTACATGACTCGTTGCTCTTGAAATTCAGCCGTGGGTTTATCATTCTGACGTTGATTTCCTGTATTCCAGCTGGCACTGTTTTGATTGTTTATAGTGTTTCTACGATCACAACTCACCCGATATGGGTGAAATTTTTAAAGAAGCTTCGCGACTCGTTTCTCTTTATATTTAACTTAACAGCAGGAGTAACATCTAACGATTTGTTTGTGATAAATTTGAGTTTTAATGAACGTGTTTGCTTATGGGGATTTCCAGTTTTTCAGTTGATATTGTCTGGAGTGATCATGGCAATTTTTGTAGGAAATCTTTGTAGCTCGTTGATTTTCAGATTCCCATGTGAGATTCCCATGTGGGATCAGCGTTCTAATTCGTAGTTCATAGTAAATTTAAGTTCTAGTGGGACTGTTTTGAGTTTTCAAGGTAATGCTTGTAGGATCAAAACCAACCCTATCCGGCTAAAACTTTTACACATATTTTACTGCTTCCTCTGAGATTTCAACGGGTGGATTTATTAGCACGTTAGCGATTGTTATTTGATACATCTGAGTTTTAGTAAGACTATTTCGGTCTGGAAGTTTCAAGTTGTTCAGGTGGAACAACCTCAGTGTTCAAGGCAATGTTTGGAAAATCACAACTGATACGATTTTTAGAGAAGCTTCGTGACCCGTTACTCTTGAGGTCCAGCGGTAACGTTGGTTACCGCTTTTAGTAGGGGTATTTTTATTTGGCTATTAACGTCCAAGTTTTCAGCTTCGTCACCAGTTACTCTCGAGATCCAGGTGAGATTAACGCTTTTAGTAGGGGTATTTTTATTTGGCTATTAATGTCCAAGTTTTCAGCGGGTATTGTTTTGAGTGTTAACGGCAAAGTTCGTGGAATTAAAATTGATCCGATGTGGTAGAATTTTTTTACCCAAAGTTCATGAACATTTTCTCTCGAGATTCAGTGATGGGTTTAGCATTCTTATGTTTGGTTTGTAATAAATATGTGTTTTAGTGAAGTTTTTTGTGTATGGAAATTTCCAGTTTTTCAACTAAAAGTGTCTTGAGAGTTCAAGGGATGTTTGTATGATACCAACTGATCCGTTATGGCTGACATTTTTGAGGAAGCTTCCTGACTTGTTTCTCTTGAGAATTAACCGTGGGATTACATTCTAATTGGTTAGTAATAAATTTGAGTTTCAGTGATGGTGTTTGTGTATGGTGATTTCCACTTTTCCAGCTTGCACTATCTTGAGTGTTCATGGTAATGTTTATAGGATCACAACTAATCTAATATGACTTCAATTTCTAAGGAAGCTTCGTGAATCGTTCCTCTTGAGATTCATCAGTGGGTTAATTCACGATAACGGACGGTTTTAGAGGGGCTGTTTTTATTCGGAGACTTTATGACTTGTTGCTCTTGAGATCCAACTGTAAGATTAGCATTCTAACAGTGGCTCACTAATAAATTTGAGTTTTAGTGGGGTTGTTTGCGTCTACATTTTGCCATACTTTCCGTAGGTAAGTATTGTCTTGAGTATTCAATGAAATCTTTGTAGGATCATAACTTATTCTATATGGCTTAATGTTTAAGGAAGATTTATGACTAATCTATAAATTAGTGGGTTTATCGTGTTAATGTTTGGTTCGTGATAAATCAAAGTTTTGGTGGAGCTGTTTGCGTCTCGTTAGCTTTTCAGCATGTACTTTTTAAGTGTTCTAGGCTATGATAGTAGGATCACAACTGTTTTGATTAGGCTGGATGTTTTATGGAAGCTTCGTAACTCGGTTCTCTTCAGATTAACCGGTGAGATTAACATATTAAAGGTTGTTTTGTTATGAATCCGAGTTTTAGTGGGACTGATTATGTAAGGAGACTTCCTATTTTGACAGTTATTACTGTTTTGAGTATCCAAGGCAATGTTTGGAAGAACAGAATTGACCTGATCTTGCTGAAATTTTCATGGAAGCTACACTACTCGTTGCTCTAGGGATTCAGCCGTGCGATTAGAATTCCAAAGGTTGCCTCGTGATATATTTGAGTTTTAGTAGGGTTGTTTGAGTCTGGCTCTTTCCATTTTTTCAGTTGGTATCGCCTCGAGTGTTCAAGTCAATGTTTGTAGGATCATAAATAATCTGAAATGGCTGAAAGTTTATGAAAGGTTCGTGACTCGTTGCTCTTGAGATTAGATTAGCATATTAACAATTGTTTGGCTATAAATCTGAGTTTTAGTGGAACTGATGAGTCTGACAAAATCTAGTTTTTCATCTGAGACTCTGTTGAGTGTTTAATGCAATGTCTGGAAGAATACTATGGATCCGATTTGGCTGAGATTCTAACAGTGTTACAGGTAATAAATTAGATTAATATATAATTTATTTAGTCAAAGATTGAGTTAATATATATTGTAGTATAATATATATGATAATCAATTATAGTCAATAGTCTACCTCAACTTTAGGAAAATAAAGATTCTAGTATTAATTGTTGTAACTGCTATAAATTAGTATAAAAGGTGATAGCAGAGCGCAATTGATTTTTCGTAGAGTTCTTTGCGTGGTGAATTTTTCGTGTATTTTGGATGGTGAGGTTTTTCTGAATTTCGAGAGTATTTGGGGATTTTTAGCTTCATATTTTTCTGAATTTCGAGAGTATTTGGATAGTGAAATATTTTTTTCTTTTGAGAATTTGGGGATTTTAGTTTCATTTCAGATTTTTGTTCTCGTGGATCTGTTTTTCTTGTTTTCATCATGGCACTAGATAAATTCGAGCCGTTTCATATTAAATTTACCGGGAAAAATTATTTTGTTTGGGAATTTCAATTTCAATTGTATGTGAAAGGAAAAGAATTAAGGGGTCATATTGATGAGAGTGATTGTGCCCCTCTAGATGCTAATGCTTTGTCCAAGTGGGAAATAAAAGATGCTAGAATCATGACTTAGATTCTTAGTTCACTCGAATCTCATCTTGTTCTCACCATGAACCCTATAAAACCGCTGATGGTATGTGGAATTATCTAAGGAAAATTTATAATCAAGACAACTCTGCTAGAAGATTTCAATTGAAGTATGAGTTGACTAATTACACTCAAAGAAGTCTTTCCATTGAAGCATATTTTTCAGGTTTTCAAAACTTTTGGCAGATTATTCAGATATAATTTATGCCGATATTCTTGCTTTAGCTCTTTCTGCTATCCATACAATGCATGCAACCAGCAGACGAGATCAGTTCTTGGTGAAGCTACGACCGGATTTTGACATCGCACGGTCTAATTTGATGAATCGTCATCCTGTACCATCTCTGAATGCATGTTTGGGTGAACTTCTTCGTGAGGAACAGCGAATTTTAACTTAGGCATATATTGCACATCAAACTAGTATCAGTACACCGGTTCTGGTAGCTTATGTAACACAAGCGAGAAATAAAAATAGAGACATGCCTGCCATCCAATGTTATAGTTGTAATTCTTTCGGCCACATTGCTCGGGATTGTCCCAAAAAGGTTTGCAACTACTGCAAGAAACAAGGGCACATCATCTCTGCTTGTCCCACTCGACCTGAACGACGACAAGGTGTTGCTTATCATTCCTCCACTAGTGCTTGTTCTACTGCATTGCCTACTGCCTCACCGATTGTTCATGTTCCTTCTCCAACAACAAATCCAAACACACTCACTCTTGAAATGGTTCAACAAATGATAATTTATTCTTTTTCTGCTTTTGGACTCTCAGGTAATCCAAAACATTATTCCACACCATGGTATTTCGATTCTGGAGCCTCAAACCATATTACCAATACCGTTGTTCCTCTGTCTAATGTTAAAAAAATATGATGGAGATCTGAAAATTAACACTGTTGATGGTCATTTTGTGCCTATTAGTGCTGTTGGTGATCTTTCTTCCACATTCATTAATGTTTTTGTGTCTCCTGACCTCTCTACAAATCTTATTTATGTTGGTCAATTGGTCGATAGTAATTGTCATGTCACTTTTACTCCTTCTGGTTGTGTTGTGCATGATCAAGTGTCAGGAAGGATAATTGCGACGGGTCCTAAAGTGGAACGACTCTTTCCATTATTAAAGTCTCTTTCCACTGATATTCCTAGTTTTTCTCTTTCGTTTGCTTGTAATGTTGTTGGTCCTCGAAACCAAATATGGCATAGACGTCTAGGTCATCCACATTCTGATGTCCTTCGTACTTTGGTTCATTCTGGATTATTGGGAAATAAAATAAGTACTTCTCATGATCTTTCTTTTAATTGTACATCATGCAGACTTGGTAAAAGTAAGGTTTTACCTTTTCCTCATCATGCATTTCGTGCTTCACAATGTTTTAATGTTATTCATAGTGATGTTTGGGGATTGCACCCATTGTTTCTCATGCACACTACAAGTATTTTGTTACATTCATTGATGATTGTAGTTGTTTTACTTGGGTTTACTTCCTTCGGGCTAAAGCTGAAGTTTTTTCAGTTTTTAAACGCTTCTTTGCATATCTTGACACTCAATTTTCTGTCAATATAAAAGTTTTACGATCTGATTCTAGGGGAATACATGTCACATGAGTTTCAAAACTTTCTTCAAAATAAAGGGATTCTCTCTCATCGTTCTTGTCCTTCGACACCACAACAAAACGGTGTGGCTGAGAGGAAAAATCGTCATCTTCTTGATGTGGTAAGAACTATTTTACTTGAATCATCTGTTCCTCCTCGTTTTTGGTGTGAAGCACTTTCTACGGTTGTTTTTTTTATTAATCGCTTACCTTCTCCTACGCTAAATCAAGTTTCTCCTTTTTTATAAGTTGTTTGGTCATTCTCCTTCATATTCTGATCTCCGTACCTTTGGTTGTGTTTGTTTTGTACACCTCCCTACTCATGAACGTCATAAACTTACGACTCAATCTGTAAAATGTGTTTTTCTTGGTTATGCTATTCCTCATAAGGGTTATGTTTGTTATGATCCTCATGCTCGTCGTCTTCGGGTGTCTAGGAATGTGATTTTTTTTAAATCAATATTTTTTTCCATCTCATGTTGATCCACCTCCTGCATCTTTATCTCTCATGCCAAGTTTTTCTCATACTCCAAAATCTATAGAAAGATTTAAACCTGGTTTTGTATATCGACGACGTAATCGAGATGAGTCTGGTCCCACTACTATGATCCCTTCTAATATTGTCTCGGCGCCTGATCCTGCTCTTGATTCCACAACTCTTCGTAAATCTGCTCGTCCTTCTCGACCCCCTCATAGGTATGGTTTTTCTTCCCCTGTCTCTCTTGTAACTACTTTATCCAGTATTTCAATTTCTACTAGCTACAAACAAGCCATGGAACATGAGTGTTGGCAAAACGCAATGCAAGTAGAACTTCAAGCACTTGAGGAGAATCATACATGGGATATTGTTCATTGTCCTCCTACAGTTAAACCAATTGGGAGTAAGTGGGTTTTCTCTGTGAAACTACGTTCTGATGGCTCTTTGGAGCGATATAAAGCTCGTCTTGTAGCTCTGGGTAATAAACAAGAATACGGGATTGATTATGAGGAGACATTTGCTCCTGTTGCCAAAATGACCACCGTTCGAAGCATTTTGGCTATTGCTGCTTCACAATCGTGGCCGTTGCATTAAATGGATGTTAAGAATGCTTTTCTTCATGAAGATCTTCAAGAAGAGATTTACATGAAGCTTCCATCTGGTATGAGTACTTCTTCTCCTCATGATGTCTGTAAGTTAAGGCGTTCTTTGTATGGGCTCAAACAAGCACCTCGAGCTTGTTTTGAAAAGTTTCGTCGTACACTTCTTCCTTTCAGTTTTGCCCAAAGTTAGTATGATTCTTCTTTATTTTTCCACACATCTACATCGGGTATAGTCTTTCTCTTGGTTTATCTGGATGATATTATCATCACTGGTACTGATTGTAGTTTGATTACTAAGCTTCAAAAACAGTTACATGCAACTTTCCATATGAAAGATCTTGGGCAACTTACATACTTCTTAGGATTAGAAGTTCATCGTCGGGCTAATGGTATTTTTTTGAACCAACAAAAAATATATCTTATTTATTTTATGGTTCACCTTTTATACTAATTTATAGCAGTTGCAACAATTAATACTAGAATTTTTATTTTCCTATGTAGGCTATTGACTATAATTGATTATTATATATATTGTACTACAATATATATATATATATATATATATATATATATATTAACTCAATCTTTGACTAAATATTAAATATTAATCTAATTTATTTCTTGTAACATCCTCTCTCAAAATGTTACTGGTTGACTTGAGGGAGGGTGTTACAGAAAATAAATTAGATTAATATCTAATTTATTTAGTCAAAGATTGAGTTAATATATATTGTAGTATAATATATATGATAATCAATTATAGTGAATAGTTTACGTTAACTTTAGAAAAATAAAGATTCTAGTATTAATTGCTGTAACTACTATAAATTAGTATAAAAGGTGAATTAGAAAGATAAATAAGATATACATTTTCAGAAAAAAAAAATACTTTTTACAGACAGAAGATTTATGAATCGTATTTTGGGATCCAACAGCGAGATGAGCATGCCAACGGTTTCTTCTTGGTAAAGTAGAGTTTTGGTAGAGTTTTTTGCGTCTCAAGATTTATAGTTTTTATGCGGCACTGTCTTGCATGTTCATGAAAATGTTTTTAGGATCACAACTAATCCGATTTGGCTGAAGTTTAAAGAAGCTTGATGACTCTTAACAATTGCTTCATGATAAATTTGGGTTGTAATGGGGTTGTTTTGGTCTTAGGAATTTGTAGCAGTACTGCCATATCTATTGTTTATGATATTCAACTGGGGGACTAGTATTCTAACAGTTAGTTCGTGATAATATGTGTTTTAATAGGGTTGTTTGAATCTCACTATTGCGGCATTGCCAACTTTTTAGTAGGGAGCGTCATGAGTGTCCCAGGCAATGTTTTTAGCTTTAAGAAAGCTAATCTTATTAGCTCTTATTTGGTTGAAAGCTTTAAGAAAGCTTTATGATGCATTGCTCTTGATATTCACGTGTGGGATTAGCATGTTAACGTTTGGTTCATGATAAATCAAAGTTTCAGTGGGGTTGTTTGCATCTAGCTATTTCCAGGTTTTTTTAGAGGTTCAATATTAAGTGTTTAAGGCAATGTTTGTAGGATCCCAATTTATCTAATCTGGCTCAATTTTGTGCAGAAGCTTTGTGACTCGTTGCTCTTGATATTTACTTATAGGACTAGTGTTCCTACTGTTATTTCGTGATAAATTTGAGTTTTCGTGGAGTCGTTTGTGTACAGCGATTGCTAGTTTCCATCATTTACTGTGTTGAGTGTGTTCAAAACAATGTTTGTAGGATCACAACTGATTTGATATGGCTCAAATTTTTACGGACTCTTTAAGACTCATTTCTGTTAAAGATTTCGTGTGGGATAAAAATGATAATGGTCGGTTCGGCGGTAAACACGAGCTATATTGGGGTTGTTTGTGTTTTGTGATTGCCAGCTTTACAATAGGTACTGTCTTGAGTGTTCAAGGCAATGTTTGTAGGATGATAAATGATCTGATCTGTCTGAAAGTTTAACGGAAGCTTCGTGACTCATTGCCCTTGAGATGACAATTAATCTTATATGACTGAAATTTTTATGAAGTTTTATTACTCGTCATTCTTAAGATTAGTAGATTGGATTAGCCTATTAATGGTTGTTTCATGATAAATATGAGCTTAGAAGGCTCTTTGCATCTAACACTATCCATTTTTTCAGCACGTATTGGTTAAACCATTTAAGGTAATGTTTGTAAGATCACAACAGATCTGATATGGCTAAAACTTTCCCTAGTGGGACTATCGTTCTTACGGTTAGTTTGTGATAAATATGTGTTTTGGGACAGTTTATGTGGCTTTTGCTAGTTTTTCAACATTTGATCAGAGTTTTAGCGGGATGGCTGCGTCTAGATATTTCCAGATTTTCGGCAAACATTAATTTAAGTTTGAAGATTATGTTTGTAGGATTACAATCGACAGAATTAGGTTGAAAGTCAAATCATTGCTTTTGAGATTCACATCTCATTCTGTCTTAATTTGTAGGATCAGTATGGGTAATATTTGATGTTTTTTTTTATGAAATTGAAGTTTGATGTGTTGTGAATTGTGAGCAAATGGGTACACTTTGATGCTCTAGGACCACGATCGTTTTGCCATATATGACACAATTGATGTTAGAATTAGAGTGCGAGTGTGTGAAACGACCTCACGAACTAGCGAGATATTGTCCGCTTTGCGCTCGTAAGCACGCACGGGTTTGCTTTTGGGTGTACTCTCAAAAGGCCTTCTGCTAGTTGAGGTGGGCGCTCAAAGTTATATACACTCTTTTATGGTCTTTGTTAGCAATGTGGGATTGGAGTCCTCTATGGGATGAATATATGGCTCTGATAGAATTAGAGTGCAAGTGTGTGGAACCGAGATATTGTCCGCTTTGCGCTCGTAAGCGCGCACGAGTTTGTTTTTGGGTGTACTCCCAAAAGGCTTCTTGCTAGTTGAGATGGGCGCTCACACTTATATATATACTCTTTTATGGTCCTTGTTAGCAATGTCGGATTGGAGATCTCTATGGGTGAAGTTTATTCTTCACAATTTAACACATACATTATAAATTTAAACATCTGATAAGTTTTGCTTTAATTTTCAACGCTATTATTTTAGCTATAGATTTGTTGTATTGAGTAAGAGAATTAGTTTTGTATCTAAGTACGGTGCTTAAAACCTAAATCATCCGTTCATTATTCACTACTGTAGCTTTTAATCAAATATTTTTAGTTGAAAGTTTGCTGCTGCATGATACAATATGTAAATTCATTGCTAAAAATGGATATAGATGCACTTCTTTATTATATTGATGATAGCGGTAAATAAGGAAACCAAATCATAGCTTTAACCTATTGTTATTTATAATTCAAGGTGCGTATTTAAGGTTAATTGTTTTTTTGTTTCTTACCGTTTCAATTTCTCATTACCCAAGGTGTATTCTACTTTTTATTCTAATAACCTAATTGTTTTAGGTAGATGATATTTATCTCTGTAGTAGATAAATACTCGCTAATTTGTCATATAAATTAGTTAGAAACTTATGATAGATTTAAAGGGGTTTCTCTGCTAGTTCAGCGGAATAGTTGGCATGAATCTTAAATTGCATTGGGATTTGTTTAAGACCTTAAATTTTAGAATTTTCACTAAGTTTGGGAGTTTAAATTTTACCGGTCGTGTGACATAAAGCACCAACTTTAGTCGGCCTTTAAACACAATATATATATATATATATATATATATATATATATATATATATATATATATAAATGAGATATTTAAGTAATCAATCATAAATACAAGCTTTGGGACAACCATTCTGGTGGTCACTTATATTTATAAGTGGAATTGGGTTACATCTTGCACTAGAAAGTTTAGAAATTTCTATTCCTAACTCGTGCTATTCTCTAATTTCATGATGCAATGGGTTAGCCAATCTTATCTTCCACCAAACTTTAACTTTTAACCTTATGTTCATAACCGCAGACGTCACTTAATTCTCCTACCTAACCCCTTCTATCTCGAACATTATTTTATGTTTATGATGAAAATCTATAAGTTTTTCACGTATTGAGTTGTTCGTATTAGTGGACTTTTCTTTTCCTCACTAGGTTGCTCTTGGCCACTCTTAAGATCTCTCATAAGCGAATGAACATTTTAAATCTCATTCTTGAGATAGATTATCCAGGCATGGATAAATTTCTCCATGTTGTTCATGTTATTCCAAAGGTTAGATATATCAGTGTGTACTTTAAAAGCTACTGAACAAAAGAGCCGTTTGAAAGTCAATCTCACCAACACCATTCGATGATAGCCTCATGCTACTATGTACCGATTCCTCCATATTGCTAGTTTCCAACACTCTATCTCTTCTTGGCCTACGATTTTTTAGTGCTCGTCTACCAACATTCATCTTCATGTTACTGTTTTTGTTTTTGATTTGACCTCTACACAAATCTATCCTATAAAGCAACTCGACCAACGGAGGGCGAGCCTAGAACCATGGAGTGGAGTGGAGTTCTAAGAGAAATTTTTTTCAGATTAATGTTTGCTTGTGTTATTGATTAAAGAAATTTAGGGTGGACAAGTACTAGAGATACTTTGGAAGTCCGCTCGAGGCTGAATTTATGAAATATCGAGAAAGCGTGATCATGATCAATGTGTATCTTAAAATACTAAGGATTGTGCGCTCGATGCATACATTGAATAATTTAGTATGAGAGGTTTGTAATACCATACTAAAAAGATATCGAGAATATGAGTTAAAATCACTGAACAATGGGTTGTGCATATGAGGTAGAGGCACAAGTGTACCTTGTTATTCGAGCTCTTACGCGAACCTCGTTTAGATATCTACGTGAAGACTAACAGACTCAATTGGCTCGTTTCCATGCCCTTATCATCTCATTCTTCTTGTACCACCTTGGTTTTAATTTGTCCTTTTGATGGACAATTTAACTCGATTGGAAAATACGTACGCTGCTAACCATAATCACGGTAATGACATCTTTAAGAAAGTTTCAAAATCTTGGACATTGTAATTCATATCGGTCTACGCTCTAAGTCGATTGGAAAATTGGTTCTTCACCATTCCACATCTGACCAAAGTACATGCCCGACCCTCATTTGTTTTTCTCCTGAGAATATAAATCATGTTTGACTCTTTTTTTCAAATCCATTCACTTTTCTATGTCAGTACTTGTTCACTATCGGTCACTTACCTATATTAAGCTTTTGAAAAAATTTATCATTATATTTAGACTGCATTCTCAAATAACCCAACTTGTTAACATTTGTGGTCCAATAAAGTATTGGTACAACAGAGATCTCGTTGATAGGGTCATAGTCCGACAGGGTGTGGGTACAATGAGGATCTTAACCTCCTTAGGATCCCTTTTAGTGGACTTGGGACCGATCTACCGATGATTGTGATTCTTCACAATACACTTCAAACACTAAAAGAATTCTTGTTAGTTTATTTTTGTTTTATTGATATGCATATATCTAACGGGTCGTTCCACCTAACATGGGGTTGCGATATGATCATTACATGAAGAACACATATAAGTTTAGAGTTATATGTACAAAAGAACGCACTGCAATAGTAAAAGGTATTACAGCCACAATACATCGTGAAAATCGTTGTTAAGAATTCAAATTATGGCCAACATCGATCTCTATTATACTGTCATTACCATTTTTAAGAGATAAGTGAGAGAAAATATGCATGACACCGAGGTTAACCTAACAGGTTTGGGCGAAAATGACGTTGCAGCAATCGTTGGTTCACGAGATTCTGTAATTCATTACCAAATATCGCACTTTATTTTTCTAGCAATGCAAAACAAAGATAGCCATGGCTGAGAGTGGTTATAGACTTCATAAACATACAAATACATAATTTTGTTATTTTAATGGAATATTACTATAATTAAAAAAATCTATATAAAATAGACATTATACTGAAATTATAAGAACTAATTTATGATTTTGTGGTGTTATATTTTTCTTTCGTTATGCTCTTTGTTATATTTTAAATAAAGTGAAAGGAACAAATTTCAGACAGATGTCTCGCGGGTGATGTACAGTTGACGAAACTATTTATAGCCCATGAGAACTTATTCGCTTGGGTTTTTAAAAGTTGAGAAGAATATCGGTGAATAATAGTGGAATTATGATGATCGTTTAAGGGTGTCGTGTGACAAATTCCCGATTATACGACTTATTAAATTCTAACTTGCAGTTACAGATGACGAGGGTTGGAAATTTTTGTTCTAATGAAGAAATATAGCTCATTTTGCAAACATGCATTTACTCGAAATGGATGGAAACTCAGATAAGGAAGCCAAGATAGCCCATAAAGGTAAGTGTGTTAGGTATATAGTGTATTTGGATTGACTAGTCGACCGATTCAGTCCTGATACATTATCAAACAAGTTGTAGAATATAGAGTGCGCGCTTATTAGGATATATTATGATTACTAAAGTCAAGGGACAAAGCTCATTTCAGGGTGCAAAAGGGCAAAGCAGATGATGAACGGAGGAGAATCAACAAAGAAAATGACGAGTAAGTTTGCTAAAATGGACAAGTTTGAGGCCATGATTTTAGAAGATGGTAGAAATAAATACATTTTCTGTTGACTACCCTTAAGGTTGTTTATGTCCTGAGTACCCCATACTCGAAGCTCGTTGAGAATGAACTATTGGAGCAGACAATGAGGCGCATCAAATGGGAGAACGATGATTATATTTGTCGCAACCACATATTAAACAGTATGTCCGATACTTTGTTTGATGTATACAAAATGTCGAATGTGCAAACGAATTATGGGATTCTCTTGAATCGAAGTAGAAAGTTTTTGGTCAGTAATTTTATTAATTACAAATTGGTAGATTCTCGACCTATGATGGAACAATACAATGAATTATTAAGAATTTTGGTTCAATTCGTTCAAAAAAATATGAAAATGGATGAATGTATTTTAGTGTTTTCTATTATTGATAATTTGTCTCATTTATGGAAGGATTTTAAATACACTTTAAAACGCAACGAGGAAGAAATGACTTTAGTAAAACTTGGTAGTCCTTTTAAGATTGAAGAGTTTTTAAGGGCTCAAGAAGAAATCAGTAATCCTAAGGGTAAAAACTAAGTAGGAAACCTATCTGTAAATATGGCTAGAAACAACGGATTCTTTAAGAATGCATATACATAAAAAGGAATAAATGAAAGTTTAAAGGTAATAACAACAACAATTATTCTAACAAAAAACATAAAATGACATGTTAGAAATATGTCAAACCTGGTCACTGTAGGAGAGATCGTCGAGTCGGAAAAAGAAAAAATAATGTTGGTTCAAGTAGAAACAATGCTGGTTCAAGTGGATCTATAGATCACAAAAAGCAGCAAGGTCAGATTTTCTTTCAGAATTTAATTCTGGTCAGAATTATATATCTTTAATATTTGAGGCATTTTATGTGCAACATGATGATGTTGCATGGTGTGTTGATTCGGGAGCAACAAGTCATGTATGTATTGATCTTCAATGGTTGTGTAATTTTTAACAGATTGAAGATGGATATTCACTCAAGATAGTAAATTTGGCAATCAAACCAATTAAAGGACTAGAAAATGTTAAATTATTGTTTACTTCTGGAAAATA
This sequence comes from Limnanthes douglasii subsp. nivea, assembly GCA_036936605.1. Lineage (NCBI taxonomy): Eukaryota > Viridiplantae > Streptophyta > Magnoliopsida > Brassicales > Limnanthaceae > Limnanthes > Limnanthes douglasii. The sequence goes on from JAUPFV010000003.1 coordinate 180,693,423, forward strand.
CATATTATTAAACAATGTATTGTATGTTCCCGGGATTCGAAAGAATCTCTGGTCTTGTGTTTTTTTAAACAATTGTTGTTTTAAACAAGTTTACGAAAGTGGCAAGTATATAGTATCAAAACATGGTGTATTAATGAGATTCGGATATTTGTGTAATGGTATGTTTATGTTAAGTATTAATGTTCCGTTCCAAAATAGTTTATTTGCATGGCTTCTAGTAGTATGTGTAGAAATTTGAATAAAATGAAATTATGGCATGCTAGATTAGGACATGTTCATTATAGAAGAATAAAAAACATGTAAAAATGACCCTATACCTAATGTTGATGCAAATGATGAAAAATATAAGACTTACATGTTAACTAAGATAACTAGAAAACCTTTCGATAACCGAGTTTCTAAAATATTAGAGCTAGTACATAGTAATTTATGTGATTTCTATGCTACACCTTCGGTAGGAAATAAAAAATTATATTAGAGCTAGTACAAAATTATGATGCATATTAATATTGTTACATTTATTCGTTGCATGCTAATAATGAAACTCTTGATAAATTAAAAATATATAAAGAAGTTGAGTTACATAAGAATGATTTGATTAAAATCTACGCACATATAGATGAGGTGAAAATTGTGATCCGATATATTTTTAGTCTACTGTTATTCGGATCCTTATACACCACAACAAAATGGTATAACCGAGAGGATGAATAGAACTTTGAAAGAAATGGTCAACTCATATTGAGTGAATGATTTTAGGGTGAGGCTATGTTAATAGCATGTTATTTATTGAATAAAATTCTTACTAAGACTCGGGGTTGTAGAGCAGTTGTAAGCCTCACTCAACCCAAAAGGAAAAACGTGGGTGAAAGTGGTATAGATTGTATCTTCATTGGGTGTACTGAGCATTTTGTTGTGTATAGATTCGATTTGTTAAAATATAAGGACAAGGTGTCAGTTACACAATTATAGAGTTAAAAGATGTAATATTTTATGAGAAAACATTTACATCTATACAAAGACTTGGAGATATAATTCAAAACTCAATCAATAGAAACACAATTCAAACTGAAAATAAAATAAGTTATTGTTTCTGTGCGTGGACCTTTTGAACTAATGAGAAGCACTAGAACTAGAAAAACTAAGTCTTTTGGATCTGATTTTTAACTTTATTTAGATTTAATATCAACAATAATTATAAATATCGTTTTATTATTGATGATCCAAGAACCTTTAGTGAAGTTATGGCAGCAAGATATGTTGTATTCTGGAAAGAAGCAATCCAAGATGAGATAGATTCTATTATGCATAATAATACATGCGACTTGTTTGATTTACCTTATGGTTGCAAATCATTCGAAAATAGATGGATTTTTAAAATAAAAATTAAAATAAATGGTACCATTCAAATGTATAAAGCAAGATTGGTTATCCAAAAGTTTAGGTAAATATAAATGATTGACTTATTTGATACTTATGTTTGTATGATTTTTACTATTAGAGAATCTTTCAAAGTTTATTTTCATTTATCCAACGATATGCTTAAATTTAAAGGTTAGTTCCACATAATTAAGGGTCGCGATACAAGTGTTACACTAAAAATGTTTATCTCGCATAATATAGGGTCACGATACAAGCGTTAAACTATTTGTTTTTATATGTATACAGTTGTATGCACAAATAACTACACAACAAGTGTAAGAGGCATTACAACTACTTTTTGTCATTGAATTTAGGTTCACCGCTAGCAAAAGCAAGTGGACGACCGATATATATGTCATTAAAGTACTCTATTTATTGTTTTCAAGAGATGAGTAAGGGGGCGAAGATGTGTAACACCCAAGTAGATGTGTTTTCAGCCTAACGGCTCAAGGTGCAACTTGCATTATAAACCTCGATGGTTAATATGATACTATAATTCACATCAAGTATTGCATTGTGCTATATTTTTTATCGATGCGAGAGCCAATATATATGTTGTCTAAAAATCATTATAAACTTCGTAACCATCAAGCTCACATCACATTCTATTTCCAAAATGATAAAAGCATGCATTTTTGTTTTAGTTCCTTGACACATTCCGCTTTAGGGTCCGTCATTTGAATCAACAATACGAATATAACGAGCCAAGTTAAATCGGACTAGCGAGACGAAAGATCGATGATTACGAAAATAAAAGACCAATTATTACCGTCTTTCTATGTTGCTTTTCAAGTCAGATAGCCATTCTATCAAACGAGTTTTGATATCAATCCTTTTACAAATTCACATACGAAAATCTTGTTACGATTTCTCCTTCTCTAAATGATAATGTTCGATAAATGTTTTGCTACTTCGCATGCGATAAACTGTCTAAATTGTTATAATCCGACCATTTCATTATATCATTCAACCGATATGAACAACAAAAGATATATACATGGTCAATGTGAGCTGATGACTCACGATTAGTAGGTTGCTCAGTTGAATACCAATAATTACAATAATCTATCTTCAACGTGATAAAATTTTAAAGATTAATTTGGTTGATATTTTTCAAGCTTCAAAATTATACGAATAAATTAAAATAAAAAGAAATTTAATGAATGATATTTTACATAAAAATATAATGTACAACATTACAAAATTTTATTATAATACATTGAAAAAATAATGAATTGTTACCCAAGTTTTGGGTACGTTTGAAAGTATGAGTTTATTTATGTATAATAGGAATAGAAATGTTAAAGGTGTAATTTAAAACATTCAATATGATTAATTGCTTGTAAGAATATTTTAAGTTTGTTTTTGAAAGTGTCAAGTAAGACTATTGGTTGGTTAAATAACATGCATACAATTGATAAGTTTATGTTATGAATATGATTGTTTACTTGGTTAATTTTGTGAATAACATGAATACAAATTTTAAGTTTGTGTTTGAAATTTTCACAATATAGTCGTCTGGTTGATTAAATGTGTGTACAACACGAACTGAAATGATAAATATTTATTTAGAAATGCCAAATAAAATTGTTTATTTTATTACATGTGTGAATACCGGAAATAAAATTGGTAAGTTTGTATCTTAAAGTGTCACATATGATTGTTTGGTTTGTTAAATATGTTAATGATATGAATGAAAATGTTAAGTTTATGTTTGGAATTGTCAAAAAGATTATTTGGTTGGTTAAATTTGTTACTAATATGAATAAAAATGATTAGTCTATGTTTGGAAGTGTCACGTGTGCCTGATTTGTTAGTTAAATGTGTGAACAAACGAATATGTTAAAATTATGTTTGGAAGAGTTAAGTAGAGTGGTATCTTTGTTAAAATTTGGAATTAACCTTTTTCAAAATTTATTGATTTTTATTGATGAATTTTTAAAAATACAGGAGTCTGTTTGCAAACTTGAAATTTAGTCTAATTACAGAGGAGGGAAACAAAAGTTTTGAACTATTGAACTCCCACCAAACTGAGCTTGCACAGAAAACCAAAGCTTGAAATCGCAATGACATCGTACAGTCTTTAAAGCCATCATTCTTCCTCCTTGTTCCTCAAATATCCTAATCCAATGCTTTCAAGAAAAACAGTTGCTCTCAACTGATTATGAGCATAAGAATGGTGGAAGTTCATATATTCTTTCGTACTCGGTGTGTATTTCGACATCTAATCTGCCGCTTTATTTTGCTTACGAAATACATGCTTGATCGTCATATCAGAGGTTATCAGCTTCATGCAATAACTTATGAGAGAGTCCAAGAACCAGATCGATTTCTCTCTTCCAATCAAGTCAACCAAGATGCTAGAATCCACTTCAACGTCCACGTTCGTAATGTTTAAAGATTTACAGATTGACAAACCATCCATAAGAGCTCTGGTCTCAGCGATAACTGTTATGTTCTTCCCGTAGATTCTTCCACAGCCTTTAAGAATAACCGCATAATGCCTCCTAATCACACCTCCACCACTTGCTTCTCCAGATAATAGAGATGCTCCGTCAGTGTTTAATTTATAACGATTAAGATTTGGAGCGATCCCTTTTAGTGATATTGGTCTCATCTGCTTGGTTTTACGAATGTTGCATCCCATAAAATTTGCTAATCTGCTATCATTCCCCCAGTGTTTTTTCCTGATTAAATTTGCATTGTTTAGACCAGTGATAATGTGTATCACATGGTTAATCCGAGATGCTGAAGAAATGTGAATGTCCTGATGCTTCTTCTAGTTCCTAGCTCTCTAGATTGCCCAAGCTATGATTGTAGGAATAATTGATCTTATGATGCAAGGTTTATTAGAAGACCAGTACCATGTACGTATTAGGTGAGGAAAAGACATGTTTTTGGATATAGTTATGCCTAGAATAGCACTGAAATAGTTCCAAACAGTCCAGGTCTGATTGCATTGGACCATCACATGATTTGAGCTTTCTTCATTTTCGCAAAATTGACATTTTGAGGCTAGTTGAAGCTTCCTTCTCTACAGATTGACATCAGTAGGAATCCAATTCAGTAAGGCTCTCCAAAGAAAGAATGAGCATTTCTTTGGGGTTACAAAATTCCAGATTGTTTTGTAAAGGTTCGATTCATTTCCTTGAGTTCTTATAGTGCTCCATGTTAGATTTGTGTTGAATTTCCCATCAGGAGTTAGAGACCACATGATTCTGTCAGGATTGTTGTTAAGCTTGATCTATCGAGCAAGAAATAAATTTTTCCACACCCAGGAATCCAGAAGATGAACTTGTCAGCCTTATCTCTGATCCCAATAATCCTAGTCCAGATTTTTTATCTTTTATTAGGTATGAGGGCAGCTATAGGATGGTAGTTTTTGCAGTAAATAAACTCTTATCTTTGACGAGAGAGTTTTGTTAGATCCGAGATTAAACCATAGCTTGTGAGAAAAAGTCTCATGTAACGTTTCAATCTTTCTAATATTAATTCCTCATTCAACATATGGCTTGCAAATTCTATTCCATGAGGATCAGTTGATTGTTCTAGTCTCTATCTTACTGCCCCATAAAAACTTGTTGAATAAATTTTTCGTTCTCCTTATTACTTCTTTAGGAAGAATTGAATTCTGGATATGATATATAGGTATAACAAATATGACTGACTGGATTAGTATTAAACTCTCACCGAAAGAGAAGGTGCAGCTATCCCATTCAATAATTTTCTCTCTGATTCTTGAGACTTAGTTGTCGAAGTGGCTTATCCTACTTTTGTTGCTGATCATCACCCCTAGGTACTTGAAAGGCATAAAGCTGTGTCTCATTCGCAAGATTCTTTCAACAACATTAATCTCTTGATATGTCATGTTCTCTGCAACAATTAATTTAGACTTGTCTCTGTAAATAATTTGACCAGAGATGTTTTGATAATGGGACAGGAACTGAGTGACTTTGGATATCGAAGGAGGTAAGCTATTACAGAAGATAGTGAAATCATCTGCAAAAGCCAATCAAGGTATGACTTGGTTCCATCTCGATTTATATCTTATAGAGCTATGTTCCCCATTAATCTTCTTGAGACCACAAATCAAGTACTACTCAACAAGAATGAACAAACTGGGGGACAAGAGGACCCCTTGTCTCAGCCCTTAACTTGACCTGAAGAATCCTTTGATAGCACCATTGATTATTCGAGAGAAATGATTGTTCATGATATTGTTCTTAATGAGATCAATAAATCATGAATTAAACCCAAATGCCTTTAGGATTTCAAGAAGAACCCTGTGAGAGAGCCTGTCAAAGACCTTATCCATATTAATCTTCAATATAAGATTGATGCTACCCTTAGTTTTAAGATTTAAATCACATCATAACTATTGTGTGATGAGTATAATTTTATGGATACTTCTTTTCATGATAAAATCCCCTTGCTCCTCATAGATCAGTCTAGGTAGAATCATAGTGAGACTCTTGTTGATAATTTTTGAGTAGATTTTGTTAAGAATAGTAGTTAAGCTTATAGGACGAAAGTACTTCCTAGTTTTAGGAGAGGTGACCTTAGGGATTATACAAATCACAGAAGTAAGAATATCAGTAGGTATTTTACTTCCTTTAAAGAGTTATTTGATTTCTGCACATAAGTCTTTTGAGATTACAGTCCAACATTGCTTATAGAAGTTCCCGTTGAAACCATCAGGTGCTGCAGCTTTATTAGGATTAAGGTCATAAACAACCCTATATATTTCATCATCTATAGGTATTTCAACAAGCTTGGCATTTTCCTCATCTGTATAGCTTATGGATAATCTTAGTAACATCAGAAACGTCAGTATATTCAATACTATTAGTAGAAACATTTAAAAGAGACTGAAAATATGAAACAACAGAGTTGGTGATAGCGTCTTGCTCCTCCAACCAGTTGCTCCCATCCTATATTCTGTGGATTTTATTCCTTTTAGCCCCTTTTTTTATAAAATTATGAAAGAAGGTGGTGTTCTTATTAGTATCTTTGAGCCAAAGGGTGTGAGTCTTTTGCTCCCAGAAGCTTTCTTCCCTTGCCATCAGCTCAACATAATTTTCTTTTGCCCTGTCGAGAGAAGCTTTATCAGAGCTATCATTTGTAGTCTGATACTTAAGTTCAATGAATGCTATCTCTTCTTCAATTTGTTTTATAACATAAAAAACATTTCCAAAATCATTTTTATTCCAGATTTTCAAGTCTTCTTTCAGTCTTTTCAATTTCCACCAAAACCTCTGTAAATGATTGCCATGAATAGAGTTAGACCAACTTCTTTCAGTAGTTTTTAGGAATCTAGGATTCCTTGTAAACATGTTTAAAAACTTGAATGGAGGCTTGAAAATGTGCAGGTTGGATGAAACATATAGGTAAATGATCAGAGCATGTCTTGGCCAGATGAACCACCTTGGTGTTGTCAAAGTAATTGATCCTGAAATTGTTATAGAGCACCTTGTCCAATATATTCCACTTCCTACCATTAGTCCACGTGTACTTGGAACTAGGAAAAACTCTATCAATTAAGTTGCAATCAAGAATTGCATTTCTGAAATCATCCATACTCTTCGAACAGAATATGGTGCAAGATAGTTGCTCTTCAGTACTGAGAGTGGTGTTGAAATCTGTTAAACAACAAAGAGAAAAGTAGCCGAAAGAGGCGGCTAGAGTTTTGTGTTTATTAGAAAATGTTCCTTTTGTATTGAACTATTTTTTATATATTAATAAACCCAAGTAAGGCTCTCAATATATAAAGAACTTAGAGGCATATAAAAGGAAACTTAATACACTGAATATTCTAACGATATCCAAACATGACAAACATTTTAATACTATGCAGCGTGAATGTGTTACATGCTAGCGCACTAAAAACATATTATTGCGTGAATATTCTAACACTCCCCCTCAAGTTGTGTAGTGGGATCACCAATACCCAACTTGGATAAAACTGATTCGAATGTTCTTGCAGAAACCACTTTTGTCAGGATGTCTCCCAGTTGGTCTTCAGATCTAACAAACGGAAGTTCGACTGTCCCATCTGCAATCTTTTCTTTTATGAAGTGCCTATCTATTTCAACGTGCTTTGTTCTATCGTGCTTTACCGGGTTCTCTGAAATCTTAATCGCAGCTTTATTATCACACATTAATTGAGTTGGACACTTCAGAGGGGATCCAATTTATTTCATTATCTTCTTTAACCAAAGTATCTCGGTAATCCCCTTAACGATTCCTCTAAATTCTGATTCAGCACTTGACTGTGATACTACTTTATGTTTCTTACTCCTCCAAGTGACCACGTTACCTCCAAGAAGAGTAAAGTAGGCAGTAGTTGATCGCTCGTCGTTAGGATTCCCTCTCCAATCAGGATCTGTGAATACTTCAACATCAAGGTGTCCATTTTTCTTAAAAATTATGCCTCTTCCTGGTGTGCCTTTGAGATATCGAATAATCCTCATTACTGCCTCCATATGGTGTTCCTGAGGATGATGCATGAACTGGCTAACTACTCCCACCGCGTATGCAATGTCGGGTCGAGTGTGAGCTAGGTAAATCAAATTTCCCACCAACCTTTGGTACCTTTCTTTACTCGCTGGTCTGGCCCCTTCAATTATCTTTAGTTTGTGATTCACAACCATAGGAGTGTCATTTGGTTTGCAATCCACCATGCCAACTTCAGCTAATAAATCCAATATATATTTCTGTTGGGAGATATAAATCCCTCCTCTTGACCTAAGAACCTCGATTCCTAGGAAATACTTCAATCCCCCAAGGTCTTTTATTTCGAACTCCTTGAAGAGGTTTTTCCTAAGAGAACTAATTTCTTCTTCGTCATTCCCCGTTATAATCATATCGTCGACATATATTATAAGACAAGTGACTAATTCTTCTCTCCTTTTGTAAAAGAAGGTATGATCCCCATTACTCTGTTTGTAGCTATACTGCTTCATTGCCATTGTAAATCTTCCAAACCAAGCACGAGGAGACTGTTTGAGCCCATATAATGCCTTTTTCAATTTATATACCTCATTTTCTTGAAAACCATCATAGAACCCTGGTGGGGGTTCCATATATACCTCTTCTTCCAAGTCTCCATGTAAGAAAGCATTCTTTACATCAAATTGATGAAGAGGCCAATCTTTATTCGCCACTATTGAAAGTAAAACTCTGATAGTGTCAATCTTTGCAACCGGATAGAATGTTTCAGAGTAGTCTATAACATATGTTTGTGTATATCCTTTGGCAACCAATCTTGCCTTGTGTCGCTCAATGATGCCATCAGATTTATATTTTATATTAAACACCCATCTACACCCGACTGTTTTCTTCCCTTATGGTAACACACAATTCTCCCATGTACCATTCATTTTTAGAGCTTCCATTTCGGTATTTATGGCCTCATATCGTTCAGTCATCTTCTTAGCTTCTTGAGCTATTTTAGGGATTTGTTCAGAGAGAATAGTAGCTGAAAACGCCTTTGCAATCTTCGTCATTCCTTTCCTGTCCGTTTTTACCGGATATGTAGAAGCACGAGGATAGTGTTCCGGTGAATACCAGTCAAGAGGAACCCCTCTATTTTTTGTTTGGGAAAGAACCAGAGTTTGAGTTTCAACAAATGAACTTCCTGAAATGTCATGGTCAATAGCATTTTGTGAATTATGATATTGTAAATTGTTTACCTCTTGATGGATATTTTTCGGCTGATTCACTAGTAGTATCCCTGGCATTTATTTCTTGTTGGACATTGTCTTCGGGTTTATCATTGGTGGTAAGAACTGCCTCGACAGTCTCCTTTATGTTGGAAGAGGCGTGTTCGGTGGCGCCATATACCGACTCTGTTAGCACATCCTCAAAGTAACTTTCATATAGCAACCAGTCGAGCGATTCACTTACTTTCTCCCCATGAGAACGAGATTGGTGGTAAAAAAAATAATCGAATTCTAAGAAGTCACAGTCCATGGTGACATGGATTCGACGGGTAACCGGATTGTAACACTGATAACCCATTTGATGGACACCGTACCCAACGAATACACACTTTTCAGCACACGGATTAAGTTTGTTTCGACTAGTTTTAGGGATATGAACAAACACCGAACAACCAAAGACACGAGGTGGTAAGGTCATAACAGATGGAATTGTAACTTGGGTGGCAAGTACTTGTAATGGAGTTTTATTTCCTAGACATCGGGTTGGTAGACGATTTGCAATATACGTGGCTGTAGCAAGAGCTTCTGGCCAAAGAGAATGAGGAACTCTAGATTCAATCATAATAGCACGAGTTTTTTTAAGTAAAGTACGATTTTTTCGTTCTGAAGTACCATTTTGTTGAGGTGTGTTTGGACAAGTGGTTTGATGGATAAAACCATTTGTTTTGAAAAAAATATGCATTGTTTGGTTGACAAACTCTGTTTAATTATCAGAACGGAAATCTGTATTTTGTTTTCAAATTGAGTCAAAATCATTTTGTAAAAACAAACAAATATTTCTGGTACTTCCGATTTATGTTTCATGAAGTATATCCAAGTCATTCTTGAGAAATCATCCACAAATAAAACAAAGTATCTGATTTGAATGTTAGTGGAATTTGGTGCTCGACCCCAAACATCAAAATGGATTAGCAAAAAAACATAATTTACTCTAGTATTACTTTGATTAAATGAGACCCTGCGATTTTTTACAAGAATGCAGGTTTCACATTTCTCATGAATGCAATTATTCAAAAAAAAAGACTAGGAAACAAACTTATAAGATAGCTAAAAGAAGGATGACCAAGTCGTCGGTGCCATAACCAAAGTTACCTTTCGGTTGTTCTGTGAGCAAGCATGGCATGTCCCTTATGAACTACCTCATCAACATAATAGAGACCTCCTTGTTCAGTACCACGCCCAATGATCTCCTTCGTACGAATGTCCTGTAAAATGCAAAAAATAGATACATAAGAACCACACAGTTGAGTTGTTTTGTCACTTGACTAACAGATAATAACTTTAAGGATAGTGAAGGAATGTAGAGGCAGTTTTTAATTTCCATTTTTTCCGAAAAAATAATTGAACCTCCCTCTTTGACTTCACAAATTTCTCCACTAGCAGTCTCAATATGGGACTTCTTTGGAGATGACATGTCACCATCATAAGACATGGTGTATGTAGCCCCATAATCAAAGATCCAATTCTTTGATTTCTCAAACCCTTTACCTCCAAGTTTTTCATAGGAGTTCGCCGCCATTCCTCCAAAACCAGTGCCACTTCCTTGCTCATTTTTAGTCGGATCTTCACCGCCACTTGTAGACGAATCCCGTTTGACATTAGATCTGAAAAGCTGGTTATTTTTCTCCTTATGACCGTCCTCCCACCATTCTGGATTACCAACCAGCTGGAAACATGTCTCTTTAGTGTGTTTCTTCATCCCACAATGAGTGCAATACAACTTGGATTTATCTTCTTTCTCTTTGGATCAGAATTTAAACCTATGTGCAGAATCTTTAGCAGCCAAACCCATTCCAATTTCAATCAAGTCACTATCAGAAGAACTTGATTTTAGTATATTAAGCCTGACCACTTCCCTTCGTATTGTAGCATATGCCATTTCCACGGAAGGAAGAGGATCCTTTTTTAGGATATGTCTTTTGACTGGTTCCAGCTTGTCATTAATCGCCATTAGAAATTGATAAAGTCTTTGTTCTCGAGTCTTCTTATTGTAGATCTGAATGTCTTTTGCGTCTTTTATAGGGTTCGGATCTCGCCTATCTATAGACATCCAAATGTTCTGCAGTTTGTTCCACAAGTATTCTAGTGTATCAGACCCTTGCCTTAATGAATTAGCCCTCTTATGAAGGTCAAGCACCTGTAACGAATCTGTACCAGAGGTCTTTTGTAGTGGGATATTGCGAGACATTATTCACCAATCTGGATTCAAGATTCTGGATAATCCATGTGAAAACACATTGATCATCTTGTTCCCACCTTGTATATGTGTTGTCAGTTTTTGATGGAGGTGTCAGCTCCCCTGTAAGGGGATAACCTCTCCCCCTTCCCCCAATTGCTTTCTTCATTAGGTTTTCCCATAGAGCGTAGTTGTCACCGCCGAGTTTAATCCATAGGGATAAATTCTCGGGGTTAGTTGTTTGTTGTTGTGTTCCGAGACTATTTCTCAGAATAGCAGCAATCTGCATTGTTAATTCATCAGGGATTTGACTGACCACGACTTCATTGCCAGCCATCTTTGTTGAGGATGTTCAGAATTCCCAGAATCACATGTGCTCTGATACCATATTAAACAACAAAGAGAGAAGTAGCCGCAGGAGGCAGCTAGGGTTTTGTGTTTATTAGAAAATGTTCCTTTTTGTATTGACTAATTTTTTTATATTAATAAACTCAAGTAAGTCTCTCAATATATAGAGAACTTAGAGGCCTATACAAGGAAACTTAATACACTGAATATTCTAACAAAATCACCAACAACAATCCCTTCAGTAGCTTCATCATTCATTCTTCTTAAAGATTCCAATAGGTCCAGTATCTGAGTTCTGTTATACTTAGCATAAACAACAGTTAGTCTAAATTTCTTGATCAAGGCAAGATAGCTTACATTGACAGTAATACGCTGCTCTTTATTGCATAGAATGTCAGTGTTGTAATCATCAGTGCATAGAAGCCAAATTTTATTGCTAACATCGTTAAGGTAATGATTGTAACCAATCTTTTAGCCACAACAACCATCTTGGATTCGTGAATCATGGGCTCTTGAATAGCCATGAAAGCTGGCTTCTCTGGCCTCTTTAATAAATTTAATCTCCTCATTGTGTGTTTGTTCCCCAGCCCCCTGACATTCCAGTTTAATAGCTTCATTTTCATTTGGTTGATTTTGATTTAACAGCCTTCTTCAGCTGTAGAATTTTAGTTGAGGTTGGGTCCTTGCTGTTCCAGTTCCTGATTTTCTTAACTTTTTTTATTGCATTTTCGTGAATTCATTATCCTTCTGTTCTTGTGTAGGAGTACATGACAGACTGCATGTTGTTTCTTTGGTTGGAGAAGTAGTTTCCTGTTCAGCATCAATCTTCTCAACCTCAAACAAGGATCTTCTTTCAAGAGTATGCAATGCATCAATCATTTCAAGATCATCGTTGAACTGTTTTACATTGTCTTCAGTACCATAGACTGTGTCTTTTGGAAGCTTCTTTATCTTTTGATATATCATTTTGTCATTTATTTTTTAACCCAATGTAGGCATTATGGTGTTGGTTTGCTGATAATTTTGGTCAACCACTTCTATAGTGTTTTCAGTATCTATTATAATTGATTTGAGCTGAGGTGTTGTACCCTTGTTCTAGCAATCGAATATTTTAATTGTTGAGAACATTCTTCCTTTTTATGATCATCTTGTTGTTGATTTAAAAGTTTCTTCTTGCATACACTTTCATTATGCCCAATGTGCTTGCAAGCATTACACTAACTAGGATGGGAACCATAGACGACATTCAGGCTGAACCCTTCCTCAGCTCCAAACTTGATCTTTATGTTGTTGATCCGAGGTTTTGGATATATCCAGTTCCACCCAAAATTTAACACAATTAAACCTAGCTCTATTAATCGGAGGGATCCAGACCTTCAAGAGTGTGCCCATAAACTTTGCTATTTCAAGTATTGTTCCTTCGTTGTACATAGCTCTGGAAGCACCGTACTACTGATTTTGTTCAAAAAATGCTTAAATTCAGGAGTTAGCATGTTAGACCTACCAAATAAAGTGAAAAAACGTTTTGAAAAATTATCAAGATAATTTTCCAGAAAAGATACCCCATGGGTTGCCCCCTTTTCGAGGCATTGAACATTAAATTTATTTTGTTCCTAGTTCTGTATTACCAAACAAGCCAGTTTATCGCATGAATTTGGAATTAAATAAGGAGTTATATAAACAAATGCAGGAATTGGTGGCTAAACGATACATCATAGAGAGTATTAGCCCTTGTGTTGAACGAGTTCTATTATTATCTAAGAAATATGGTAGCTAGAGAAATAGTATGAATTGTCGTGCCAGTAACCAAATCATCATAATATATACCTATCTTACTTCAAGACTTGATGACATGATGGATGAACTTAGTGGTACCACGATCTTGTCTAAAATTTATTTAAGGAGTGACTATCATCAAGTCAGAATGTGAGAAGGGGATGAACATAAAACAGCCTGCAAAACCGAGCAAGTATTGTATGAATGGTTAATTATTCAATTTAGGCCTATTAATGCTTCAAGTACTTTTATGAGGCTGATGAATAAGTTTGTAAGAGTATATTTATGTAATTTGTTTTATCGTGGTATACTTTGATGGCATATTGATTTACAACAAGAGTTTGGCAGAGCATCTATAGCACCTTGAGATAGTTTTACAAACTTTACGACAAGAAATCTTTTATTCTAATCTAAAGAATTATACATTATGTACTTATTAGCTTGCCTTTCTTGGATTTATTGTGAGTTCTTAAGGCCTACAAGTTGATCAAGAAAATATCAAGGGAATCTAAGGCCAACACCAACGACGATTGGACATGTGCGAAGTTGGTATGGTTTGGCTAGTCTCTATAAGTGATTTTTGAAACATTTCAGCACCTTAACAGCGTCTTTCACTACCGTGATTAAGAAAATGTGGCTTTTAAATGAGAAAAATCACAATAAAAGTCTTTTCAAGCCCTCAAATATAACCTTATACATCACCAACTCTGATTCTTCGTGATTTTAACAAAACGTTTGAAGTGGAGTGTGATGCTTCAAGTTTGGGTATTGGAGGTGCATTGACTCAAGGAAGACGTCTCATAGCCTATATTGTCAAAACATTGGGTAGAGCAACACTCAACTATCCAAACTATGAGAAGAAGTTCTATATATTGGTATAACCGTTAGAAACATGACAATATTATTTATTGTCTAAAGAGTTTTTTTTATTTATACATATCACGAGACTCGTAAGTTCTAAGTGGTTGGATTTCATTGACACATTCTGTTACATCATTAAATACAAAAATGAAAGATAGAATATTGTAGGAGATGCATTATCAATGAGCCATACACATATAAGGTTATATGAAGATTATCCAGACTTTAGAAATATTTACAATGAGTTTTCTAAAGGGGCATTTGGCTTGTTTTACAAACATGTTGAGTTCTTGGAGACAAATGTTTGTGTATTCCATAAGCTTTCATGCGTGATCTTATCTTAAGAGAAGAACATAAAGGAGGTCTTATGGGTCATTTTGGAAAATATAAAATGTTAGTTGTTGTTGGTGAGAATTTCTTTTGGTATATCTTGAAGAAATATGTGAAGAATTTATACAGTCGTTATTATTTGCTTAAAAAAATATAGATCGCATCTTGAAGGTCTTTATCAATCATTAACAATTCATATTATACCATGGATGGATATATTTATGGATTTCATGTTGGGGCTACTGAAACTCAAACATAAAAACTCCATCTTTGCTTTGGTGGAAAGATTCTCGAATATGACATATTTAATACCACGTGCTAAGGTGAATGATGCTTCTGAAACATTTTTTTAAAGAAATGGTGTGTTTGCATGGAATGCCAAGAACTATTATCTCCGAATCGAGACACAAAATTCCACAGCCACTTTTAAAAATTTATTTGGAAGAAGATATGGACTAAACTGTCGTTTTAAAAAACTTTTCATCCCCAAATAGATGACCACACTAAAGTGGTAAACATACACTATCTACTTTACTTAGAGCTACTGTGGGTAAAACTTTGAGCAATTGGTTGGGATATTTACCATTCATTGAGTTTGCTTATAATGATGTTACCCACTCTGATGCTAAACTGTCACCTTTTGAAGTTGTGTATGGATTAAATCCTTTTCCGTTGTTGGACTTATTCCCACTGCTACTATTAGAGTATTCAAGCCAAGATGGAATTAACAAGCCTCGACTTGTCAATAAAATACACTAGAAGGTCAGGGAGAACCTAGAAAAGAAAACGAAGCAGTATAAGCATAAATGAGATAAATGACACAAAAAGTTCACCTTTGAACCTTAAAATTGGGTTGGATACACATGAGACTAGAAAGATTCCTCCAAAAATAAGTGTTAAGCTTCTATTTTGTGGAGATAGTCTATTCAATGGTCAGAGACGCGAATAAATGATAATACTTAAAAATTTGAAGAGACACGAACATTTCTGCAAGTTTAAATATTTCTAATTTATCTCTATTTGAAATAGATGAACCAGTTTTGAAGACAAAATCTTCTCAAGGAGGAAAAATTATGAAGATATCAAAACATATTCGATTAAAAACCAACATGAGATCGTCAACGTGCAAACTATAATTGGTCCAATAACACGCTCAAGAGCAACATAGTTTTATGGGGAGTTCAACAAGGTTGTAGAGAGTTTTATAATCCAAATGAAACAGGAGCCAACTTATAATTTAGCTACAACCTCAAAAATCTGTTAATTGGAGCAAACATTGTAAGAAATTTATTTCAATTCGCAACAACAATAGTTCAATATGATATTGATAAGTGTTAAAGGTTAAAAATCCATGTTAAGTCATTTTAACAATATCAACCGATTTTATCAAGGCCAGATAAAGATATCTTTTGATATCAAAGGGACCAAATTCAAGAATCAATGAGATACATTGCATATTTATTATCCACTATTTATTTTCTTAGTCTTTTTATTCTGTTTTAAGAAAGACAAATATAGTTATTGGGTAGTTATAATCTAATATTTACTTTCTGACTACTTTTATTTGGATTTAAGAGAATCAAATAGAGTTAGTGGGTATTTATTATCCAATATTTATCTTTTAAGATTTTTTATTCTATTTTATGAGAATCAATGACAGTTATTCGGTATTTATTATCCAAATTTTACTTTTTTAGTCTTTAAACTCATATAGTTATCTTTTAACAGAGTCAAATATAGTTATTTTGTTTTTATTATTGTATTTCTTTGTATGGCTATAAATAAAGCCCTAAAGTCTATTAATGTAGAGAGTCAATCAAGTTATAAAATGTCAATGAAAAAACATTTTTCTTTTCCAAATAGTTGTCCTAGAAAAAATTATCTCTAAACTATTCTTATGAGAAAAAAGTTTAGTTTTTCTTATAAAAAACTTTACCATCGTCTTTGCTGTGTAACTCAATCTATCCTCTATCAATCAAAACTTTTCATCTAATTTTATTTTAGAGTTTTATTTGAACAGTAACGAGTCAAACCAACACTCCATCTATCGTCACACATATCATCTGAATCTGTTCAAGTTTTGTGCGTTCTCCAAACAAAATTTCTACATCAAATCCCTTTTGTCCTACACCATATGATCAACCTATGTTCGTCGTGATAAATATAGACTATTACATCAAATAAGTTCTTCATTGTAACAATAGGCTCATGAGGGTTGATAGACTTCGATCTTCCTTCATTTCATAACCTGAAACCATTAATATATATGTTTGGGCATTCACATGTGTATATTTATGTCGTTAAAATAAGACACGCTTCTAAATATTTAAGTTGATATACATGAATACGGTTGTTCCGACTGCGGTAGGTAAAATCAATTAGATGATACAAATGAAGGTTAGTTGGTCGATTAAAAATCATAAGTTCAGAATAGTTCAAGGAGTATGTTAATTGCAAGTATTATAGGCCCAAAGAAGGTCAATACTTTGCATGATTAATCATGAATAAGAGAAAATCAACAGAAAATTAATAAATAAGTTTTAATTGAAGTAGAGAAATTAGCCTAAAAGAGGTTTCATCGATACTTAAACTATTAAAAATTAGATTAATAGTGATTTTTCCAAACTTATAAATACATTTTAGTATTGTTTTTCAAAACGTATCTTATTTTCATTGTATGTTATATTTTACATTTATTATGCCACGTTTAATCATGTTTAATTAAGTATTAAAACTTATAAATACATGTTTAATTACATTTATATTTTACGATTGCAAGATTGTTGGTGGATTTTTGATCTGGCTATAAGTAGACATAAACATTATGTTAGCTGAATGACCCGTATAAAAATTCTTATCTCATTCCCCGCTATCTCCACTCCGATTACAACTGCTTCCTCTTGCAGACCAGCTACGTCTCGCATGTCATCATCTTCGAATCAGAGTATTGGGTTTGGATTCCTATACAAGTGAATTGAAGCATCCGCTTCCAGTTGCATTTCCAAACTAACAATGTGTATCTTCCGAGAGTAGTTTGATATTCCTGCAATTGTGTCTCCCCTGAAAATTGTTCGTGAATCAAAGAAAGCACATAACTCACTAAACCTTTCCCTTGCTATCGGTCCTTATATCATATTTATGTTGTTTCTTCCCAGCTTCGGGTATAAGTATTCGACAGAGATATCGAATGGATCTATAAATTCTTCAACAACTGTCTCCGTTATCAGCATCACACCCTCTTGTTTCGGAACAGATTCTTGCTTGAGATCAATTGTAGTATTCTTCTTCACAAAATCAATTAACTTCCAATTTTGTATCAAATATTACACTTTTCTTTTTAGTGCAACACAATTTTTTCTTTCATGCCCAATATCCTTATGGTACTGACAATACTTGTTTTTCCTATGCTCTCTTGGAGTCTGCATTGGGAAAGGCTTACGGAAATGCACATTCGAGCGTGCTTTCTCAAAGATAGTTGACACACATTTGGTTAACTCAGCATAATGAGCACGTTGGACCCATTTGTTAGACATAGGTCGTACATACTGCTGATTGTTAGCTACAAGTGCATACTAGTAAGTGTTAACTACCCTTTGAGGTACATGATTTACCACTTGAACTTGTGGTTGCGCTCGGATAGTGGCAGTTTGATTTACAACTGTGCACTAGCTCTTATCATGGTCAGATCATTGTAGAATTGAGTCATAGTCTGCATCTCTGCAGCATTATCTTTCATCACCCGCGGCCCCCGGAAGCAAACCTATTCTGAAAGCAGCTATAGCCACTTTGTCCTCACAAAATTCCATATCTATCTTCACTTGAATAAAACGTTCCGTATACTCTTTCAGACTCTCCCCAACTTTATGTCTCTAGTAGATGATTGTATCTCTATTTGCTCGGAATTTCTTGCTTCCGACAAACTGTTGTCGGAAAATACTCTAAAACATATCAAAATTCTTTATATAATCTCGAGGCAGATGATTGTACCACTTTGATGCAACATTCTTAGAAGTCTGAGCAAAATCCATACAAAATAACTTGTCATCACCATCGTAGTTGATCATAAATTTTTTGAACTACTCAATGTGACTATCTGGGTCTTGTGTCCCATCAAACTTTTCCATCTTGGAGATGTCGAACAATTTAGGGAGATGCTCGGATAAAATTTCTTGAGAGAGTGGAGATGATCTCCAATTATGTCCGACCTTGTAAGCACTCCCCCCGGTCCTTTATTAGCTACCATATAGAGCTTTTCGTTTGTCGAAAAAGTAAATTGATTACTGACTCGGTAATCCTGATTGTAGCTGTCAGATTGAAGTTGTCTTCGAGGAGTTGTATTTATTGTTTTTTCGATCTCCTTGGAATGTAACTTTATTTTCTCATGATCATGATTCTTCTTCCTCGAACCTTTTGTTCTCCGACTGGTCCGATGAGAACTTTTACGCACCTTTGAATCTCTTTGTTTCTGATCTGCTTTATATCTAACATCGGTATCTGTGGATGAGAATTTATCTGAGATAAGAGAGGTATACTCACTATATTATGACGATTTGTATCGTTGTTCGGATCTATCTCGTATCTTAGAAGATCGATGACTCTTCCTCTGATGCCTTTCCTCAGATTGAACTACATCTTGAATCTGATTTGTCACGACACACTCTCATCATACTTCAAATTTGACTATCCTAGAGCTTATTGTCACTTCTTTTTCTGCATTTAGCCTCTTAATATCTTCCAACAACTCTTTTCTCCTGGCAACCAGGTTAGACTATTCTAAAATCTCATCAGCGTATCGATTATGGTCGTTTCCATCAGTTATGACTTTCTTTTCCATCAGATGGTCTCCAGACATAACTCTGATCATATTATTTGTCGGTTTTACTTCCAACTTACCATGAACTTCAGTCTCCATGTTTTTTTACTTTAGATTATTTTTATGGTTTTGGAATGTTAATTTCGGGTACCACTCAGGTTCCTACAGATGGCGCCACTGATAATTTCAATAAATCCTCAGGTTAGTTCGGAAGTGGAAATGTTCGTGGGAGAGTGTCTGACTATGAAATGTTCGTATCGGATAATATCAATGTGAAAATCAGTAACTTGTAATGAGAGAAAGAGACAAAAGGAATAAATGTATCAATAATTATCTAATCATTGACCCTTTTCCCCAGAAGGGAATGTCCTTTATATAGTATATGACGTGAATAGTGAAATTACATGATTACCACTGTTAAAGTGGATTTCTCACCCCCACTCCTTTACTCTTTACAAACAAGTTCTAAGGGTATTTCATTCAGCCCCTCTATCTCTTATGTGTTCTTTAATTTAGTCTTAAATCACTAAATATATGAACTAATTCTTTATATTTAATATAATAAACTTTTCTATAGCCTATATTTGCCTTCCCTTATTAGCGCCAACACCAATATATTAAAGAAATGTGGCCAGAAAAGACAATGAGGTAACTTTTTTTGTCCCACAAATGGCACAATCTGAGTAACCAGCTACACGTCATTTTTGTAATCTCTAGGAAAACGTGAATTTTTCTTGAGTTAAAATTTAACCACATATAATACAACTTTACATCAGGTAATTGGATAAGTTTTAAGTCAAATGAATAAGACTTTCCCAGCCAAATCAAATGCTTAAAATTATGTCATCACACTAAACAAATTTCTAGTGGGTGATTTCCACTTTGAGGTTACTTTTCATAGAATTTATATATATGTATATATATATATATAAGCTCATCAGACTTATGATGATGTTTTGAGAGAGTATGTGTAGAGAGTTAGTAGTATAATTCTCTAAACTTTCTAGTGCAAGGTGTAACCCAATTCCACTTATAAATATAAGTGACCACCGGAGTGGTCGTCCCAAAGCATGTCTCTAGTGTATTTTTGGTTCCTTAGTTAAATATCTCCTAAACATAGACTAAAGGATAACTAAAGTTGGTTTAGACCGCACGAGCAGAAAAATTCTTTAGTATATTTTGACCCCGCGACAAGTAGTATCCGAGCATAGAGTTGCTGCCTAAGTTAGATTTGAGTGAAGGTCGAATAAAAAACAGTATCATGAAGATAATATTGGTAGATGATTACAAAGAAATTATAGGTCAATAAGGAATCGAGTGTTGGAAACTAAAATATGGAGCAATCAGTCCATAGTAGCATGAGGCTATTATCGAATGATGTTGGTGAGATGGACTTTCAAAATGCTCTCTGTTTTATTGCTCTTAAAATGGATAATGATATGTCTAAGCTTTAGGATAACATGAGAAACACAAATAAATTGATTCATGCCCGGATAACCTATCTTGAGAATGATATTTCTAATGTTCATTCGGTTGTAAGAGACCTTAAGAGTGGCGGAGTGCAACCTAGTGGGGAAAAAAAGTCCACTCATAAGAACAGCCCAATGTGTGAAAGGCTTTAAGATTTTCATAATAAACATGGAAATAATGTTCAGGGTTAGGAAGTAGGATCAAGTGGCATCGACGATATTGAGCATGGGGTTAGAAGCTAAAGTTTGGTGGAAAAAAGATTGGCTAACCCAAAGCTCTTCAAATTGGATCATGACACGAGTTAAAGGGTGAGTTTCAGGAAATGTTTCTCCTAAAGCAGATGGACACTCTAGCAAGACGGTCGTTACAAGAGTTGGAGAAGACCAGGAGCTTGAGAGAGCATGTCCAAACATGCGACTTAATTATGCTTAACTTGGTTGACTTACTGAAGGAGGACAAGCTACGTAACTTTGTGGTTGGATTAAAAGGGGAAGTTCAACACGAAGTTAGGAATGGCCTAAAGGATATTAGGGTTGCGAGGAAAAAGACCTTAGATATGGACTTTTGGGAGAACAAGAGCACATAAAAATAAAGGCTATCATCAAAGGAAAAAAACGATTCGGGAGGAGGAAGAGAATGCTAGTTGGAAGATAATATTGTTCTATCCTACTGGTCAATCAGGATGTGAGATATGTAGTGGCCCACATTAGGAAATAATGTGCCTGCACAGTCCCTTATACCGAGAGTTGGAGGCGTGAGGGAATGGAGGTAGAAATGACGAAGACGCGAGCCAAGTGAATCTGTAGGTCATCAATTAGAAATTTTAAGATCGGTCTGTGTAAGGGCGCGAGGTGGAAGATGGGGGGATAACGACGAGCCTAGAACCGAAGAGCAAGAAGGAGTGAAGATTAAAAAAAATGGAAAAGTTTGATCTTAATGTTTTCTTGTGCTGCAGGTCAAAGAAATTCAGGGAGGACAATACTGGAGATACTTGAGAATCCTGTCGAGGCTGAATTTATGAAACATCAAGAAAATATGAGATCAATGAATTCCTTAAAAACTAAGGATTGCGTGTCTGATGCGGATATTGAACAATTTAGTGGGGAGGGTTTGTAAGACCCTACTAAAGGGACATCAAGAATATGGGATAACGGCACTAAGAAATGGGTTGTGCATATGAGATAAGGTATAAGTGTGAAGGAAACCAAATAAGACACAAGAGAAATTGGTGTTGGCGTGAGTAAATGAGGATTGGCATAAAGAATGGGCAATGGCATGAAAAGGGTTCCATTGTGAGTGCTAATGTGGAGCCAAAGTGAGCAGCCTTGACAATTCTAAAAGATAAGTGACAAATCAAGGAAGGTTGGTGAGGAGAATGCCAAGTGCAAGGTCACGCTAAGTGAAGGCAAGCTAAATGGTGGGAAACGATAGTCAATATGGTGTTACGACAAGCTATGGTGGGCTAAAAGAGGCTAATTTGGGTGTTATGGGGTAGTGTGGTATCATAGAAGGTGAAGGAAAAAGAAGGACACAAAAAAAGAAAAAAAAATAGCACAGTAGTGTATTCAAGGTGGGCTGCTGGCACGCAAAGTGGCATCACTTGCCAGACAGTGTGCAGCCATTGGCCGGCTAAATTGGGCCAGGGTGTGGCCACTACCCAGCCAGACTGGATCAAACTGTGGCCACTGGCCAGAAAATGGGGCCACAATGACTAAATGAGAAAAAGTACCACACCAAAGAGAAGTTTTCATGGGCCAAAGTTTCCTCAATGGATTCTATTTATATTAGTGTTACCCACCCAAAGCACAAAGTTAATTGAGTTAGAGAACTATGAGGCCTCCAAGGAAGGTGACCCAAGCCCATGGTAAGTAGCACGGATCCTAGTGATCCAATCAAAACAGTTTGGTGGTTAAGTATAAATCACGTGTAGGAAGCAACTACCAGAAGTTTGCCGAGGAAAACTGGAGAATGTTCTGAAAAGACACGGAGGTAATTATTTCTGGCCCACAGCTGGCAAAGTCTGAGTGGCGAGCTATGTGCCATTTTTATAATATGTACACCGCGCAATTCCCAACTTGTTCGATAAACGATTATGATTATATTGGTCGACTAGTCAATCCAATTACACAACTCAATGTTTTTCTACAAATAAAAATAATACATGAAGAAGGATTGTGGGAAATGAATGATTTACATGTTAAGAAAATGTACTAACATATGTTTTTGTTTCAGAAAGTAATATTTTTTATGTAAAAATAAAAAATTTGGTGGGTTAATTCGGTTGCAACAACTCGTGTCTATATGTATTTCCAGGGTACACCAATGATCAGGATGCTAAGCGGGGATGAAATATTTATTTTCACTATAAACGGGATATCTTATCATGTTTTAGCTATATGCTTTTTATATTTAAACCTTTCTACTATACATTTTTTTATTTCTTGAGAATGTAATATGTTCCTAGTTTTTGGAGGAACTTAGTTTCTTTTCTTGTTTTCGACATCCGAGGTTATTCGTGTTTAATAAGAAACAATTGTTTTACAATCTCTATAAATAATATGTTTGTTGGGAATTAAAGTTTGATGAAAGATAATAACTTGTATTTAGTACATATTATTGATCATTTATAAATCTATGACTGGAGAAAATATAACTAACAAAATTACTAAGTTTGAAAGATTCGTTATATTGTAGCACAAGCGATTAGGTCACATATCCAAAGTTATGATGGACAAGATTGTAGTTAAAGGTTTATTAGGTTACCTCGATTACAATGATTTTGGTATATGCATTGAGTGTATCAAAAGAAAAAAAGCAAAACCAAAAGGTTAGAACATATAAAGTGACGAAGATCTTAGATGTGATATATACTAACATCCGCAGATAATTTCCATAAAAATCATGGAATTAGCAGCAGTAATTTATATCATTCATCAAAAACTTCTCTCATTTTGGATACCTTTATCTCATTCCTGAAAACGCTGAGACCCTTGACAAGTACAAAGTTTTTAAGATAAAAGTTGTAAAAAAACTTGGTAAGAGCATTAAGACCGTTAGATCTGACGGTGGTGAGTACTATGACATATATGACGAATCAAGTAAACAAAATCAAGGATGATTATAAATAACTAGAGGAGTGTGATGTAGTCCCTCAATAAATAATGTCAGTTTCACCCCGAATGAATGGTGTATCCAGGTGAAACAAGGCCTTAGACACTTCAAGAAAAGAAATTTGACCAAAAAATAGTTAACTAGTTTCTTTACAGGTTATTTTGAAAACTCTTGGGGTTTAAAATTTTCACTAGTACTATATTTGAAACGGGACGAAAACTTTTTTCGAGTATGTTGAGTTTATGAGAAAGAATATGGGAACATATGTTTATTTTGAGGAATAATTAGTAAAGATTCATGAAGGTTTTAATGATGATACCCATGTATTTGAATATTGGGATTTAACACCAATCATTTCGGTCCCGTTTGAACAAGGTAATCCTCTGATTAATATTAATGTTCCACTTGAGGGTTGTAACCATAATATAAATTTGTCTAGGTAGAATAAGAAAATTTCAAGGTAAACAAGAAGTTCAAAATGACATCATTCATGATGATCAAACTCTACTTCCCCAAGAAGTGCAATAATAGGAAATAGTACCTTTAAGAAAGGTTCACTAGAGAAAGGAAGAGTGTTATAGGTCCAGAATTTATATTATATGGATCAAAAAATCTTTGAAGCAAGAGTATAAATAGATGCATGACAATTTAGCATGGGATCTTGTCCCATTACATAAAAGGAAAAATACAATTGGTTATAATTGGGTTTACAAAACCAAATGCAATTTTTTGGGTAATGTAGAATGACATAAAACACGTATTATAGCAAAAAATTATATTCAACATGAAGGAATTGATTTTAAATAAACTATCGCTCAGTATCGACGAAATATTAATTTAGAACAATCATGGTATTAGTTACACACTTTGACCTTGAGCACTATCAGATGGATGTTAAAACTCCTTTTGCCAATGGTAATATTGATTGATTAAACGATTTATACTCTAGTAATTAGATATGTATGATTAAAAACCATAATACTATACAAATAATTAGCCCAAATAATTGATTGATAGATATAATATGACTAATGTTGCATCACATGTTCAGAATACAAGAAGTAGGTATTTAGTAGCATATTGTTATCACTCTTGTACGAGCTTGTACCATTTTTCCATTGACAATGGATTCATAGATAAAATTGGAGTTGAATATGTATTCTTGAGTAACATGTGGCCTTCCAAGTGGGAGATTGTTAAAATATATTTTTATTTAATATATTCACAGACTATAGTAATTTAAACCGACATCCTAAATATGTATATATTCGGTCATTGTCTTAAAGTAGTCCAATAATAAAGTTAAGCAGGTTGATTAAATTATGTTATAATGTAAATTAGATCTATGAGGTAAAACTACGTTACAGACCCAGTGACGGAACCCAAAATTGAAATAAGGTGGGGCTTAACAACTATGGATATTTTTCAAACAATGTAACTTGAAAATGCTTGGTATTTTTCCTATTGTTTTGAGGAAAATATGATTGTTTGATTAGTGAGGTCCTTTTGAGATGAATTCTGGTCAAATTCTGGCTCTAACATTGATATCAAACTTTTAAATAACTTGGTCTAGCCCCGGATAACTCACTATTCCTTCAAATTAAATTCTATGAATTATATTATTATTGATAAGTATTGATTATTTTAGGAAATTAAATTAAGTTTAACAAGAATCATTGGGAGAGTCTTAGAGAGATAATATAGATGGAGATACTATAGAGAGAAAGTTGTCAAAGTACAAGTTAGCCAAGTGTCAATCAGTCTCATTTCCAAGGTAAGTACACGTATTTATAGGTGTAGGTAGTAACATGTAACAAAATTATTTAGAATTAGCATGGATTCTTCACTCAACGTAACTACTTAGTAAAACATATTTGTTATAAATTACACACTCAGTCCTTTACAGTTACACTTTTTACCAAATATATGTTTTAACTATAAAATACTAAATTGTACAATTTTTAGTAATTGTTTATACTTCTCATTTATTTATATCCTTACCCCATAGTCCTTATGAAGAATCCCGAGGAAGGACTAAAAATTACTATGAATAGGTCCATTTATGTCTCCTTGTTACAAAAAGGTGTACAAACCTCCTAAGAATTAGTCTAACACATTGTTCGAATAATATAAATTACCCCTTGTGCATTGCCTTTCCTCAGGAAATCATGTACCATTTCAAATGGCGCATCATTCTTCCTTGGTAAGGTAGTAGAAGCCTTCTCACATATGTACCATTTCATTCTGACAAACTACACGTGTGTACCTACGTCAAACTAGGCTCATGTTATGTGTCGATTCTAATTTTGTCCAATGGACGTTCGTCAAGACGAGATACCTGATGATGTCACTGAATCAGAATCTATGATGGAAACTGACTTAGATATCTAAAATCTTGGTTGGACTCCTGCTTCTGATTATAAGGGAGATGTTGCAAAAAGAAAGTCTCCAAAGAAAAATAAAAAGTAAACCAAGAAGACTTTTACCCTTTCCGAGGACATCGCTGTAAAATTGAATGTCAACCTCAAATATGTCATCCCCGAATATCTTATTACACTTAATAATATGAAATATGGATATTTCAATCAATTTAAGGTACAGATTCTCAAAAATCAATGGGAGATTCCTGATAATGTTACCCTTAAATTACCTTTGGTGGGAGAGACCCCACTCTTATGTGGGGAGAAGGAACTAGTAGTCAACTTAAAAATTCTGAATAGGGGCCTTTGGTTTCTGTTGGACCCAGTTGTGGTATAGTAATTTAAAATAATCGATCTCTGCCCGACCCAAACAAGTTCCAACTTATGGTTTAACCTATTATCCAACATTATGGTGTCAAGACTTACCAAGATAACTCTACCCATAAAATAATTCATTACCAAAACTAGACTTTCCAAGAACCGTGTTCTTTTTTACTACTACTTGACCCTCAAAAAATCATCGAAGATCATCAAAGATCTTCTTGAGGCAAACAAAATCTAGAAGCATAAATTCTTCTTCATTTCTAGTACTTGGGAACACGACAAAGAAATCTTAACGGAGAATCCCTCTATACTGTCTGTCAAGTGGAAGAGCACAAATAAATTATATGATTCTCTAATGTACTTTTTTCTCAATTCATACTAACTTATGTTGTATTGTGTAAAAATTTCAAAGCGATACAAGATTCCCAAAGTTGATGCTGAGGAGATTTTTCCAAGCTAAACAAATGGGCAGAACGAGTGTGGTAAAATAAATTGCATAAGGCATTCACTCCTCTGAAATTTATCCAGAGTCACCCATTGATGCTCTCCCCACATTCTGTTGTGCCTATAGATAAGTTGATGTAACCTTCTAATGCAGAAGATATTGTGAAAAATTAGATGCTCCTCATGCAAATATCCAATTTCCTGCTCGGAATAGAGCCCCAAGCCATAAACCAAAGAAAGATTCAAAGAATAAATATCAATTTGGCCCTTCAAAAGAGCCAAAAAATAATATTTTTATCTCTAACATTGATATCAAATTTTTCAGTATGTTGGCCTAGCCCTAGATCACTCATTATATCTTCATTAAATTAAAATTATAAATCATATTATTATTGATAACTATTGATTATTTTAGGAAAGAAAATGAAGCTTAACCAGAGTTATTGGGAGAGTTTTAGAGAGAGAGAGTATAACTCAAGTTTCTAGAGAGAGAAAATAGTTAAAGTAAAAGTTATCCAAGCGTCAATCAATCTCATTTCTAAGGTTAGTACAAATATTTATAGGTGTAGCTAGTTACATGTAACAGAATTAGATATAAGTTGCGTGAAAAGTTCACCCCACTTTACTACTTGGTACAAACATGTTTGTTATAAATTACACACTTATACCTTTACATTTACGCACTTTATACCAAATCTATCTTTTAACTATGATATACTCAATTAAAGACAATTTTAGTAATTGTTTTTACTTCTCAATTACTTATATCCTTATTCGTAGCCCCATAGTCCTTGCGAAGAATCATGATGAAAGACAAAACATTACTATGTATATGTCCATTTTTATCTCTTATTTACAAAAAAAGGTCTAAAAACCTCCTCGAAACTAGTCTAACATGCTGTTCGAATAGTATAAATTACACCTTATGCATTGCCTTTCCTTAAAAGATCATGTACCCTTTCAAATTGCGGATCATTCTTCCTCGGTAAAAGCATTCCCAATTTAAAAATCATCATAATTCTCAAGGAATATAATATTAAACCTCATAGAATCAAGTATAAGGTAGTAAAAGCTTCCTGGCATATATACTGTTTCATTCTAATACACTACACGTGTCTACCTACTTCAAACTAGGCTCTCGTTGTCTCTCGATTTTAATTTTGTCCAATAGACGTCTATCGAATTTTCAACTCCCTCTCCCGAACTTACAGATCCGTCTTCACAACTTTCCATATAAATATACCCTAACTACTCACTTTACCTATCATCATTGAACTCCATAGATAGATAGAGAAATTCCTATGAGTTATTTGCTCATCCATTATCGATGCCATATTCAATCCATGTAGATCGTATCCGATCTCCTTCCGATCCAAACCAATTTTGTTTATGTTCAAAATAGCCAATTGTTGGGATTGGATTACTATCACGCAAAACGTTATGATAGACAAGCTTGTAGTTAAAGGTTTATTGGGTCACCTCGATTACAATGATTTTGGTATACGCATTGAGCGTATCAAAAGAAAAAAACCAAAACCAAAAGGTTATGACATATAAAGTGACGAAGATATTGGATGTGATATATACTAACATCCACAGATAATACGCATGCATTTGAATATTGGGATTTAACACCAATCATTTCGGTCCCGTTTGAACAAGGTAATCCACTGATTAATATTAATGTTCCACTTGAGGGTTGTAACCATGATATAAATTTGTCTACATAGAATAAGAAAAACTTCAAGGTAAACAAGAAGTTCAAAATGACATCATTCATGATCATCAAACTCTACTTCCCCAAGAAGTGCAATAATAGGAAATAATACTTTTAAGAAAGGTTCACTAGAGAAAAGAAGAGTGTTAAAGGTCCAGAATTTATATTATATGGATCGAAAATCTATGAAGGAAGAGTATAAATAGATGCATGACAATTTAGCATGGGATCTTGTCCCATTACATGAAAGAAAAAAATAAAATTGGTTATAATTGGGTTTACAAAACCAAATGCAATTTTTTGGATAATGTAGAACAACATAAAACATGTATTGTAGCAAAAAACTATATTCAACATGAAGGAATTGATTTTAAATAAACTGTCGCTCAGTATCGACGAAATATTAATTTAGAACAATCATGGTATTAGTTACACACTTTGACCTTGAGCACTATCAGATGGATGTTAAAACTGCTTTTGCCAATGGTAATATTGATTGATTAAACGATTTATACTCTAGTAATTAGATATGTATGATTAAAAACCATAATACTATACAAATAATTAGCCCAAATAATTGATTGATAGATATAATATGACTAATGTTGCATCACATGTTCAGAATACAAGAAGTAGGTATTTAGTAGCATATTGTTATCACTCTTGTACGAGCTTGTACCATTTTTCCATTGACAATGGATTCATAGATAAAATTGGAGTTGAATATGTATTCTTGAGTAACATGTGGCCGTCCAAGTGGGAGATTGTTAAAATATATTTTTATTTAATATATTCACAGACTATAGTAATTTGAACCGACATCCTAAATATGTATATATTCGGTCATTGTCTTAAAGTAGTCCAATAATAAAGTTAAGCAGGTTGATTAAAATATGTTATAATCTAAATTAGATCTATGAGGTAAAACTACATTACAGACCCAATGACGGAACCCAAAATTGAAATAAGGGGGGGCTTAACAACTATGGATATTTTTCAAACAATGTAACTTGAAAATTCTTGTTATTTTTCCTATTGTTTTGGGGAAATATGATTTTTTTATTAGTGAGGTCCTTTTGAGATGAATTCTGGTCAAATTTTATCTCTAACATTGATATCAAACTTTTCAATAACTTGGTCTAGCACTGGATAACTCACTATTCCTTCAAATTAAATTATGTGAATTATATTATTATTATTATTGATAAGTATTGATTATTTTATGAAATAAAATTAAGTTTAACAAGAATAATTGGGAGAGTCTT
The DNA here is from genome assembly GCA_036936605.1 of Limnanthes douglasii subsp. nivea. NCBI lineage: Eukaryota > Viridiplantae > Streptophyta > Magnoliopsida > Brassicales > Limnanthaceae > Limnanthes > Limnanthes douglasii. The sequence goes on from JAUPFV010000003.1 coordinate 180,723,621, forward strand.
AGAGAGATAATATAGCTCGAGATACTATAGAGAGAAAGTAGTCAAAGTATAAGTTAGCCAAGTGTCAATCAGTCTCATTTCCAAGGTAAGTACACGTATTTATAGGTGTAGGTAGTAACATGTAACAAAAATATTTAGAATTGGCATGGATACTTCACTCAACTTCACTACATAGTAAAACATATTTGTTATAAATTACACACTTAGTCCTTTACAGTTACACTTTATACCAAATATATGTTTTAACTATAAAATACTAAATTGTAGACATTTTTAGTAATTGTTTATACTTCTCATTTATTTATATCCTTACCCCCTAGTCCTTATGAAAAATCATGAGGAAGGACTAAAAATTACTATGAATAGGTCCATTTTTGCTCTTTGTTACAAAAAAGGTGTAAAAACCTCCTTAGAATTAGTCGAACACATTGTTCGAATAATATAAATTACCCCATGTGCATTGCCTTTCCTCAGGAAATCATGTACCATTTCAAACGGCGCATCATTCTTCCTCGGTAAGGTAGTAGAAGCCTTCTCACATATGTACCGTTTCATTCTAACACACTACACGTGTGTACCTACGTTAAACTAGGCTCATGTTATGTGTCGATTCTAATTTTGTCCAATGGACGTCCGTCAATGTTTCAACTACTTCTCCCAAAAGGTTTGATTCGTCTTCACATCTTTATCTATCATCATTAAACTCTAGAGATAAAGAGAGAGATAAAGTGATCTAAGTATTTTCTCATCCACCGTCGATGTCGTATTCAACCCCTATAGATTGTATCTCATCTCCATCTGATCCACACATATTCTTTTATGTTCAGTTGGGTGAATTGTTGGGATTGCCTTACTATCAAGCATAGAGTCGTTGGAAGAGAAGCTATCAGCATTATTAATGATAAACCCAAGAAAACCACTCAAGCTTTACCTATGGCCTTTGGCCTCCTACCAGAAAATTATCACCTTTTTTTTCCCACAAAGGTGCCTCAGACAACCTTTCTGATCTAACCCTTAAAGCTTGTTCACAAAAACCATCTCAAACTAATAGAAACCTATCACCTCGAATAAACAAAGAAATGTTACGTCGAATATACAAAAAAAGTACCTTTTCTGTAAAACCAATATCCTTGAACAAGAAGAGAAATACCTTCTAACAAAAACCGATCTCCTCGAACAAACAGAAAAGTACCTTCTTTGAAAAGCCGATTCGTTTCCATAAGAGACTCTGAAGAGCTAAATACTTCACCAAATCCCACCACTAAAACTACTACACAACCTCTTCCCTTGAAGAGAATGTTTATGACAAACAACAAGTCATTAAGGATCCATTTGGAAAATACCCAACAAACAGCTTTGAACACAACCACCAACTCACAAAATGCGCCTAAAATATCGAATTCATCCTCCCATAGTCATGAACAACGCATTACTACTTCTTCCCCTCACCAACTTCAAGACGAGATACCTGAGGAGGTCACTGAATCATAATCTATGATGGAAACTGACTTAGATATCTAAAATCTTGGTTGGACTCCTGCTTCTGATTATAAGGGAGATGTTGCAAAGAGAAAGTCTCCAAAGAAAATAAAAAGAAAACCAAGAAGACCATTATTCCACACCATGGTATTTCGATTCTGGAGCCTCAAACCATATGACCAATACCGTTGTTCCTCTGTCTAATGTTAAAAAAATATGATGCTGTTGGTGATCTTTCTTCCACATTCATTAATGTTTTTGTGTCTCCTGACCTCTCCACAAATCTTATTTATGTTGGTCAATTGGTCGATAGTAATTGTCATGTCACTTTTACTCCTTCTGGTTGTGTTGTGCAGGATCAAGTGTCAGGAAGGATAATTGCGACGGGTCCTAAAGTGGAACGACTCTTTCCATTATTAAAGTCTCTTTCCACTGATATTCCTAGTTTTTCTCTTTCGTTTGCTTGTAATGTTGTTGGTCCTCGAAACCAAATATGGCATAGACGTCTAGGTCATCCACATTCTGATGTCCTTCGTACTTTGGTTCATTCTGGATTATTGGGAAATAAAATAAGTTCTTCTCATGATCTTACTTTTAATTGTACATCATGCAAACTTGGTAAAAGTAAGGTTTTACCTTTTCCTCATCATGCATTTCGTGCTTCACAATGTTTTAATGTTATTCATAGTGATGTTTGGGGATTGCACCCATTGTTTCTCATGCACACTACAAGTATTTTGTTACATTCATTGATGATTGTAGTTGTTTTACTTGGGTTTACTTCCTTCGGGCTAAAGCTGCAGTTTTTTCAGTTTTTAAACGCTTCTTTGCATATCTTGACACTCAATTTTCTGCCAATATAAAAGTTTTACGATCTGATTCTAGGGGAATACATGTCACATGAGTTTCAAAACTTTCTTCAAAATAAAGGGATTCTCTCTCAGCGTTCTTGTCCTTCGACACCACAACAAAACGGTGTGGCTGAGAGGAAAAATCGTCATCTTCTTGATGTGGTAAGAACTATTATACTTGAATCATCTGTTCCTCCTCGTTTTTGGTGTGAAGCACTTTCTACGGCTGTTTTTTTATTAATCGCTTACCTTCTCCTACGCTAAATCAAGTTTCTCCTTTTTTTATAAGTTGTTTGGTCATTCTCCTTCATATTCTGATCTCCGTACCTTTGGTTGTGTTTGTTTTGTACACCTCCCTACTCATGAACGTCATAAACTTACGACTCAATCTGTAAAATGTGCTTTTCTTGGTTATGCTATTCCTCATAAGGGTTATGTTTGTTATGATCCTCATGCTCGTCGTCTTCGGGTGTCTAGGAATGTGATTTTTTTAAATCAATATTTTTTTCCATCTCATGTTGATCCACCTCCTGTATCTTTATCTCTCATGCCAAGTTTTTCTCATACTCCAAAATCTATAGAAAGATTTAAACCTGGTTTTGTATATCGACGACGTAATCGAGATGAGTCTGGTCCCACTACTATGATCCCTTCTAATATTGTCTCGACGCCTGATCCTGCTCTTGATTCCACAACTCTTCGTAAATCTGCTCGTCCTTCTCGACCCCCTCATAGGTATGGTTTTTCTTCCCCTGTCTCTCTTGTAACTAATTTATCCAGTATTTCAATTCCTACTAGCTACAAACAAGCCATGGAACATGAGTGTTGGCAAAACGCAATGCAAGTAGAACTTCAAGCACTTGAGGAGAATCATACATGGGATATTGTTCATTGTCCTCCTACAGTTAAACCAATTGGGAGTAAGTGGGTTTTCTCTGTGAAACTACGTTCTGATGGCTCTTTGGAGCGATATAAAGCTCGTCTTGTAGCTCTGGGTAATAAACAAGAATACGGGATTGATTATGAGGAGACATTTGCTCATGTTGCCAAAATAACCACCGTTCGAAGCATTTTGGCTATTGTTGCTTCACAATCGTGGCCGTTGCATTAAATGGATGTTAAGAATGCTTTTCTTCATGAAGATCTTCAAGAAGAGATTTACATGAAGCTTCCATCTGGTATGAGTACTTCTTCTCCTCATGATGTCTGTAAGTTAAGGCGTTCTTTGTATGGGCTCAAACAAGCACCTCGAGCTTGTTTTGAAAAGTTTCGTCGTACACTTCTTCCTTTCAGTTTTGCCCAAAGTTAGTATGATTCTTCTTTATTTTTCCACACATCTACATCGGGTATAGTCTTTCTCTTGGTTTATCTGGATGATATTATCATCACTGGTACTGATTGTAGTTTGATTACTAAGCTTCAAAAACAGTTACATGCAACTTTCCATATGAAAGATCTTTGCCAACTTACATACTTCTTAGGATTAGAAGTTCATCGTCGGGCTAATGGTATTTTTTTGAACCAACAAAAAATATATCTTATTTATTTTATGGTTCACCTTTTATACTAATTTATAGCAGTTGCAACAATTAATACTAGAATTTTTATTTTCCTATGTAGACTATTGACTATAATTGATTATTATATATATTGTACTACAATATATATATATATATTAACTCAATCTTTGACTAAATATTAAATATTAATCTAATTTATTTCCTGTAACATCCTCTCTCAAAATGTTACTGGTTGACTTGAGGGAGGGTGTTACAGAAAATAAATTAAATTAATATCTAATTTATTTAGTCAAAGATTGAGTTAATATATATTGTAGTATAATATATATGATAATCAATTATAGTGAATAGTTTACGTTAACTTTAGAAAAATAAAGATTCTAGTATTAATTGCTGTAACAATATAAATTAGTATAAAAGGTGAATTAGAAAGATAAATAAGATATACATTTTCAAAAAAAAAATACTTTTTACAGACAGAAGATTTATGAATCGTATTTTGGGATCCAACAGCGAGATGAGCATGCCAACGGTTTCTTCTTGGTAAAGTAGAGTTTTAGTAGAGTTTTTTGCGTCTCACGATTTATAGTTTTTATGCTGGTACTGTCTTGCATGTTCATGAAAATGTTTTTAGGATCACAACTAATCCGATTTGGCTGAAGTTTAAAGAAGCTTGATGACTCTTAACAATTGCTTCATGATAAATTTGGGTTGTAATGGGGTTGTTTTGGTCTTAGGAATTTGTAGCAGTACTGCCATATCTATTGTTTATGATATTCAACTGGGGGACTAGTATTCTAACAGTTAGTTTGTGATAATATGTGTTTTAATAGGGTTTGCTTTTGGGTGTACTCCCAAAAGGCTTCTTGCTAGTTGAGATGGACGCTCACACTTATATATACTCTTTTATGGTCCTTGTTAGCAATGTCGGATTGAAGATCCTCTATTGGTGAAGTTTATTCTTCACAATTGAACACATACATTATAAATTTAAACATCTGATAAGTTTTGCTTTAATTTTCAACGCTATTATTTTAGCTATAGATTTGTTGTATTGAGTAAGAGAATTAGTTTTGTATCCAAGTACGGTGCTTAAAACCTAAATCATCAGTTCATTATTCACTACTGTAGCTTTTAATCAAATATTTTTAGTTGAAAGTTTGCTGCTGCATGATACAATATGTAAATTCATTGCTAAAAATGGATATAGATGCACTTCTTTATTATATTGATGATAGCGGTAAATAAGGAAACCAAATCATAGCTTTAACCTATTGTTATTTATAATTCAAGGTGTGTATTTAAGGTTAATTGTTTTTTTGTTTCTTACCGTTTCAATTTCTCATTACCCAAGGTGTGTATGCTACTTTTTATTCTAATAACCTAATTGTTTTAGGTAGATGATATTTATCTCTGTAGTAGAAAAATACTCGCTAATTGTGTCATATAAATTAGTTAGAAACTTATGATAGATTTAAAGGGGTTTCTCTGCTAGTTCAGCGGAATAGTTGGCATGAATCTTAAATTGCATTGGGATTTGTTTAAGACCGTAAATTTTAGAATTTTCACTAAGTTTGGGAGTTTAAATTTTACCGGTCGTGTGACATAAAGCACCAACTTTAGTCGGCCTTTAAACACAGTATATATATATATATATATATATAAATATGAGATATTTAAGTAATCAATCATAAATACAAGCTTTGGGACAACCATTCCGGTAGTCACTTATATTTATAAGTGGAATTGGGTTACATCTTGCACTAGCAAGTTTAGAAATTTATATTCCTAACTCGTGCTATTCTCTAATTTCATGATGCAATGGGTTAGCCAATCTTATCTTTCACCAAACTTTAACTTTTAACCCTATGTTCATAACCGCGGACGTCACTTGATTCTCCTTCCTAACCCCTTCTATCTCGAACATTATTTTATGTTTATGATCAAAATCTATAAGTTTTTCACGTATTGAGTTGTTCGTATCAGTGGACTTTTTTTTTCCCACTAGGTTGCTCTTGGCCACTCTTAAGATCTCTCATAAGCGAATGAACATTTTAAATCTCATTTTTGAGATAGATTATCCAGGCATGGATAAATTTCTCCATGTTGTTCATGTTATTCCAAAGGTTAGATATATCAGTGTGTACTTTAAAAGCTACTGAACAAAAGAGCCGTTTGAAAGTCAATCTCACCAACACCATTCGATGATAGCCTCATGCTACTATGTACCGATTCCTCCATATTGCTAGTTTCCAACACTCTATCTCTTCTTGGCCTACGATTTTTTAGTGCTCGTCTACCAACATTCATCTTCATGTTACTGTTTTTGTTTTTGATTTGACCTCTACACAAATCTATCCTATAAAGCAACTCGACCAACGGAGGGCGAGCCTAGAACCATGGAGTGGAGTGGAGTTCTAAGAGAATTTTTTTTTAGATTAATGTTTGCTTGTGTTATTGATTAAAGAAATTTAGGGTGGACAAGTACTAGAGATACTTTGGAAGTCCGCTCGAGGCTGAATTTATGCAATATCGAGAAAGCGTGATCATGATCAATGTGTATCTTAAAATACTAAGGATTGTGCGCTCGATGCATACATTGAATAATTTAGTATGAGAGGTTTGTAATACCATACTAAAAAGATATCGAGAATATGAGTTAAAATCACTGAACAATGGGTTGTGCATATGAGGTAGAGGCACAAGTGTACCTTGTTATTCGAGCTCTTACGCGAACCTCGTTTAGATATCTACGTGAAGACTATCAGACTCAATTGGCTCGTTTCCATGCCCTTATCATCTCATTTTTCTTGTACCACCTTGGTTTTAATTTGTCCTTTTGATGGACAATTTAACTCGATTGGAAAATACGTACGCTGCTAACCATAATCACGGTAATGACATCTTTAAGAAAGTTTCAAAATCTTGGACATTGTAATTCATATCGGTCTACGCTCTAAGTCGATTGGAAAATTGGTTCTTCACCATTCCACATCTGACCAAAGTACATGCCCGACCCTCATTTGTTATTCTCATGAGAATATAAAGCATTTTTGACTCTTTTTTTCAAATCCATTCACTTTTCTATGTCAGTACTTGTTCACTATCGGTCACTTACCTGTATTAAGCTTTTGACAAACTTTATCATTATATTTAGACTGCATTCTCAAATAACCCAACTTGTTAACATGGTTGTGGTCCAATAAAGTATTGGTACAACAGAGATCTCGTTGATAGGGTCATAGTCCGACAGGGTGTGGGTACAATGAGGATCTTAACCTCCTTAGGACCCCTTTTAGTGGACTTGGGACCGATCTACCGATGATTGTGATTCTTCACAATACACTTCAAACACTAAAAGAATTCTTGTTAGTTTATTTTTGTTTTATTGATATGCATATATCTAACGGGTCGTTCCACCTAACATGGGGTTGCGATATGATCATTACATGAAGAACACATATAAGTTTAGAGTTATATGTACAAAAGAACGCACTGCAATAGTAAAAGGTATTACAGCCACAATACATCGTGAAAATCGTTGTTAAGAATTCAAATTATGGCCAACATCGATCTCTATTATACTGTCATTACCATTTTTAAGAGATGAGTGAGAGAAAATATGCATGACACCGAGGTTAACCTAACAGGTTTGGGCGAAAATGACGTTGCAGCAATCGTTGGTTCACGAGATTCTGTAATTCATTACCAAATATCCCACTTTATTTTTCTAGCAATGCAAAACAAAGATAGCCATGGCTGAGAGTGGTTATAGACTTCATAAACATACAAATACATAATTTTGTTATTTTAATGGAATATTACTATAATTAAAAAAATCTATATAAAATAGACATTATACTGAAATTATAAGAACTAATTTATGATTTTGTGGTGTTATATTTTTCTTTCGTTATGCTCTTTGTTATATTTTAAATAAAATGAAAGGAACAAATTTCAGATAGATGTCTCGCGGGTGATGTACAGTTGGCGAAACTATTTATAGCCCATGAGAACTTATTCGCTTGGGTTTTTAAAAGTTGAGAAGAATATCGGTGAATAATAGTGGAATTATGATGATCGTTTAAGGGTGTCGTGTGACAAATTCCCGATTATACGACTTATTAAATTCTAACTTGCAGTTACAGATGACGAGGGTTGGAAATTTTTGTTCTAATGAAGAAATATAGCTCATTTTGCAAACATGCATTTACTCGAAATGGGTGGAAACTCAGATAAGGAAGCCAAGATAGCCCATAAAGGTAAGTGTGTTAGGTATTTAGTGTATTTGGATTGACTAGTCGACCGATTCAGTCCTGATACATTATCAAACAAGTTGTAGAATATAGAGTGCGCGCTTATTAGGATATATTATGATTACTAAAGTCAAGGGACAAAGCTCATTTCAGGGTCCAAAAAGGCAAAGCAGATGATGAACGGAGGAGAATCAACAAAGAAAATGACGAGTAAGTTTGCTAAAATGGACAAGTTTGAGGCCATGATTTCAGAAGATGGTAGAAATAAATACATTTTCTAGTTGACTACCCTTAAGGTTGTTTATGTCCTGAGTACCCCATACTCGAAGCTCGTTGAGAATGAACTATTGGAGCAGACAATGAGGCGCATCAAATGGGAGAACGATGATTATATTTTTCGCAACCACATATTAAACAGTATGTCTGATACTTTGTTTGATGTATAACAAATGTCGAATGTGCAAATTAATTATGGGATTCTCTTGAATCGAAGTAGAAAGTTTTTGGTCAGTAATTTTATTAATTACAAATTGGTAGATTCTCGACCTATGATGGAACAATACAATGAATTATTAAGAATTTTGGTTCAATTCGTTCAAAACAATATGAAAATGGATGAATGTATTTCAGTGTTTTCTATTATTGATAATTTGTCTCATTTATGGAAGGATTTTAAATACACTTTAAAACGCAACGAGGAAGAAATGACTTTAGTAAAACTTGGTAGTCCTTTTAAGATTGAAGAGTCTTTAAGGGCTCAAGAAGAAATCAGTAATCCTAAGGGTAAAAACTAAGTAGGAAACCTATCTGTAAATATGGCTAGAAACAACGGATTCTTTAAGAATGCATATACATAAAAAGGAATAAATGAAAGTTTAAAGGTAATAACAACAACAATTATTCTAACAAAAAACATAAAATGACATGTTAGAAATATGTCAAACCTGGTCACTGTAGGAGAGATCGTCGAGTCGGAAAAAGAAAAAATAATGTTGGTTCAAGTAGAAACAATGCTGGTTCAAGTGGATCTATAGATCACAAAAAGCAGCAAGGTCAGATTTTATTTCAGAATTTAATTCTGGTCAGAATTATATATCTCTAATATTTGAGGCATTTTATGTGCAGCATGATAATGTTGCATGGTGTGTTGATTCGGGAGCAACAAGTCATGTATGTATTGATCTTCAATGGTTGTGTAATTTTTAACAGATTGAAGATGGATATTCACTCAAGATAGTAAATTTGGCAATCAAACCAATTAAAGGACTAGAAAATGTTAAATTATTGTTTACTTCTGGAAAATACATATTATTAAACAATGTATTGTATGTTCCCGGGATTCGAAAGAATCTCTGGTCTTGTGTTTTTTTAAACAATTGTTGTTTTAAACAAGTTTACGAAAGTGGCAAGTATATAGTATCAAAACATGGTGTATTAATGAGATTCGGATATTTGTGTAATGGTATGTTTTAAACATGCTTACCTAGGCTACCTCCTTCGAACCAACTGATGAAATGGGCCTTCGCAACTGTATCCACTGTGAAAAGCCGGCCCACCACAGAGAGGCCCGGGACAGATGAAGAACCGGCCCATCACAGAGAGGCCCGAGTCAGAAGCTCAAAAGAACGCGGGAACCAACTTGACTCACAAGTACGAACATCGGGTGAGAAAAATCTAACAGAGCTTGAGTATTGCCTTCGGGAGTGCCGTCGAACGACCGAAGGTCAGGTCGGGACAAACAGCGTCGTGGAACGTCCGACGCAAGAGGAAAAATAATAATTAGTCCAAAGATAGGCTATTGGCTCGAAGCACAGGGGGCTACGGATGACAGGTGTAGGTTCGACAGTGAGTCTTCGCTCCTAATACTCCCGAAGACTATGGGGCTACTGATGAGGGTAGAATTCGCCAAATGTAAATAATGAGGATTTAATTGTGAATAAAAGTTACTTGATGTAGTTATTAAGGAATTTAGGATTTCTCCGGGACCAATGTGTAAATATAGTACTTACTAAAGGGCCTTATCAAATATGTAAACAGCCCACTAAGGATTCAAGCGAGTCCACTTTATTTTAGTATAAAAGGTGACCCACTTTCTTGGTAGGTAGGACATTGAATATTATTCTATTACGTTCTCTTTCTCTCTCTATACTTTCTCTCTCTAGTCACATCAAGCACAAGATCCAAAATATTCTTCCAAACAATTATTGACTCATCAAAATCAACGTCCTAAAGAAGCCTTTGTCACTATTACAAGTGATATAGAGGAATGTGAATCCGAAGACAATGGTGACAACAAATCTAGCTCATCAGATAATGAAGGAAGCTCCCTAGAAGGAAGCTCAGATATTGCACCCACTGATACTAATTGAAAATAGGAGGTTTTGTAGTCGTCACTTGTGTCATTTTGTTTTTAAGAAATTATTTTGCCACACATATTGATACCTCGTACTATGATTTGATAGACATTTAAAAGTTTGAATTATATCACCATTCACATTGGCACTTCGAAAAATATTTTTTATATTCGTTAGCACCTCGAATTATATTGTCACTCACACTGGCACTTCGAAAAATACTTTAATATTCGTTAGTACCTCGAATTATACTGCCACTCACATTGGCACTTCGAAAAATGCTTTAATAGTCGTTAGCACCTTGAACTATACTGCCACTAATATTGGCACTTTGAAAAATGCTTTAATAGACGTTAACATTTCGAATTATACCTTAAAAATTACTTCAAGGGTGATCAGTCCTTGTGTATTTCATAAATTAATACTTTTATTATTTTCAATAACCTTTCCATTTAATAGTTCAAATAAATTCTCACATTAGCGAATGAATTTATTTTTCTCAGCATAAAATGTTATACTTACAAAAACGTTGACCAACAAAGAAAATTATATTTATAACCCCGACTATATGGGCACCTCATTAAAACCATCCCGAACCACCAGGAGAGGAAAAATATGCCACCATTCAAGATATATAAGTAAGAAAAGAACTACTCAAAATACAATTTTAAATTCTCAATGTTCCAAAGGTGGTACAAAAATATTCCCTCTTTATCCTAGAGGCAATATGTCCCTGGCTTAACCTTCTCTACCACCAGATACAGTTCTTTCCAATTTGGAGCCATTTTACCCAACTTTTTATCTTTTGTATGCAAAAAAACCTTCCTCAACACTTTATCTACTACTTTGAAGTCTCTTTATTTCACCATCGAGTTGTAACAACTCCTCATTAAAGTTTGATAATGCATTAAAATCAAATGTGCTCTAACCCGTATTTTCTCAATCAACTCAAGCTCGGTTCGTGTAGCTTGCTTGCTATCATCCTTAGAATAGTTAAGTACCCTGCGAGATGAAAGTGTTGACTTTTCCGGGCTTATTGCATTCATCCCGTATAATAAAGAAAAAGGAGTTTCTTGAGTTGCAGTCCGATGTGTTGTTCTAGAGGCCTATAGTACATGTTGAAGATAATTAGGCCATTTTATAGCTACACTTGTCAAGTTTTTCTATAGACCATCCAAAATGGTTTTATTAGTAACTTCTACCTAGCCATTTTCTTGAGGGTGAAATTGTGTTGAAAAACAATGAGTGATTCCTCTTGAATTACAAAAATAAGTCATTTCTCTGTTATTAAATTGTGGCTAATTATCTGTAGTAGTCATTCGAGGAACCCCAAATCCGCTACAAATATTAGGTACAATAAATCTGATTATGTCTTTAGCTTTTGTTCCTGACAATGGTTTGGCTTCGGCCTATTTTAAAAAATAATCCATTGCAACTATAATGGTTTAACATCCTCCCAAATCCATAAGTTGTGGTCCCACTAAATACAATCCTCATTTATAAAATGGAATGGCTTTGGAAACTAAGATTAAAGGTATGAACTAAATTTGCAAATCTCTGACAAGTATCGCAACTTCGTATGAAATTTTTAGCATCAGTCATTATCGAAGGCCAAGAATATCTTGCCAACAAAGACCTTCTTGTTAAGGCCTTAAATCCATAATGAGCAGAAACCTCCCTATCATGTAGCTTGGATAAAATTACTTAATATTTATATTTGCCCAAACATCTTAACAACTCAAAGATTTATTATACAATATTCCACCTAATATTGTATACTCGTATGCTAAACATCTCAATATCTAAGCTAATTTCGTGTCAAGAGACAGTGTACCTTTGAGTAAAATTTCTTTTAAATCAGGTCACCAATCATTTCAGTCTTCCTCAGTAACAAAAAATACTTCATCGGAATACTTACATTGTTCAAACTTTATGAGTATATATGGACTCTCCTATAGTAAAATCTAGGGATAGACTTTAGAATAAACAATAGTTGCCAAAGAATCTACAATAGTATTCTTCTCTCGGTTAATGTGTTCGACTGCATTTCATCAAACAAAAGAGCCAACTCTCATAACTCATGAAAATAATTGAGAAGTTGTTCCTTCTTTGCCTTGGATACTCCCAACACGTGATTTGATACAAGATGTGGATCCATTTGCAATTGAGTCATATTTACTCCACAAATACTTGCAAGCCTCAACCCAGCTAAATCTTCTTCATACTCTACTTCTTTGACACACTTAATCCGAACAATATGGCATGATACATGGTTTCAGTAGAAGGAGCAATAAATTATACTCCCAAACTAGAACCTCCATCAGTTTGAACCACCCATTTTGCAATTGTTGATAATGTGCTCGCATCATTCTCTTTACCGGAATAACTTCAATGGAATTCAACAAGAAAATATGCTAAATCTTGATCCTTAATAGTCGCTTGAGGAGTAAAATCAATGTCATAATCCCCTCATTTGACAGACCACTTAGTTATCCTATCAAAAATGTCTGGTATTAGTACTACATTTTTAATAGAAATGGTGTTGAGACAATAATCGAATGAGCGTGTAAGGGCGCATTTTCCTAGCAGCATAACCAAGTCCAAAACCAACTTTTCAAGCTTCAAATATTTTTTGTCCGATGCAAGTAAACTCTTACTTACATAATTTATCGGTCGATGATATCCATCCACCTCCCTTACCATCACAACACTGACTGCATAATCCGATGCAGCAATATACAAAAACAACTGTTCCGCTAATTTAGGTTTATACAATATTTCTGGCGATGATAAATGCTTTTTAACTTTGGAAAAAATTACCTCACACTCTGTTATCTAGGAAAACTCATTTGATTGTCTCAACACTTTGAAAAAATGAGAATATTTATCAGAAGATTTAGATATAAATTTATTTAGAGTTACCAACTTTCGTGTCAAAACTTGCACCAAAAATAACATTATATTTGGTCGGATAATCCACCACAATGAACAAGACTTGAACTATTTTCTTAAAATGACCACGTCCTAATAGAAATTCACTCTCAAACTCTACAATGACTTACGCTATTACCTCTGTAAACCCAACTATGGTGCACTTAGGTCGGAGAATCACAGGTGAATTACGCATCTTATCATATGTTAACTTGAAAAATACATTTTCCAAACTACTAGTATCAATGAATATTTGTCGGATCTCAATTAATGTTATTTCTGCACCGATAACCATTACATCTTTATGAAGACCAACTATACCTCTAAAATCATCCTCATCAAACAAGATGAAAGGTGTGACATTCTTCCCATACAGATGAATGGATATTTTTCCTTCCAATTGAGTTTCTAAACTCACAACAAGTCTTTTCCTAGAGCTGTTAGTGTTTTCAGCCACATTATCTTCTTAAAAGATTGCTAAGGACTCAAAATAATCACATAAACTACGAACCCTTCCTTGGAACACTGGTTCATTCACAATCATCACTATCTTCCGATCTGGATTTGGGTCAAAGTATTTCGAAGATACATAGAATTCCTCTTGCTTCTTCGGCTTTAAATCAGCAATCATTAATGTATTTTCCTACTTCAAAGTTACATTCACAACATGGTGTGTCGATGTGCTTGGATTATTCCGACCATTTTCTTGTCCTTTAACAAAAGTTGTTAGCTTGCCATTCTCTACCAGAATTTCAATTTATTTTTTAAATGCTATACAATATCTTGTGCTATACCCCACATTATTGTGGTGCTTACAAAACTTGTTATTCCGCTTCTCCCTTGGTCTATTTATCACTTTGGTTTTCTAAAGTTAACATGGTTTTGGATATTTCAAAAATTATTACCACATTCTTAGTTAATTCTGTAAAATATTATAGCCTTACCCACTTGTTTGACCTTACCCAATGTGGTTGATAGTTAGAGTGTTGGGATAATCCAGAACAAATAGGTAAAATAGCAGTCATCCTCGGTTGTGATGGCTATACGGATTCAAAATACTACCTTGGTACCCTTGGGTGGTAGCGATTTTGCCTTACCTTGAATTCATTTGAGATGAACCTAATCCAATCCGAACCCTCATTGATCGTTCATTTTAATCTGTTCTTCAACTTGAGCCATCAAAAGCCCCAAATTTAACACCATTCTTTTCGTATTTTCTTTCGCTAAATCACCAAGAAGCAATCCTTGTCTAAAATATGTACACGATACTTCCTCATCACACTCTTTCAACTCTGTATTTGTTAACACAAATCGTCTAGTATAATCTTTCAATTTCTCTCATACAGTCTGCTTACATTGAATTATGGTATCACTATTAGCTTGCATTTCCTTGCTCTCCACAAACTGCCTTCGGAAAGCATTATAAAAATCCAAAAGTTGGTTTTTGAACACCTTGGAATTCTATTATACTATTTTAAATCTGTACATTTAAAAGATTGCGAGAAAGCTCAACACATTAAACTATCATCATCCTAAAAATTCATCATATAGTTCTTGAACTGTTCAATATGATCATCAGAATCTCGCGTGTCATCAAATTTATTTACCTTCGGAATGTAAAAAATGCATTGGAAGAGGTATCGACCTTATTTCAGATGACAAATGAGAGGTTCTCCAATCTACTCATTCATATATTAATCAGCCACAATCGTTCCGATAATTGCATACAAATTTTGATCTACATGATTAACATATTGATTAGATATATTACCTTCTAACAATGGATTGTTTATTACAAATCCAACCTTATCTTCTTTTTTGGATTTATACTCTCTTCGGGATTTTCAAGGTTAACTATCCTCCCCCCTCGAAGAATGTCAGTCTCTAACTCGCCTATATGGATATTCTTTCACATGGTTTTGATAAAACTCCTTGGAGTCTGAATTAGAAGATCCACTTGAAATAGTTGGAATGTAGCGACGCTTATCATTCTTCTCTTTCTTAGAGGACTAATATCCTTTGTCTTGCTGAAATTGTATGTTTCGACGATCACTTCGTGCTCGGTGAGCGTTATGAGACTCATCAGATGGATCTTCCAAATCCTTCTTTTCATTTACACATCGCACCTCGGACAATACCCCACCAGACTAAATTTCTTCATCCATTTAATCAAGCTGATTGTTCAAATCAACTATTCTTTTTAGCAACTGATTCATCCGATCTTCAACATTAGATTGATCGCACTGATCATTTTCTCGAATCTCGCCTCGCTTTTCTTCTCTTATTAGCCCTGACTCAAGCACCTCATTTTCCACCATAATTGTTGGATCAGCTCTGATTTCGGGATCCATCGTATTTTGATCGTGATTTTTGAAGGTTTTAAATTTAATATTTAGACACCAGATGCTCTCTATCTGTGGTCGCCAATGATAAGTATTGATTATTTTTAGGAAAGAAAATTAAGTTTAACAAGAGTTATTGAGAAAGTTTTAGAGAGAGAATATAGCTCGAGTTTCTGGAGATATAGAAAGTAGCATGACTAAAAGTTAGCTGAGTGTCAATCAATCTCATTTCCAAGGTATGCACACTTATTTATAGGTGTACGTAGTTAAATGAAACAGAATTAGTTAGAAGTGGTGTGGATACTTCACCCCACTTCACTACTTAGTACAAACATATTTGTTATAAAATACTCAATTGAAGATATTTTTAGTAATTGAGTTTACTTCTCAATTACTTACACGTTTATCAATTATTACTCACGCTACTTAAAAGAACCAAGGATATTCCTTGATTTTTTAGCAATATAACGCTCCATTATACCTCTACAACCATTAATCAAGTATAAGATATGTGATTATAAATTAAAAAATAAAAAATAGGAAATTTTTACTACATATAAAAATAAAATTTAATAATAAATCTTCATACATTATTTTAAAAAAATATTTTAGAAAATAGAGTATAACAAAATTATATTTAATATTATGAAGAAATTATAAAAGATATATGAAAATTAAATCAAATTTGTTATATAATTGTTTTTTGAAAAATAGATAGAAACAAAATAAAATTTGTTATGTAAAAAATATTATTTTAAATAGATAAAAATAAAAATATTTTTTATAAAAAAAATATAGAAATAAAATTAAATTTGTATTAACGAGAATTTATAATATAAATAAATTATTATATTAAAAAATAAAAAATATTAGGATATATATTGTTTATTTTGTTGCATGTCTATAAAACATATGGGCCGTGACAAAACTGGAAAATCTTATGGGCTAAAAGGGTTTAAACTGTAGCTTAGTTTATCTATAAAAGAACGATGGTTTGGTATTCCTTCCGCCCAAACTCAAACTCTCAAAGCAGCTGTTTGAGTGTTGAGTAGACGACGTCTGAAGTTTTTCTACGGGCCTTGGAGATCGATCGACAAGCAAAGATCACCGAAAGCAGTAGGTTCCACACGACATACAATAGGCAAGGGAGAGCAGCAATAGGCAAATCCGTAAGTGCTTTTTTATTTATCCTAAATATGAGAATCATATATAGAATGTGTTTAGTATTCTGACGTTGATGAGCGGCGACTCATGGTCATGGGTGGCTGAATTTTCACATAGGCTACATGACTCGTTGCTCTTGAAATTCAGCCGTGGGTTTATCATTCTGACGTTGATTTCCTGTATTCCAGCTGGCACTGTTTTGATTGTTTATAGTGTTTCTACGATCACAACTCACCCGATATGGGTGAAATTTTTAAAGAAGCTTCGCGACTCGTTTCTCTTTATATTTAACTTAACAGCAGGAGTAACATCTAACGATTTGTTTGTGATAAATTTGAGTTTTAATGAACGTGTTTGCTTATGGGGATTTCCAGTTTTTCAGTTGATATTGTCTGGAGTGATCATGGCAATTTTTGTAGGAAATCTTTGTAGCTCGTTGATTTTCAGATTCCCATGTGAGATTCCCATGTGGGATCAGCGTTCTAATTCGTAGTTCATAGTAAATTTAAGTTCTAGTGGGACTGTTTTGAGTTTTCAAGGTAATGCTTGTAGGATCAAAACCAACCCTATCCGGCTAAAACTTTTACACATATTTTACTGCTTCCTCTGAGATTTCAACGGGTGGATTTATTAGCACGTTAGCGATTGTTATTTGATACATCTGAGTTTTAGTAAGACTATTTCGGTCTGGAAGTTTCAAGTTGTTCAGGTGGAACAACCTCAGTGTTCAAGGCAATGTTTGGAAAATCACAACTGATACGATTTTTAGAGAAGCTTCGTGACCCGTTACTCTTGAGGTCCAGCGGTAACGTTGGTTACCGCTTTTAGTAGGGGTATTTTTATTTGGCTATTAACGTCCAAGTTTTCAGCTTCGTCACCAGTTACTCTCGAGATCCAGGTGAGATTAACGCTTTTAGTAGGGGTATTTTTATTTGGCTATTAATGTCCAAGTTTTCAGCGGGTATTGTTTTGAGTGTTAACGGCAAAGTTCGTGGAATTAAAATTGATCCGATGTGGTAGAATTTTTTTACCCAAAGTTCATGAACATTTTCTCTCGAGATTCAGTGATGGGTTTAGCATTCTTATGTTTGGTTTGTAATAAATATGTGTTTTAGTGAAGTTTTTTGTGTATGGAAATTTCCAGTTTTTCAACTAAAAGTGTCTTGAGAGTTCAAGGGATGTTTGTATGATAACAACTGATCCGTTATGGCTGACATTTTTGAGGAAGCTTCCTGACTTGTTTCTCTTGAGAATTAACCGTGGGATTACATTCTAATTGGTTAGTAATAAATTTGAGTTTCAGTGATGGTGTTTGTGTATGGTGATTTCCACTTTTCCAGCTTGCACTATCTTGAGTGTTCATGGTAATGTTTATAGGATCACAACTAATCTAATATGACTTCAATTTCTAAGGAAGCTTCGTGAATCGTTCCTCTTGAGATTCATCAGTGGGTTAATTCACGATAACGGACGGTTTTAGAGGGGCTGTTTTTATTCGGAGACTTTATGACTTGTTGCTCTTGAGATCCAACTGTAAGATTAGCATTCTAACAGTGGCTCACTAATAAATTTGAGTTTTAGTGGGGTTGTTTGCGTCTACATTTTGCCATACTTTCCGTAGGTAAGTATTGTCTTGAGTATTCAATGAAATCTTTGTAGGATCATAACTTATTCTATATGGCTTAATGTTTAAGGAAGATTTATGACTAATCTATAAATTAGTGGGTTTATCGTGTTAATGTTTGGTTCGTGATAAATCAAAGTTTTGGTGGAGCTGTTTGCGTCTCGTTAGCTTTTCAGCATGTACTTTTTAAGTGTTCTAGGCTATGATAGTAGGATCACAACTGTTTTGATTAGGCTGGATGTTTTATGGAAGCTTCGTAACTCGGTTCTCTTCAGATTAACCGGTGAGATTAACATATTAAAGGTTGTTTTGTTATGAATCCGAGTTTTAGTGGGACTGATTATGTAAGGAGACTTCCTATTTTGACAGTTATTACTGTTTTGAGTATCCAAGGCAATGTTTGGAAGAACAGAATTGACCTGATCTTGCTGAAATTTTCATGGAAGCTACACTACTCGTTGCTCTAGGGATTCAGCCGTGCGATTAGAATTCCAAAGGTTGCCTCGTGATATATTTGAGTTTTAGTAGGGTTGTTTGAGTCTGGCTCTTTCCATTTTTTCAGTTGGTATCGTCTCGAGTGTTCAAGTCAATGTTTGTAGGATCATAAATAATCTGAAATGGCTGAAAGTTTATGAAAGGTTCGTGACTCGTTGCTCTTGAGATTAGATTAGCATATTAACAATTGTTTGGCTATAAATCTGAGTTTTAGTGGAACTGATGAGTCTGACAAAATCTAGTTTTTCATCTGAGACTCTATTGAGTGTTTAATGCAATGTCTGGAAGAATACTATGGATCCGATTTGGCTGAGATTCTAACAGTGTTACAGGTAATAAATTAGATTAATATATAATTTATTTAGTCAAAGATTGAGTTAATATATATTGTAGTATAATATATATGATAATCAATTATAGTCAATAGTCTACCTCAACTTTAGGAAAATAAAGATTCTAGTATTAATTGTTGTAACTGCTATAAATTAGTATAAAAGGTGGTAGCAGAGCGCAATTGATTTTTCGTAGAGTTCTTTGCGTGGTGAATTTTTCGTGTATTTTGGATGGTGAGGTTTTTCCGAATTTCGAGAGTATTTGGGGATTTTTAGCTTCATATTTTTCTGAATTTCGAGAGTATTTGGATAGTGAAATATTTTTTTCTTTTGAGAATTTGGGGATTTTAGTTTCATTTCAGATTTTTGTTCTCGTGGATCTGTTTTTCTTGTTTTCATCATGGCACTAGATAAATTCGAGCCGTTTCATATTAAATTTACCGGGAAAAATTATTTTGTTTGGGAATTTCAATTTCAATTGTATGTGAAAGGAAAAGAATTAAGGGGTCATATTGATGAGAGTGATTGTGCCCCTCTAGATGCTAATGCTTTGTCCAAGTGGGAAATAAAAGATGCTAGAATCATGACTTAGATTCTTAGTTCACTCGAATCTCATCTTGTTCTCACCTTGAACCCTATAAAACCGCTGATGGTATGTGGAATTATCTAAGGAAAATTTATAATCAAGACAACTCTGCTAGAAGATTTCAATTGAAGTATGAGTTGACTAATTACACTCAAAGAAGTCTTTCCATTGAAGCATATTTTTCAGGTTTTCAAAACTTTTGGCAGATTATTCAGATATAATTTATGCCGATATTCTTGCTTTAGCTCTTTCTGCTATCCATACAATGCATGCAACCAGCAGACGAGATCAATTCTTGGTGAAGCTACGACCGGATTTTGACATCGCACGGTCTAATTTGATGAATCGTCATCCTGTACCATCTCTGAATGCATGTTTGGGTGAACTTCTTCGTGAGGAACAACGAATTTTAACTTAGGCATATATTGCACATCAAACTAGTATCAGTACACCGGTTCTGGTAGCTTATGTAACACAAGCGAGAAATAAAAATAGAGACATGCCTGCCATCCAATGTTATAGTTGTAATTCTTTCGGCCACATTGCTCGGGATTGTCCCAAAAAGGTTTGCAACTACTGCAAGAAACAAGGGCACATCATCTCTGCTTGTCCCACTCGACCTGAACGACGACAAGGTGTTGCTTATCATTCCTCCACTAGTGCTTGTTCTACTGCATTGCCTACTGCCTCACCGATTGTTCATGTTCCTTCTCCAACAACAAATCCAAACACACTCACTCTTGAAATGGTTCAACAAATGATAATTTATTCTTTTTCTGCTTTTGGACTCTCAGGTAATCCAAAACATTATTCCACACCATGGTATTTCGATTCTGGAGCCTCAAACCATATACCAATACCGTTGTTCCTCTGTCTAATGTTAAAAAAATATGATAGAGATCTGAAAATTAACACTGTTGATGGTCATTTTGTGCCTATTAGTGCTGTTGGTGATCTTTCTTCCACATTCATTAATGTTTTTGTGTCTCCTGACCTCTCTACAAATCTTATTTATGTTGGTCAATTGGTCGATAGTAATTGTCATGTCACTTTTACTCCTTCTGGTTGTGTTGTGCATGATCAAGTGTCAGGAAGGATAATTGCGACGGGTCCTAAAGTGGAACGACTCTTTCCATTACTAAAGTCTATTTCCACTGATATTCCTAGTTTTTCTCTTTCGTTTGCTTGTAATGTTGTTGGTCCTCGAAACCAAATATGGCATAGACGTCTAGGTCATCCACATTCTGATGTCCTTCGTACTTTGGTTCATTCTGGATTATTGGGAAATAAAATAAGTTCTTCTCATGATCTTTCTTTTAATTGTACATCATGCAGACTTGGTAAAAGTAAGGTTTTACCTTTTCCTCATCATGCATTTCGTGCTTCACAATGTTTTAATGTTATTCATAGTGATGTTTGGGGATTGCACCCATTGTTTCTCATGCACACTACAAGTATTTTGTTACATTCATTGATGATTGTAGTTGTTTTACTTGGGTTTACTTCCTTCGGGCTAAAGCTGAAGTTTTTTCAGTTTTTAAACGCTTCTTTGCATATCTTGACACTCAATTTTCTGTCAATATAAAAGTTTTACGATCTGATTCTAGGGGAATACATGTCACATGAGTTTCAAAACTTTCTTCAAAATAAAGGGATTCTCTCTCATCGTTCTTGTCCTTCGACACCACAACAAAACGGTGTGGCTGAGAGGAAAAATCGTAATCTTCTTGATGTGGTAAGAACTATTTTACTTGAATCATCTGTTCCTCCTCGTTTTTGGTGTGAAGCACTTTCTACGGCTGTTTTTTTTATTAATCGCTTACCTTCTCCTACGCTAAATTAAGTTTCTCCTTTTTTATAAGTTGTTTGGTCATTCTCCTTCATATTCTGATCTCCGTACCTTTGGTTGTGTTTGTTTTGTACACCTCCCTACTCATTAACGTCATAAACTTACGACTCAATCTGTAAAATGTGCTTTTCTTGGTTATGCTATTCCTCATAAGGGTTATGTTTGTTATGATCCTCATGCTCGTCGTCTTCGGGTGTCTAGGAATGTGATTTTTTTTAAATCAATATTTTTTTCCATCTCATGTTGATCCACCTCCTGCATCTTTATCTCTCATGCCAAGTTTTTCTCATACTCCAAAATCTATAGAAAGATTTAAACCTGGTTTTGTATATCGACGACGTAATCGAGATGAGTCTGGTCCCACTACTATGATCCCTTCTAATATTGTCTCGACGCCTGATCCTGCTCTTGATTCCACAACTCTTCGTAAATCTTCTCGTCCTTCTCGACCCCCTCATAGGTATGGTTTTTCTTCCCTTGTCTCTCTTGTAACTAATTTATCCAGTATTTCAATTCCTACTAGCTACAAACAAGCCATGGAACATGAGTGTTGGCAAAACGCAATGCAAGTGGAACTTCAAGCACTTGAGGAGAATCATACATGGATATTGTTCATTGTCCTCCTACAGTTAAACCAATTGGGAGTAAGTGGGTTTTCTCTGTGAAACTACGTTCTGATGGCTCTTTGGAGCGATATAAAGCTCGTCTTGTAGCTCTGGGTAATAAACAAGAATACGGGATTGATTATGAGGAGACATTTGCTCCTGTTGCCAAAATAACCACCGTTCGAAGCATTTTGGCTATTGCTGCTTCACAATCGTGGCCGTTGCATTAAATGGATGTTAAGAATGCTTTTCTTCATGAAGATCTTCAAGAAGAGATTTACATGAAGCTTCCATCTGGTATGAGTACTTCTTCTCCTCATGATGTCTATAAGTTAAGGCGTTCTTTGTATGGGCTCAAACAAGCACCTCGAGCTTGTTTTGAAAAGTTTCGTCGTACACTTCTTCCTTTCAGTTTTGCCCAAAGTTAGTATGATTTTTCTTTATTTTTCCACACATCTACATCGGGTATAGTCTTTCTCTTGGTTTATCTGGATGATATTATCATCACTGGTACTGATTGTAGTTTGATTACTAAGCTTCAAAAACAGTTACATGCAACTTTCCATATGAAAGATCTTGGGAAACTTACATACTTCAGGATTAGAAGTTCATCGTCGGGCTAATGGTATTTTTTTGAACCAACAAAAAATATATCTTATTTATTTTATGGTTCACCTTTTATACTAATTTATAGCAGTTGCAACAATTAATACTAGAATTTTTATTTTCCTATGTAGACTATTGACTATAATTGATTATTATATATATTGTACTACAATATATATATATATATTAACTCAATCTTTGACTAAATATTAAATATTAATCTAATTTATTTCCTGTAAGATCCTCTCTCAAAATGTTACTGGTTGACTTGAGGGAGGGTGTTACAGAAAATAAATTAGATTAATATCTAATTTATTTAGTCAAAGATTGAGTTAATATATATTGTAGTATAATATATATGATAATCAATTATAGTGAATAGTTTACGTTAACTTTAGAAAAATAAAGATTCTAGTATTAATTGCTGTAACTACTATAAATTAGTATAAAAGGTGAATTAGAAAGATAAATAAGATATACATTTTCAGAAAAAAAAAATACTTTTTACAGACAGAAGATTTATGAATCGTATTTTGGGATCCAACAGCCAGATGAGCATGCCAACGGTTTCTTCTTGGTAAAGTAGAGTTTTAGTAGGGTGTTACAGAAAATAAATTAGATTAATATCTAATTTATTTAGTCAAAGATTGAGTTAATATATATTGTAGTATAATATATATGATAATCAATTATAGTGAATAGTTTACGTTAACTTTAGAAAAATAAAGATTCTAGTATTAATTGCTGTAACTACTATAAATTAGTATAAAAGGTGAATTAGAAAGATAAATAAGATATAGATTTTCAGAAGAAAAAAAATACTTTTTACAGACAG
Organism: Limnanthes douglasii subsp. nivea; assembly: GCA_036936605.1. NCBI lineage: Eukaryota > Viridiplantae > Streptophyta > Magnoliopsida > Brassicales > Limnanthaceae > Limnanthes > Limnanthes douglasii. The sequence continues at coordinate 180,747,450 of JAUPFV010000003.1, forward strand.
AAGATTTATGAATCGTATTTTGGGATCCAACAGCCAGATGAGCATGCCAACGGTTTCTTCTTGGTAAAGTAGAGTTTTAGTAGAGTTTTTTGCGTTTCACGATTTATAGTTTTTATGCTGGTACTGTCTTGCATGTTCATGAAAATGTTTTTAGGATCACAACTAATCCGATTTGGCTGAAGTTTAAAGAAGCTTGATGACTCTTAACAATTGCTTCATGATAAATTTGGGTTGTAATGGGGTTGTTTTGGTCTTAGGAATTTGTAGCAGTACTGCCATATCTATTGTTTATGATATTCAACTGGGGGACTAGTGTTCCTACTGTTATTTCGTGATAAATTTGAGTTTTCGTGGGGTCGTTTGTGTACAGCGATTTCTAGTTTCCATCATTTACTGTGTTGAGTGTGTTCAAAACAATGTTTGTAGGATCACAACTGATTTGATATGGCTCAAATTTTTACGGACTCTTTAAGACTCATTTCTGTTAAAGATTTCGTGGTGGGATAAACATGATAATGGTCGGTTCGGCGATAAACACGAGCTATATTGGGGTTGTTTGTGTTTTGTGATTGCCAGCTTTACAATAGGTACTGTCTTGAGTGTTCAAGGCAATGTTTGTAGGATGACAAATGATCTGATCTGTCTGAAAGTTTAACGGAAGCTTCGTGACTCATTGCCCTTGAGATGACAATTAATCTTATATGACTGAAATTTTTATGAAGTTTTATTACTCGTCATTCTTAAGATTAGTAGATTGGATTAGCCTATTAATGGTTGTTTCATGATAAATATGAGCTTAGAAGGCTCTTTGCATCTAACACTATCCATTTTTTCAGCACGTATTGGTTAAACCATTTAAGGTAATGTTTGTACGATCACAACAGATCTGATCTGGCTAAAACTTTCCCTAGTGGGATTATCGTTCTTACGGTTAGTTTGTGATAAATATGTGTTTTGGGACAGTTTATGTGGCTTTTGCTAGTTTTTCAACATTTGATCAGAGTTTTAGCGGGATGGCTGCGTCTAGATATTTCCAGGTTTTCGGCAAACATTAATTTGATCAGAGTGCGAGTGTGTGAAACGACCTCACGAACTAGCGAGATATTGTCCGCTTTGCGCTCGTAAGCACGCACGGGTTTGCTTTTGGGTGTACTCCCAAAAGGCCTTCTGCTAGTTGAGGTGGGCGCTCAAAGTTATATACACTCTTTTATGGTCTTTGTTAGCAATGTGGGATTGGGAGTCCTCTATGGGATGAATATATGGCTCTGATAGAATTAGAGTGCAAGTGTGTGGAACCGAGATATTGTCCGCTTTGCGCTCGTAAGCGCGCACGAGTTTGTTTTTGGGTGTACTCCCAAAAGGCTTCTTGCTAGTTGAGATGGGCGCTCACACTTATATATACTCTTTTATGGTCCTTGTTAGCAATGTCGGATTGGAGATCTCTATGGGTGAAGTTTATTCTTCACAATTTAACACATACATTATAAATTTAAACATCTGATAAGTTTTGCTTTAATTTTCAACGCTATTATTTTAGCTATAGATTTGTTGTATTGAGTAAGAGAATTAGTTTTGTATCCAAGTACGGTGCTTAAAACCTAAATCATCCGTTCATTATTCACTACTGTAGCTTTTAATCAAATATTTTTAGTTGAAAGTTTGCTGCTGCATGATACAATATGTAAATTCATTGCTAAAAATGGATATAGATGCACTTCTTTATTATATTGATGATAGCGGTAAATAAGGAAACCAAATCATAGCTTTAACCTATTGTTATTTATAATTCAAGGTGTGTATTTAAGGTTAATTGTTTTTTTGTTTCTTACCGTTTCAATTTCTCATTACCCAAGGTGTGTATTCTACTTTTTATTCTAATAACCTAATTGTTTTAGGTAGATGATGTTTATCTCTATAGTAGATAAATACTCGCTAATTGTGTCATATAAATTAGTTAGAAACTTATGATAGATTTAAAGGGGTTTCTCTGCTAGTTCAGCGGAATAGTTGGCATGAATCTTAAATTGCATTGAGATTTGTTTAAGACCTTAAATTTTAGAATTTTCACTAAGTTTGGGAGTTTAAATTTTATCGGTCGTGTGACATAAAGCACCAACTTTAGTCGGCCTTTAAGCACAGTATATATATATATAAATGAGATATTTAAGTAATCAATCATAAATATAAGCTTTGGGACAACCATTCCGGTGGTCACTTATATTTATAAGTGGAATTGGGTTACATCTTGCACTAGCAAGTTTAGAAATTTCTATTCCTAACTCGTGCTATTCTCTAATTTCATGATGCAATGGGTTAGCCAATCTTATCTTCCACCAAACTTTAACTTTTAACCCTATGTTCATAACCGCGGACGTCACTTGATTCTCCTACCTAACCCCTTCTATCTCGAACATTATTTTATGTTTATGATGAAAATCTATAAGTTTTTCACGTATTGAGTTGTTCGTATCAGTGGACTTTTCTTTTCCCCACTAGGTTGCTCTTGGCCACTCTTAAGATCTCTCATAAGCGAATGAACATTTTAAATCTCATTCTTGAGATAGATTATCCAGGCATGGATAAATTTCTCCATGTTGTTCATGTTATTCCAAAGGTTAGATATATCAGTGTGTACTTTAAAAGCTACTGAACAAAAGAGCCGTTTGAAAGTCAATCTCACCAACACCATTCGATGATAGCCTCATGCTACTATGTACCGATTCCTCCATATTGCTAGTTTCCAACACTCTATCTCTTCTTGGACTACGATTTTTTAGTGCTCGTCTACCAACATTCATCTTCATGTTACTGTTTTTGTTTTTGATTTGACCTCTACACAAATCTATCCTATAAAGCAACTCGACCAACGGAGGGCGAGCCTAGAACCATGGAGTGGAGTGGAGTTCTAAGAGAATTTTTTTTGAGATTAATGTTTGCTTGTGTTATTGATTAAAGAAATTTAGGGTGGACAAGTACTAGAGATACTTTGGAAGTCCGCTCGAGGCTGAATTTATGCAATATCGAGAAAGCGTGATCATGATCAATGTGTATCTTAAAATACTAAGGATTGTGCGCTCGATGCATACATTGAATAATTTAGTATGAGAGGTTTGTAATACCATACTAAAAAGATATCGAGAATATGAGGTAGAGGCACAAGTGTACCTTGTTATTCGAGCTCTTACGCGAACCTCGTTTAGATATCTATGTGAAGACTAACAGACTCAATTGGCTCGTTTCCATGCCCTTATCATCTCATTCTTCGTGTACCACCTTGGTTTTAATTTGTCCTTTTGATGGACAATTTAACTCGATTGGAAAATACGTACACTGCTAACCATAATCACGGTAATGACATCTTTAAGAAAGTTTCAAAATCTTGGACATTGTAATTCATATCGGTCTACGCTCTAAGTCGATTGGAAAATTGGTTCTTCACCATTCCACATCTGACCAAAGTACATGCCCGACCCTCATTTGTTTTTCTCATGAGAATATAAAGCATTTTTGACTCTTTTTTTCAAATCCATTCACTTTTCTATGTCAGTACTTGTTCATTATCGGTCACTTACCTGTATTAAGCTTTTGACAAACTTTATCATTATATTTAGACTGCATTCTCAAATAACCCAACTTGTTAACATGGTTGTGGTCCAATAAAGTATTGGTACAACAGAGATCTCGTTGATAGGGTCATAGTCCGACAGGGTGTGGGTACAATGAGGATCTTAACCTCCTTAGGATCCCTTTTAGTGGACTTGGGACCGATCTACCGATGATTGTGATTCTTCACAATACACTTCAAACACTAAAAGAATTCTTGTTAGTTTATTTTTGTTTTATTGATATGCATATATCTAACGGGTCGTTCCACCTAACATGGGGTTGTGATATGATCATTACATGAAGAACACATATAAGTTTAGAGTTATATGTACAAAAGAACGCACTGCAATAGTAAAAGGTATTACAGCCACAATACATCGTGAAAATCGTTGTTAAGAATTCAAATTATGGCCAACATCGATCTCTATTATACTGTCATTACCATTTTTAAGAGATGAGTGAGAGAAAATATGCATGACACCGAGGTTAACCTAACAGGTTTGGGCGAAAATGACGTTGCAGCAATCGTTGGTTCACGAGATTCTGTAATTCATTACCAAATATCCCACTTTATTTTTCTAGCAATGCAAAACAAAGATAGCCATGGCTGAGAGTGGTTATAGACTTCATAAACATACAAATACATAATTTTGTTATTTTAATGGAATATTACTATAATTAAAAAAATCTATATAAAATAGACATTATACTGAAATTATAAGAACTAATTTATGATTTTGTGGTGTTATATTTTTCTTTCGTTATGCTCTTTGTTATATTTTAAATAAAGTGAAAGGAACAAATTTCAGATAGATGTCTCGCGGGTGATGTACAGTTGACGAAACTATTTATAGCCATGAGAACTTATTCGCTTGGGTTTTTAAAAGTTGAGAAGAATATCGGTGAATAATAGTGGAATTATGATGACCGTTTAAGGGTGTCGTGTGACAAATTCCCGATTATACGACTTATTAAATTCTAACTTGCAGTTACAGATGACGAGGGTTGGAAATTTTTGTTCTAATGAAGAAATATAGCTCATTTTGCAAACATGCATTTACTCGAAATGGGTGGAAACTCAGATAAGGAAGCCAAGATAGCCCATAAAGGTAAGTGTGTTAGGTATTTAGTGTATTTGGATTGACTAGTCGACCGATTCAGTCCTGATACATTATCAAACAAGTTGTAGAATATAGAGTGCGCGCTTATTAGGATATATTATGATTACTAAAGTCAAGGGACAAAGCTCATTTCAGGGTCCAAAAGGGCAAAGCAGATGATGAACGGAGGAGAATCAACAAAGAAAATGACGAGTAAGTTTGCTAAAATGGACAAGTTTGAGGCCATGATTTCAGAAGATGGTAGAAATGAATACATTTTCTGTTGACTACCCTTAAGGTTGTTTATGTCCTGAGTACCCCATACTCGAAGCTCGTTGAGAATGAACTATTGGAGCAGACAATGAGGCGCATCAAATGGGAGAACGATGATTATATTTGTCGCAACCACATATTAAACAGTATGTCCGATACTTTGTTTGATGTATACAAAATGTCGAATGTGCAAATGAATTATGGGATTCTCTTGAATCGAAGTAGAAAGTTTTTGGTCAGTAATTTTATTAATTACAAATTAGTAGATTCTCGACCTATGATGGAACAATACAATGAATTATTAAGAATTTTGGTTCAATTCGTTCAAAACAATATGAAAATGGATGAATGTATTTCAGTGTTTTCTATTATTGATAATTTGTCTCATTTATGGAAGGATTTTAAATACACTTTAAAACGCAACGAGGAAGAAATGACTTTAGTAAAACTTGGTAGTCCTTTTAAGATTGAAGAGTCTTTAAGGGCTCAAGAAGAAATCAGTAATCCTAAGGGTAAAAACTAAGTAGGAAACCTATCTGTAAATATGGCTAGAAACAACGGATTCTTTAAGAATGCATATACATAAAAAGGAATAAATGAAAGTTTAAAGGTAATAACAACAACAATTATTCTAACAAAAAACATAAAATGATATGTTAGAAATATGTCAAACCTGGTCACTGTAGGAGAGATCGTCGAGTCGGAAAAAGAAAAAATAATGTTGGTTCAAGTAGAAACAATGCTGGTTCAAGTGGATCTATAGATCACAAAAAGCAGCAAGGTCAGATTTTATTTCAGAATTTAATTCTGGTCAGAATTATATATCTCTAATATTTGAGGCATTTTATGTGCAGCATGATGATGTTGCATGGTGTGTTGATTCGGGAGCAACAAGTCATGTATGTATTGATCTTCAATGGTTGTGTAATTTTTAACAGATTGAAGATGGATATTCACTCAAGATAGTAAATTTGGCATCAAACCAATTAAAGGACTAGAAAATGTTAAATTATTGTTTACTTCTGGAAAATACATATTATTAAACAATGTATTGTATGTTCCCGGGATTCGAAAGAATCTCTGGTCTTGTGTTTTTTTAAACAATTGTTGTTTTAAACAAGTTTACGAAAGTGGCAAGTATATAGTATCAAAACATGGTGTATTAATGAGATTCGGATATTTGTGTAATGGTATGTTTATGTTAAGTATTAATGTTCCGTTCCAAAATAATTTCTTTGCATGGCTTCTAGTAGTATGTGTAGAAATTTAAATAAAATGAAATTATGGCATGCTAGATTAGGACATGTTCATTATAGAAGAATAAAAAACATGTAAAAATGACCCTATACCTAATGTTGATGCAAATGATGAAAAATATAAGACTTACATGTTAACTAAGATAACTAGAAAACCTTTCGATAACCGAGTTTCTAAAATATTAGAGCTAGTACATAGTAATTTATGTGATTTCTATGCTACACCTTCGGTAGGAAATAAAAAATTATATTAGAGCTAGTACAAAATTATGATGCATATTAATATTGTTACATTTATTCGTTGCATGCTAATAATGAAACTCTTGATAAATTAAAAATATATAAAGAAGTTGAGTTACATAAGAATGATTTGATTAAAATCTACGCACATATAGATGAGGTGAAAATTGTGATCCGATATATTTTTAGTCTACTGTTATTCGGATCCTTATACACCACAACAAAATGGTATAGCCGAGAGGATGAATAGAACTTTGAAAGAAATGGTCAACTCATATTGAGTGAATGATTTTAGGGTGAGGCTATGTTAATAGCATGTTATTTATTGAATAAAATTCTTACTAAGACTCGGGGTTGTAGAGCAGTTGTAAGCCTCACTCAACCCAAAAGGAAAAACGTGGGTGAAAGTGGTATAGATTGTATCTTCATTGGGTGTACTGAGCATTTTGTTGTGTATAGATTCGATTTGTTAAAATATAAGGACAAGGTGTCAGTTACACAATTATAGAGTTAAAAGATGTAATATTTTATGAGAAAACATTTACATCTATACAAAGACCTGGAGATATAATTCAAAACTCAATCAATAGAAACACAATTCAAACTGAAAATAAAATAAGTTATTGTTTCTGTGCGTGGACCTTTTGAACTAATGAGAAGCACTAGAACTAGAAAAACTAAGTCTTTTGGATCTGATTTTTAACTTTATTTAGATTTAATATCAACAATAATTATAAATATCGTTTTATTATTGATGATCCAAGAACCTTTAGTGAAGTTATGGCAGCAAGATATGTTGTATTCTGGAAAGAAGCAATCCAAGATGAGATAGATTCTATTATGCATAATAATACATGAGACTTGTTTGATTTACCTTATGGTTGCAAATCATTCGAAAATAGATGGATTTTTAAAATAAAAATTAAAATAAATGGTACAATTCAAATGTATAAAGCAAGATTGGTTATCCAAAAGTTTAGGTAAATATAAATGATTGACTTATTTGATACTTATGTTTGTATGATTTTCACTATTAGAGAATCTTTCAAAGTTTATTTTCATTTATCCAATGATATGCTTAAATTTAAAGGTTAGTTCCACATAATTAAGGGTCGCGATACAAGTGTTACACTAAAAATGTTTATCTCGCATAATATAGGGTCACGATACAAGCGTTAAACTATTTGTTTTTATATGTATACAGTTGTATGCACAAATAACTACACAACAAGTGTAAGAGGCATTACAACTACTTTTTGTCATTGAATTTAGGTTCACCGCTAGCAAAAGCAAGTGGACGACCGATATATATGTCATTAAAGTACTCTATTTATTGTTTTCAAGAGATGAGTAAGGGGGCGAAGATGTGTAACACCCAAGTAGATGTGTTTTCAGCCTAACGGCTCAAGGTGCAACTTGCATTATAAACCTCGATGGTTAATATGATACTATAATTCACATCAAGTATTGCATTGTGCTATATTTTTTATCGATGCGAGAGCCAATATATATGTTGTCTAAAAATCATTATAAACTTCGTAACCATCAAGCTCACATCACATTCTATTTCCAAAATGATAAAAGCATGCATTTTTGTTTTAGTTCCTTGACACATTCCGCTTTAGGGTCCGTCATTTGAATCAACAATACGAATATAACGAGCCAAGTTAAATCGGACTAGCGAGACGAAAGATCGATGATTACGAAAATAAAAGACCAATTATTACCGTCTTTCTATGTTGCTTTTCAAGTCAGATAGCCATTCTATCAAACGAGTTTTGATATCAATCCTTTTACAAATTCACATACGAAAATCTTGTTACGATTTCTCCTTCTCTAAATGATAATGTTCGATAAATGTTTTGCTACTTCGCATGCGATAAACTGTCTAAATTGTTATAATCCGACCATTTCATTATACCATTCAACCGATATGAACAACAAAAGATATATACATGGTCAATGTGAGCTGATGACTCACGATTAGTAGGTTGCTCAGTTGAATACCAATAATTACAATAATCTATCTTCAACGTGATAAAATTTTAAAGATTAATTTGGTTGATATTTTTCAAGCTTCAAAATTATACGAATAAATTAAAATAAAAAGAAATTTAATGAATGATATTTTACATAAAAATATAATGTACAACATTACTAAATTTTATTATAATACATTGAAAAAATAATGAATTGTTACCCAAGTTTTGGGTACGTTTGAAAGTATGAGTTTATTTATGTATAATAGGAATAGAAATGTTAAAGGTGTAATTTAAAACATTCAATATGATTAATTGCTTGTAAGAATATTTTAAGTTTGTTTTTGAAAGTGTCAAGTAAGACTATTGGTTGGTTAAATAACATGCATACAATTGATAAGTTTATGTTATGAATATGATTGTTTACTTGGTTAATTTTGTGAATAACATGAATACAAATTTTAAGTTTGTGTTTGAAATTTTCACAATATAGTCGTCTGGTTGATTAAATGTGTGTACAACACGAACTAAAATGATAAATATTTATTTAGAAATGCCAAATAAAATTGTTCATTTTATTACATGTGTGAATACCGGAAATAAAATTGGTAAGTTTGTATCTTAAAGTGTCACATATGATTGTTTGGTTTGTTAAATATGTTAATGATATGAATGAAAATGTTAAGTTTATGTTTGGAATTGTCAAAAAGATTATTTGGTTGGTTAAATTTGTTACTAATATGAATAAAAATGATTAGTCTATGTTTGGAAGTGTCACGTGTGCCTGATTTGTTAGTTAAATGTGTGAACAAACGAATATGTTAAAATTATGTTTGGAAGAGTTAAGTAGAGTGGTATCTTTGTTAAAATTTGGAATTAACTTTTTTCAAAAATTATTGATTTTTATTGATGAATTTTTAAAAATACAGGAGTCTGTTTGCAAACTTGAAATTTAGTCTAATTACAGAGGAGGGAAACAAAATTTTTGAACTATTGAACTCCCACCAAACTGAGCTTCCAAACTGAGCTTGCACAGAAAACCAAAGCTTGAAATCGCAATGACATCGTACAGTCTTTAAAGCCATCATTCTTCCTCCTTGTTCCTCAAATATCCTAATCCAATGCTTTCAAGAAAAACAGTTGCTCTCAACTGATTATGAGCATAAGAATGGTGGAAGTTCATATATTCTTTCGTACTCGGTGTGTATTTCGCCACCCAATCTGCCGCTTTATTTTGCTTACGAAATACATGCTTGATCGTCATATCAGAGGTTATCAGCTTCATGCAATAACTTATGAGAGAGTCCAAGAACCAGATCGATTTCTCTCTTCCAATCAAGTCAACCAAGATGCTAGAATCCACTTCAACGTCCACGTTCGTAATGTTTAAAGATTTACAGATTGACAAACCATCCATAAGAGCTCCGGTCTGAGCGATAACTGTTATGTTCTTCTCGTAGATTCTTCCACAGCCTTTAAGAATAACCGCATAATGCCTCCTAATCACACCTCCACCACTTGCTTCTCCAGATAATAGAGATGCTCCGTCAGTGTTTAATTTATAACGATTAAGATTTGGAGCGATCCCTTTTAGTGATATTGGTCTCATCTGCTTGGTTTTACGAATGTTGCATCCCATAAAATTTGCTAATCTGCTATCATTCCCCCAGTGTTTTTTCCTGATTAAATTTGCATTGTTTAGACCAGTGATAATGTGTATCACATGGTTAATCCGAGATGCTGAAGAAATGTGAATGTCCTGATGCTTCTTCTAGTTCCTAGCTCTCTAGATTGCCCAAGCTATGATTGTAGGAATAATTGATCTTATGATGCAAGGTTTATTAGAAGACCAGTACCAGGTACGTATTAGGTGAGGAAAAGACATGTTTTTGGATATAGTTATGCCTAGAATAGCACTGAAATAGTTCCAAACAGTCCAGGTCTGATTGCATTGGACCATCACATGATTTGAGCTTTCTTCATTTTCGCAAAATTGACATTTTGAGGCTAGTTGAAGCTTCCTTCTCTACAGATTGACATCAGTAGGAATCCAATTCAGTAAGGCTCTCCAAAGAAAGAATGAGCATTTCTTTGGGGTTACAAAATTCCAGATTGTTTTGTAAAGGTTCGATTCATTTCCTTGAGTTCTTATAGTGCTCCATGTTAGATTAGTGTTGAATTTCCCATCAGGAGTTAGAGACCACATGATTCTGTCAGGATTGTTGTTAAGCTTGATCTATCGAGCAAGAAATAAATTTTTCCACACCCAGGAATCCAGAAGATGAACTTGTCAGCCTTATCTCTGATCCCAATAATCCTAGTCCAGATTTTTTATCTTTTATTAGGTATGAGGGCAGCTATAGGATGGTAGTTTTTGCAGTAAATAAACTCTTAGCTTTGACGAGAGAGTTTTGTTAGATCCGAGATTAAACCATAGCTTGTGAGAAAAAGTCTCATGTAACGTTTCAATCTTTCTAATATTAATTCCTCATTCAACATATGGCTTGCAAATTTTATTCCATGAGGATCAGTTGATTGTTCTAGTCTCTATCTTACTGCCCCATAAAAACTTGTTGAATAAATTTTCCGTTCTCCTTATTACTTCTTTAGGAAGAATTGAATTCTGGATATGATATATAGGTATAACAAATATGACTGACTGGATTAGTATTAAACTCTCACCGAAAGAGAAGGTGCAGCTATCCCATTCAATAATTTTCTCTCTGATTCTTGAGACTTAGCTGTCGAAGTGGCTTATCCTACTTTTGTTGCTGATCATCACCCCTAGGTACTTGAAAGGCATAAAGTTGTGTCTCATTCGCAAGATTCTTTCAACAGCATTAATCTCTTGGTATGTCATATTCTCTGCAACAATTAATTTAGACTTGTCTCTGTAAATAATTTGACCAGAGATGTTTTGATAATGGGACAGGAACTGAGTGACTTTGGATATCGAAGGAGGTAAGCTATTACAGAAGATAGTGAAATCATCTGCAAAAGCCAATCAAGGTATGACTTGGTTCCATCTTGATTTATATCTTATAGAGCTATGTTCCCCATTAATCTTCTTGAGACCACAAATCAAGTACTACTCAACAAGAATGAACAAACTGGGGGACAAGAGGACCCCTTGTCTCAGCCCTTAACTTGACCTGAAGAATCCTTTGATAGCACCATTGATTATTAGAGAGAAATGATTGTTCATGATATTGTTCTTAATGAGATCAATAAATCATGAATTAAACCCAAATTCCTTTAGGATTTCAAGAAGAAACCTGTGAGAGAGCCTGTCATAGACCTTATCCATATTAATCTTCAATATAAGATTGCTGCTACCCTTAGTTTTAAGATTTAAATCACATCATAACTATTGTGTGATGAGTATAATTTTATGGATACTTCTTTTCATGATAAAATCCCCTTGCTCCTCATAGATCAGTCTAGGTAGAATCATAGTGAGACTCTTGTTGATGATTTTTGAGTAGATTCTGTTAAGAATAGTAGTTAAGCTTATAGGACGAAAGTCCTTCCTAGTTTTAGGAGAGGTGACCTTAGGGATTATACAAATCACAGAAGTAAGAACATCAGTAGGTATTTTACTTCCTTTAAAGAGTTATTTGATTTCTGCACATAAGTCTTTTGAGATTACAGTCCAACACTGCTTATAGAAGTTCTCGTTGAAACCATCAGGTGCTGCAGCTTTATTAGGATTAAGGTCATAAACAACCCTATATATTTCATCATCTATAGGTATTTCAACAAGCTTGGCATTTTCCTCATCTGTATAGCTTATGGATAATCTTAGTAACATCAGAAACGTCAATATATTCAATACTATTAGTAGAAACATTTAAAAGAGACTGAAAATATGAAACAACAGAGTTGGTGATAGCGTCTTGCTCCTCCAACCAGTTGCTCCCATCCTATATTCTGTGGATTTTATTCCTTTTAGCCCCCTTTTTTATAAAATTATGAAAGAAGGTGGTGTTCTTATTAGTATCTTTGAGCCAAAGGGTGTGAGTCTTTTGCTCCCAGAAGCTTTCTTCCCTTGCCATCAGCTCAACATAATTTTCTTTTGCCCTGTCGAGAGAAGCTTTATCAGAGCTATCATTTGTAGTCTGATACTTAAGTTCAATGAATGCTATCTCTTCTTCAATTTGTTTTATAACATAAAAAACATTTCCAAAATCATTTTTATTCCAGATTTTCAAGTCTTCTTTCAGTCTTTTCAATTTCCACCAAAACCTCTGTAAATGATTGCCAGGAATAGAGTTAGACCAACTTCTTTCAGTAGTTTTTAGGAATCTAGGATGCCTTGTAAACATGTTTAAAAACTTGAATGAAGGCTTGAAAATGTGCAGGTTGGATGAAACATATAGGTAAATGATCAGAGCATGTCTTGGCCAGATGAACCACCTTGGTGTTGTCAAAGTAATTGATCCCGAAATTGTTATAGAGCACCTTGTCCAATATATTCCACTTCCTACCATTAGTCCACGTGTACTTGGAACTAGGAAAAACTCTATCAATTAAGTTACAATCAAGAATTGCATTTCTGAAATCATCCATACTCTTCGAACAGAATATGGTGCAAGATAGTTGCTCTTCAGTACTGAGAGTGGTGTTGAAATCTGTTAAACAACAAAGAGAAAAGTAGCCGAAAGAGGCGGCTAGAGTTTTGTGTTTATTAGAAAATGTTCCTTTTGTATTGAACTATTTTTTATATATTAATAAACCCAAGTAAGGCTCTCAATATATAAAGAACTTAGAGGCATATACAAGGAAACTTAATACACTGAATATTCTAACAATATCCAAACATGACAAACATTTTAATACTATGCAGTGTGAATGTGTTACATGCTAGCGCACTAAAAACATATTATTGCGTGAATATTCTAACACTCCCCCTCAAGTTGTGTAGTGGGATCACCAATACCCAACTTGGATAAAACTGATTCGAATGTTCTTGCAGAAACCACTTTTATCAGGATGTCTCCCAGTTGGTCTTCAGATCTAACAAACGGAAGTTCGACTGTCCCATCTTCAATCTTTTCTTTTATGAAGTGCCTATCTATTTCAACGTGCTTTGTTCTATCGTGCTGTACCGGGTTCTCTGAAATCTTAATCGCAGCTTTATTATCACACATTAATTGAGTTGGACACTTCAGAGGGGATCCAATTTATTTCATTATCTTCTTTAACCAAAGTATCTCGGTAATCCCCTTAACGATTCCTCTAAATTCTGATTCAGCACTTGACTGTGATACTACTTTATGTTTCTTACTCCTCCAAGTGACCACGTTACCTCCAACAAGAGTAAAGTAGGCAGTAGTTGATCGCTCGTCGTTAGGATTCCCTCTCCAATCAGCATCTGTGAATACTTCAACATCAAGGTGTCCATTTTTCTTAAAAATTATGCCTCTTCCTGGTGTGCCTTTGAGATATCGAATAATCCTCATTACTGCCTCCATATGGTGTTCCTGAGGATGATGCATGAACTGGCTAACTACTCCCACCGCGTATGCAATGTCGGGTCGAGTGTGAGCTAGGTAAATCAAATTTCCCACCAACCTTTGGTACCTTTCTTTACTCGCTGGTCTGGCCCCTTCAATTATCTTTAGTTTGTGATTCACAACCATAGGAGTGTCATTTGGTTTGCAATCCACCATGCCAACTTCAGCTAATAAATCCAATATATATTTCTGTTGGGAGATATAAATCCCTCCTCTTGACCTAAGAACCTCGATTCCTAGGAAATACTTCAATCCCCCAAGGTCTTTCATTTCGAACTCCTTGAAGAGGTTTTTCCTAAGAGAACTAATTTCTTCTTCGTCATTCCCCGTTATAATCATATCGTCGACATATATTATAAGACAAGTGACTAATTCTTCTCTCCTTTTGTAAAAGAAGGTATGATCCCCATTACTCTGTTTGTAGCTATACTGCTTCATTGCCATTGTAAATCTTCCAAACCAAGCACGAGGAGACTGTTTGAGCCCATATAATGCCTTTTTCAATTTATATACCTCATTTTCTTGAAAACCATCATAGAACCCTGGTGGGGGTTCCATATATACCTCTTCTTCCAAGTCTCCATGTAAGAAAGCATTCTTTACATCAAATTGATGAAGAGACCAATCTTTATTCGCCACTATTGAAAGTAAAACTCTGATAGTGTCAATCTTTGCAACCGGATAGAATGTTTCAGAGTAGTCTATAACATATGTTTGTGTATATCCTTTGGCAACCAATCTTGCCTTGTGTCGCTCAATGATGCCATCAGATTTATATTTTATATTAAACACCCATCTACACCCGACTGTTTTCTTCCCTTATGGTAACACACAATTCTCCCATGTACCATTCATTTTTAGAGCTTCCATTTCGGTATTTATGGCCTCATGTCGTTCAGTCATCTTCTTAGCTTCTTGAGCTATTTTAAGGATTTGTTCAGAGAGAATAGTAGCTGAAAACGCCTTTGCAATCTTCGTCATTCCTTTCCTGTCCGTTTTTACCGGATATGTAGAAGCACGAGGATAGTGTTCCGGTGAATACCAGTCAGGAGGAACCCCTCTATTTTTTGTTTGGGGAAGAACCAGAGTTTGAGTTTCAACAAATGAACTTCCTGAAATGTCATGGTCAATAGCATTTTGTGAATTATGATATTGTAAATTGTTTACCTCTTGATGGATATTTTTCGGCTGATTCACTAGTAGTATCCCTGGCATTTATTTCTTGTTGGACATTGTCTTCGGGTTTATCATTGGTGGTAAGAACTGCCTCGACAGTCTCCTTTATATTGGAAGAGGCGTGTTCGGTGGCGCCATATACCGACTCTGTTAGCACATCCTCAAAGTAACTTTCATATAGCAACCAGTCGAGCGATTCACTTACTTTCTCCCCATGAGAACAAGATTGGTGGTAAAAAAAATAATCGAATTCTAAGAAGTCACAGTCCATGGTGACATGGATTCGACGGTAACCGGATTGTAACACTGATAACCCATTTGATGGACACCGTACCCAACGAATACACACTTTTCAGCACACGAATTAAGTTTGTTTCGACTAGTTTTAGGGATATGAACAAACACCGAACAACCAAAGACACGAGGTGGTAAGGTCATAACAGATGGAATTGTAACTTGGGTGGCAAGTACTTGTAATGGAGTTTTATTTCCTAGACATCGGGTTTGTAGACGATTTGCAATATACGTGGCTGTAGCAAGAGCTTCTGGCCAAAGAGTTTGGTAGACGATTTGCAAAATCATTTTGTAAAAACAAACAAATATTTCTGGTACTTCCGATTTATGTTTCATGAAGTATATCCAAGTCATTCTTGAGAAATCATCCACAAATAAAACAAAGTATCTGATTTGATTGTTAGTGGAATTTGGTGCTGGACCCCAAACATCAAAATGGATTAGCGAAAAAACATAATTTACTCTAGTATTACTTTGATTAAATGAGACCCTGCGATTTTTTACAAGAATGCAGGTTTCACATTTCTCATGAATGCAATTATTCAAAAAAAAAAAAGACTAGGAAACAAACTTATAAGATAGCTAAAATAAGGATGACCAAGTCGTCGGTGCCATAACCAAAGTTACCTTTCGGTTGTTCCGTGAGCAAGCATGGCATGTCCCTTATGAACTACCTCATCAACATAATAGAGACCTCCTTGTTCAGTACCACGCCCAATGATCTCCTTCGTACGAATGTCCTGTAAAATGCAAAAAATAGATACATAAGAACCACACAGTTGAGTTGTTTTGTCACTTGACTAACAGATAATAACTTTAAGGATAGTGAAGGAATGTAGAGGCAGTTTTTAATTTCCATTTTTTCCGAAAAAATAATTGAACCTCCCTCTTTGACTTCACAAATTTCTCCACTAGAAGTCTCAATATGGGACTTCTTTGGAGATGACATGTCACCATCATAAGACATGGTGTATGTAGCCCCATAATCAAAGATCCAATTCTTTGATTTCTCAAACCCTTTACCTCCAAGTTTTTCATAGGAGTTCGCCGCCATTCCTCCAAAACCAGTGCCACTTCCTTGCTCATTTTTAGTCGGATCTTCACCGCCACTTGTAGACGAATCCTGTTTGACATTAGATCTGAAAAGCTGGTTATTTTTCTCCTTATGACCGTCCTCCCACCATTCTGGATTGCCAACCAGCTGGAAACATGTCTCTTTAGTGTGTTTCTTCATCCCACAATGAGTGCAATACAACTTGGATTTATCTTCTTTCTCTTTGGATCAGAATTTAAACCTATGTGCAGAATCTTTAGCAGCCAAACCCATTCCAATTTCAATCAAGTCACTATCAGAATAACTTGATTTTAGTATATTAAGCCTGACCACTTCCCTTCGTATTGTAGCATATGCCATTTCCACCGAAGGAAGAGGATCCTTTTTTAGGATATGTCTTTTGACTGGTTCCAGCTTGTCATTAATCGCCATTAGAAATTGATAAAGTCTTTGTTCTCGAGTCTTCTTATTGTAGATCTGAATGTCTTCTGGGTCTTTTATAGGGTTCGGATCTCGCCTATCTATAGACATCCAAATGTTCTGCAGTTTGTTCCACAAGTATTCTAGTGTATCAGACCCTTGCCTTAATGAATTAGCCCTCTTATGAAGGTCAAGCACCTGTAACGAATCTGTACCAGAGGTCTTTTGTAGTGGGATATTGCGAGACATTATTCACCAATCTGGATTCAAGATTCTGGATAATCCATGTGAAAACACATTGATCATCTTGTTCCTACCTTGTATATGTGTTGTCAGTTTTTGATGGAGGTGTCAGCTCCCCTGTAAGGGGATAACCTCTCCCCCTTCCCCCAATTTCTTTCTTCATTAGGTTTTCCCATAGAGCGTAGTTGTCACCGCCGAGTTTAATCCATAGGGATAAATTCTCGGGGTTAGTTGTTTGTTGTTGTGTTCCGAGACTATTTCTCAGAATAGCAGCAATCTGCATTGTTAATTCATCAGGGATTTGACTGACCACGACTTCATTTCCAGCCATCTTTGTTGAGGATGTTCAGAATTCCCAGAATCACATGTGCTCTGATACCATATTAAACAACAAAGAGAGAAGTAGCCGCAGGAGGCAGCTAGGGTTTTGTGTTTATTAGAAAATGTTCCTTTTTGTATTGACTAATTTTTTTATATTAATAAACCCAAGTAAGTCTCTCAATATATAGAGAACTTAGAGGCCTATACAAGGAAACTTAATACACTGAATATTCTAACAAAATCACCAACAATAATCCCTTCAGTAGCTTCATCATTCATTCTTCTTAAAGATTCCAATAGGTCCAGTATCTGAGTTCTGTTACACTTAGCATAAACAACAGTTAGTCTAAATTTCTTGATCAAGGCAAGATAGCTTACATTGACAATAATACGCTGCTCTTTATTGCATAGAATGTCAGTGTTGTAATCATCAGTGCATAGAAGCCAAATTTTATTGCTAACATCGTTAAGGTAATGATTGTAACCAATCTTTTAGCCACAACAACCATCTTGGATTCGTGAATCATGGGCTCTTGAATAGCCATGAAAGCTGGCTTCTCTGGCCTCTTTAATAAATTTAATCTCCTCATTGTGTGTTTGTTCCCCAGCCCCCTGACATTCCAGTTTAATAGCTTCATTTTCTGATGTAGTTGCACAAGCCCATGACTATATGGCCCTTTTGGACAAACGGAAACAGGCTTTATTTGGGGCCCAGATATCAGAATTAGGCGATGCGACCACTCAAATCGAACGCGTCGAGAAGCCCAACAATTTTCGAAAGCATCACAAAGTGATGAAGTCCAGGCCCTAAATTTAATCGTTTAAACCCTCGTTTTGCTGTTTTAGTAAATTTTCTGCATTTTCCTATTTTATTTAGATTTTATTAAAATACTTAACCAGCTCCAATCGCTTTGAAATTGGACTGGGCTTTATTTTATTGCATAAGAAAAAAAGATGTAATTTTGGGCTAGGGTTTCGAGCACTTCTATAAAAGGCTCTCAAACCCTAGTTTTGCCTCAGACTTTTTTGAATACAATTTTAATTTTCTTTAAAGTCTCCCTTAATCTAACCTAGGGTTAGAATTATCCAACAGTTCTTTTTGTCTTCTTCCTCTTGATTTCTACAGCCGACGACTGTGTTTCAAAACCAGTCGCCATCATATTGGTATCAGATTCAGAGTTCCTACGGCGTGGGTAACGACGGTATGCCGCCAAAGCGATCTTTTCGAGGGAAGTCCACTATTCCGATCACTGAATCGATCGACCGTGATGAATTCGGTCAATTCCAATCCCAGGTTGGTGAACAGATGCACTCGTTGGGAAATCAGTTGAGAGACGTACAAGAAGCACTACACAGGCTGTTGAACAACCAAACCAACGGCTTTCGAGCTCCAGGTTCGAGCAACCAGCCGTCGGGATCTGAGAGAGAGATCGGTCGCGAGCAAAATCCGTTTGCTCCTCGGCGAGAACAAGTTAGGGGTCAATACTCACCACAAGACTGCCGTGACCAAGTCTTTGAGCAGCCGCCACCGAGAGATTCTGATCTGAACGCCAACAACCGGTGGGAATCTGGATTCAGATTGGAGATCCCAGAGTTCCAAGGGGGTCTTGCACCAGAGGAGTTTTTAGATTGGATCGCCTCAGTTGAAGAAGTTCTTGATTTCAAGGAGGTTCCGGATGCAAAGCGGGTACAGTTGGCTGCAACTAAGTTCCGAGGCCGAGCTGCATCCTGGTGGCAACAGCTCAAGCAGACCAGATCAAGGCACGGTAAGACAAAAATAACAACTTGGGCTAAGTTTGTGAAGCACATGAGGGCTGCGTTTTTGCCTTACAACTATAACCGCATAATGTATCAGCAGTTCCAAAACCTTAAACAAGGGTCAAAGACTGTTGACGAGTACACTAACGATTTTTTCACGCTACAAAACCGTGTATATATTACTGATTCAGCAGATCAGCTAGTCTCTCGCTATATAGGGGGGATGCGACAACAGTTTCAGGACCAGCTGAATATGTTCGACCCTGTGAATGTGTCTGAAGCACATCAGCGCGCACTGCATCTGGAGAAAGCCCTTTCACGAAGGCCTTATGGAGGAGACACTGCCAGACCAAATCCATTGACATTCCCCAAAAGGACGGTTCCAAGCCCTAACCCAGGAGTGCCAACTGCTTCTCCTATGCGCACAGGTGCTAATTTGCAGGACCCTAGTCGCACAGTTACTTCCTCACAGGTCCGGTGCTACCATTGTCATGAACTAGGGCACGTTGCTTTACAGTGTCCCAAATTACGACAACAACCACAACACCCGAGGGGTCTGTTCGCTGACACTGCTGATTTTTCCCTGGAGGGCGAGCCGCGGTTTGATGAAGAACCAGAAGATGTTGTTGATGAGGTTCCAGAGGACCAGGTTACAGGAGGAGATATTGGTCAGGCATTGGTTCTAAGGCGTATCTGCTTGACGCCGAAAGCCAAAAGTGATGGGGATGATTGGCTACGGAACAATATTTTCCAATCGACTTGTACTATTGGGGGAAAGGTATGCAAATTCGTTATTGATTCAGGGAGCTGCGAAAATGTTATCTCTGAAGAAGTTGTCCAGAAACTGGCCCTGAAAACAGAAGACCACCCAAACCCCTACAAGCTTGCTTGGTTAAAGAAAGGTAGTGAGGTAAGTATCTCTAGAAGATGTCTGGTATCTTTCTCTGTTGGTAACTATAGGGATAAAGCTTGGTGCGATGTCATTGGGATGGATGCGTGTCACTTGTTGTTAGGCCGACCCTGGCAATATGACAGAAGTGTCACATATGATGGTAGGAGGAACCGCTACAGTTTTATATGGAATAATGTCAGGTTCATATTAACACCAACTAGAGAGGTTTCTCCAAAACCTGCCCTTGCAGTATCAAAGGAGTCGGGTAAGAACTTTCTAGCTCAAAAGGCGTTTATAGAACATGCTCATGAAACAGGGATTGTCTATCTTTTGATGGTTAAAGAATTTAGTACTGATCCATTTGCTGGTATACCTGAGCGAGTTCGGCCGCTTTTAGCAGAATTCTCTGTTGTCTTTCCCGATACTTTACCTACAGGTCTTCCTCCATTGAGAGATATCCAACACCAGATTGACCTTGTACCGGGTGCTAGTCTACCAAACCGACCGCATTATCGGATGAGCCCAAAAGAGCATGAAGAGCTTCGCAGACAGGTGGAGGAACTGTTAACGAAAGGCCACATCCGGGAGAGTCTTAGTCCTTGTGCGGTTCCTGCACTATTAACACCAAAGAAAGATGGCTCAATGAGAATGTGTGTGGATAGCCGGGCTATCAACAAAATTACAGTCAGGTATCGGTTTCCTATTCCTCGCCTTGATGATTTACTGGATCAATTGAATGGTGCTACTGTGTTTACGAAGCTGGATTTGAAGAGCGGATACCACCAGATTCGTATTCGTATGGGGGATGAGTGGAAAACAGCCTTCAAGACCCGAGAAGGTCTGTTTGAATGGATGGTAATGCCATTCGGTCTTTCTAACGCTCCTAGCACGTTCATGCGGGTTATGAACCAGGTATTTCGCCCATTCATCGGAAAATTTCTTGTTGTGTACTTTGATGATATTCTTATTTATAGTACCACGGAAGAGCTGCATCTCCAGCACTTACGCGAGGTGTTGGTTGTGTTGAGGCGAGAGAAGTTTTATGGAGGACTCGATAAGTGTTGTTTTATGACAGATTCGATCGTCTTCCTAGGGTATGTTGTGTCAAAAGATGGGCTTTCAGTGGATCAGTCGAAAGTAGAAGCCGTGCGAGACTGGCCTATTCCTACTTCCATCACTGAAGTCCGCTCTTTTCACGGATTGGTCTCTTTTTACAGACGGTTCATACATAACTTCAGCACTGTTATGGCTCCCATTACAGAGTGTATGAAGGGCAAGACATTCTGCTGGACCCCTGAAGCAGCTAAAGCGTTTGAGATAATCAAGGTAAGACTGACCACTGCACCGATTCTGGTTTTACCTGACTTTTCTACAGGATTTGAACTGCATTGTGATGCGTCCGGATTGGGCATTGGCGCCGTACTCAGCCAACGAGGTCGTCCTGTAGCATACTTCAGCGAAAAGTTAAGTGGAGCTAAACTTAACTACAGCACCTATGACAAGGAGTTCTATGCAGTTGTACGAGCTTTGAAGCACTGGAGTTCCTACTTGGCCTACAATGACTTTGTCCTGTACACCGATCATGATGCCTTAAAACATCTGCAGAGTCAGGAGAAACTCTCTTCCCGCCATGCACGTTGGGCAGCATTTACGCAACAATTTACCTTTTCCATTAAGCATACTTCGGGGACAGTTAACCGCGTAGCTGACGCATTGAGCCGACGCAGTATGATGATTCGTATGGAAGGAGAAGTTGTGGGATTCGAGATGATGAAGGATCTACTAGCTATCGATCCATATTTTGGTCATATTATAGAGGACGTCAGCGCAGGTTTGAGAAAAGATTTTGCAGTGAGCAACGGTTACCTCTTTAAAGGTAATTTACTTTGTGTTCCTGAGGGCAGTTTGAGATTACTGATTGTACAGGAGAGACATAACGAGGGGCATGGGGGTAGAGATCAAACCCTTCACTCTGTATCCAGTCAGTTCTTCTGGCCGCATTTGAGGCGAGATGTTATCCGTTTTGTAGCTGGTTGTCGGGTTTGCCAAGTGGCAAAAGGTACATCCTCCAACGCAGGTCTATACCTACCACTCCCAATCCCGGAAGGACCATGGCGAAGCGTCAGCATGGATTTCATCTCTGGGCTGCCAAGAACACAGAGAGGTAACGATTCTATTTTTGTAGTGGTTGACAGGTTTTCTAAGATGGCCCACTTCATTGCCTGCAAGAAAACAACAGATGCTGTGAATGTTGCTAATTTATACTTTCGTGAGGTCTACCGCTTACATGGTCTACCCTTGAATATCGTTTCTGATCGCGATGCGCGGTTTGTGGGGCATTTTTGGAGGAGTTTGTGGCGCCTCACAAACACGAAGCTGAGTTTTAGCAGCGCATATCACCCGCAGACAGATGGCCAAACCGAGGTAACTAATCGAACGTTAGGCAACATGTTACGCACAGAGGTCTCTGGGAACTTGAAAGCATGGGATTCTCGTCTTTATCATGTTGAGTTCACCTACAACAGGCACCACAAGCGTAGTACTGGGTATAGTCCCTTCATGGTAGTCTATGGTTATAACCCACGGGGTCCTATGGACTTAGCTTTCCCAACGCTTGATAAGGTCCCAGCTAAGGTTGAGAACGCCATTGCTGATCTATGGGAGATCCATGCGAACACCCGCAAACACTTGGAGGAAACAACACAGAAGTACAAGATTGCCGCAGATAAGAAGCGCCGCCTGGTGGAGTTTGCAGTGGGAGACTTTGTATGGGCTGTTTTGACCAGGGATCGCTATCCTGCACACGAGTACAACAAGTTGGCTGCAAGGAAGGTGGGTCCGTTTGAAATCATTGAAAAGATTAATCCCAATGCATACAGGTTGAAACTACCAAGCCACATGAAGACCCATAACGTTTTCAACGTGAAGCACCTGGTGCCATTTACCGCTGCTGCTGAGGATGATGAAGCTGAGAATTCGTGGGCGAATTCTTCCGAAGAAGGGGAGGATGATGTAGTTGCACAAGCCCATGACTATATGGCCCTTTTGGACAAACGGAAACAGGCTTTATTTGGGGCCCAGATATCAGAATTA
This sequence comes from Limnanthes douglasii subsp. nivea, assembly GCA_036936605.1. Taxonomy (NCBI): domain Eukaryota; kingdom Viridiplantae; phylum Streptophyta; class Magnoliopsida; order Brassicales; family Limnanthaceae; genus Limnanthes; species Limnanthes douglasii. The sequence continues at coordinate 180,770,671 of JAUPFV010000003.1, forward strand.
GGCGATGCGACCACTCAAATCGAACGCGTCGAGAAGCCCAACAATTTTCGAAAGCATCACAAAGTGATGAAGTCCAGGCCCTAAATTTAATCGTTTAAACCCTCGTTTTGCTGTTTTAGTAAATTTTCTGCATTTTCCTATTTTATTTAGATTTTATTAAAATACTTAACCAGCTCCAATCGCTTTGAAATTGGACTGGGCTTTATTTTATTGCATAAGAAAAAAAGATGTAATTTTGGGCTAGGGTTTCGAGCACTTCTATAAAAGGCTCTCAAACCCTAGTTTTGCCTCAGACTTTTTTGAATACAATTTTAATTTTCTTTAAAGTCTCCCTTAATCTAACCTAGGGTTAGAATTATCCAACAGTTCTTTTTGTCTTCTTCCTCTTGATTTCTACAGCCGACGACTGTGTTTCAAAACCAGTCGCCATCATTTTCATTTGGTTGATTTTGATTTAACAGCCTTCTTCAGCTGTAGAATTTTAGTTGAGGTTGGGTCCTTGCTGTTCCAGTTCCTGATTTTCTTAACTTTTTTTATTGCATTTTCGTGAATTCATTATCCTTCTGTTCTTGTGTAGGAGTACATGACAGACTGCCTGTTGTTTCTTTGGTTGGAGAAGTAGTTTCCTGTTCAGCATCAATCTTCTCAACCTCAAACAAGGATCTTCTTTCAAGAGTATGCAATGCATCAATCATTTCAAGATCATCGTTGAACTGTTTTACATTGTCTTCAGTACCATAGACTGTGTCTTTTGGAAGCTTCTTTATCTTTTGATATATCATTTTGTCATTTATTTTTTAACCCAATGTAGGCATTATGGTGTTGGTTTGCTGATAATTTTGGTCAACCACTTCTATAGTGTTTTCAGTATCAATTATAATTGATTTGAGCTGAGGTGTTGTACCCTTGTTCTAGCAATCGAATATTTTAATTGTTGAGAACATTCTTCCTTTTTATGATCATCTTGTTGTTGATTTAAAAGTTTCTTCTTGCATACACTTTCATTATGCCCAATGTGCTTGCAAGCATTACACTAACTAGGATGGGAACCATAGACGACATTCAGGCTGAACCCTTCCTCAGTTCCAAACTTGATCTTTATGTTGTTGATCCGAGGTTTTGGATATATCCAGTTCCACCCAAAATTTAACACAATTAAACCTAGCTCTATTAATCGGAGGGATCCAGACCTTCAAGAGTGTGCCCATAAACTTTGCTATTTCAAGTATTGTTCCTTCGTTGTACATAGCTCTGGAAGCACCGTACTACTGATTTTGTTCAAAGAATGCTTAAATTCAGGAGTTAGCATGTTAGACCTACCAAATAAAGTGAAAAAACATTTTGAAAAATTATCAAGATATTTTTCCAGAAAAGATACCCCATGGGTTGCCCCCTTTTCGAGGCATTGAACATTAAATTTATTTTGTTCCTAGTTCTGTATTACCAAACAAGCCAGTTTACCGCATGAATTTGGAATTAAATAAGGAGTTATATAAACAAATGCAGGAATTGGTGGCTAAACGATACATCATAGAGAGTATTAGCCCTTGTGTTGAACGAGTTCTATTATTATCTAAGAAATATGGTAGTTAGAGAAATAGTATGAATTGTCGTGCCAGTAACCAAATCATCATAATATATACCTATCTTACTTCAAGACTTGATGACATGATGGATGAACTTAGTGGTACCACGATCTTGTCTAAAATTTATTTAAGGAGTGACTATCATCAAGTCAGAATGTGAGAAGGGGATGAACATAAAACAGCCTGCAAAACCGAGCAAGTATTGTATGAATGGTTAATTATTCAATTTAGGCCTATTAATGCTTCAAGTACTTTTATGAGGCTGATGAATAAGTTTGTAAGAGTATATTTATGTAATTTGTTTTATCGTGGTATACTTTGATGGCATATTGATTTACAACAAGAGTTTGGCAGAGCATCTATAGCACCTTGAGATAGTTTTACAAACTTTACGACAAGAAATCTTTTATTCTAATCTAAAGAATTATACATTATGTACTTATTAGCTTGCCTTTCTTGGATTTATTGTGAGTTAGGCCTACAAGTTGATCAAGAAAATATCAAGGGAATCTAAGGCCAACACCAACGACGATTGGACATGTGCGAAGTTGGTATGGTTTGGCTAGTCTCTATAAGTGATTTTTGAAACATTTCAGCACCTTAACAGCGTCTTTCACTACCGTGATTAAGAAAATGTGGCTTTTAAATGAGAAAAATCACAATAAAAGTCTTTTCAAGCCCTCAAATATAACCTTATACATCACCAACTCTGATTCTTCGTGATTTTAACAAAACGTTTGAAGTGGAGTGTGATGCTTTAAGTTTTGGTATTGGAGGTGCATTGACTCAAGGAAGACGTCTCATAGCCTATATTGTCAAAACATTGGGTAGAGCAACACTCAACTATCCAAACTATGAGAAGAAGTTCTATATATTGGTATAACCGTTAGAAACATGACAATATTATTTATTGTCTAAAGAGTTTTTTTTATTTATACATATCACGAGACTCGTAAGTTCTAAGTGGTTGGATTTCATTGACACATTCTGGTTACATCATTAAATACAAAAATGAAAGATAGAATATTGTAGGAGATGCATTATCAATGAGCCATACACATATAAGGTTATAGTGTTTGGAGTGAGTCTTGAATGCTGTTTTATAGATATCTTCGGGTGACATTCGTAGTTGGTGAAAACCCGCACGGAGGTCCAATTTTGAAAAGTATACAGCCCCACCCAATTCATCTAACAGGTCTTCTAACAGTGGAATAGGATATTTGTCTTTGATGGTTTGTTTGTTTAACCCGCAATAATCAACGCACAACCTCCAAGTACCATCTTTCTTCTTTACTAAAACAATTGGGGAAGCATACGGACTAGAACTATGTTCGATTATTCCTTGGTTTAACATAGTCAAGTTTACGAAAATGATACTAAAGCAAATTTTCTATATGAACTAACTTTTTCTTCACAACTCCATTTTAGTCTTGGCATCATACTTATTTTGACAATATATTTAGTCTTTATTTCTTATTAAGAGGGTTGGTATATATATTTGACGCATGAGTCAGGGTACAATATGGTATATTATGTAGGCTTGTAGGCTGGGTTGATTAACGAGTTTGCTAATTTGAAATTTTAAGTCAGTGCTCGTCATGGCATCTTGCGAGCTTTACAAGATTAGTTTATTAACCATTTTGTTACTTTACCTCGTATGTAAGGTCTCAGTATGGTCTCTTGCGTAACTGTATGGTTTTTCATTCAACCTTAAGTTTGGTTTATTAACCATGTTCGCTTACTTATCATTATATACGATCCTTTTTATGTAACTTTTTTGCATCGTCACTTACATGAAGATCACTTGGTTTATAGCCTTTCGATCATGGAAATTATTTTTCTTATAGTCTTTCTATCATGGATATCACTTGGCTTATACCTTTGTTATTATAAATATTATTTAGATTATAGCCTTTCCGTCATGGAGATCAATTTGTTTATAGTCTTACTAACATAGTGATCACTTGGCTTATAACATTTCTATCATGGAAATCATTTGACTTATAACATTTATGTCATGGAGATCATTTATCTTATAGACCTACTGTCATATACATTTCCAACCGTAGTATTATCTTTGTTGTCTAACTTGGAAGCACCGTTTTTTTCTCCGCACATGGTGTTTTGGATTGAATTGTGTTTGTTGTTTTTTGTGCTTCACTTGTATTATTCTTTTCAGTATCCATTATTTATTTCCTTTTTTTTCCGGAGGGAACCCGCAGCCACTACTTAACGAGTACGCACAGGGTAAAATCTCAGTCTGACGCAATAGCCTGCAAACCAACGCTAGAAGGTAAATCACATAAGGTGACAGACTCAAACTAAAAGTCTTTGTAGATGGACTCAAACTCATGACCTGTGTTCACAGGCATGCCTTACTCCACCAACACGGCTATCCCTTTCGGGTTACTATTTGCTTCCATGTATTACCTGTTTTGGAGTTTTTTCTCACGGACTTTTTCTCATCCTTCTTCACTTATTTCTTTGGAAACTCAACATCATTTTCAACAGTGACGGTCTTACTTCTAGGTACCCTCTTGATAATTTGTTACTTTATTGTTTTTGTCCCAACAGGTTTTTTTGTTTCAGAATTGTTGGAAGTTAAGTTATCAGCTGACTTATCTTTATCAAATTCGTTTTTATTCTCCACCTCAGTCTGAGTACCCTCCGGTACATCTTGAGTATTTGTAAGTGAAATGTTTTCAACCTGCTCTTTACGATGAAGACAGTTTCTCTTCTACTAAAGATGGCTCATGCGAGGCTGGGATATTTGAATTAGCATTTGTATAACCAGAATCACTCTTTACCAATTTCTCATCTTATTTATTAGCACTACTCCCCGCCTTAGCATGAGTTTTTATAACAATTTCTTTAACACCAACAGAATACTAGATAATCTCCTTCTCATTTTTTCCACTATATTACCTTCACTATAATCGTTTTTTTTGGTACCCTTTATATGCCAAACAATACTTTTTTTAAGTGCAATGTTGCAAGCCTTGAGCTTCTTTCGGCACGTCAGTTCTATCCGAATATACTCTGATTAGAAGTCCTCTAACGCAGGAGCAACAACTAAATTAAATGTTATCTAAAAATTTGTTCATAGGGCTCCATTGATCATCATCATCCTGGTTATTTCAGCTCTCTTAAGCATCATAACCTATATAGTTATCTAAAATATGCTTTACTGCAGATGCATTATCCTCTACATGTAGTGATGTGTGAAGAACAAAGACAAGGTTTGGAGTATATGGCAAAACTATACAAGATTCTGAGAAAGAGTTATATTTTCTCAATTTTGAAGGTGATTCTTTATGTATTAAGCCATTAATTAAGTATCTGTTGGAGTTTTGACGAATATTATAATTTTTTGTTACTTGCTCTCGCATCATTGGAGTAAAAACATAAGTCACTGATTGTTTTTTTGGAGACCGATCGTGGGTTACTCGACTATTTATTGAACTCTTTCCGATTTTCTATATATGTAGATTCTGAATCCTTCGAATCCATACTTGACGAGGTAGAAAACTATGTTTCAGTTAAATATTTTTCCTAAAGATGAGCCCTGCTTTAACTGGAGACAAACCCTTTAGTTGGACGAGCTTTATTTTAACTGAAGATGAGCGTTATTTTAACTGAAAGCAATCAATGCTAATTTTGGTAGAACCATAGTGAACTAAAGCACAAACTACCGGATCTTTTAATTTTGACTTCTGTCTAATCACACAAATCACACAACTTTTTTCATGTATTATCCTATTTTGATTTATTTGAGCTTTTCCACTCTCTAGTAAAACGATTTTGGTTTTTAGAAAAATAAAGAACAAAAAAAATACCCAAGGATGGTGTCAATTTGAAGAGGCTAAAAATAAGAGGCTAAAAATGAAATCAAACACCAAATGAGTTTTCTAGAGAGAAAATAAAACCCAAATGATGAAAAATTAACTGAGAGGAAAATATGATTGAGAATATAATGAATTTTTTTATCAAAAATATTTCCCTTTTTATATCACGAGAGTTATGCACTTATTTCTATAATTTACCAAAATTTCACTGTCTCCACATTTACTCCCCAACAGTTATATGTTTCAAACGTATTATTGTGTGTAAATGTTTCTCATAAATGTGTGGTAAAGTGTCTTGGTAACTTATAATGTCATATGTCATTCTATCATAAATTTCCATCGGACTTTATTACTGTCTAGGTATTATATCATCATCAACTTTGTCGTTGTTTAAAATAAAATCACTAAGTATATTGTCACTTAAAATTATCAAATTTAAACTGCTAGCATTTTCAATGAAGAATTTCACTAAATGTTTCAAACGTCTTGGATCTCTAAAATATAATAAATATAAATCTGGACATGAAAACAAGTTAGTGGGTCCAGAAAAGATAATGTTTATCGTGCCTCATAACCTCATTCATCTTTGATCCTATAGGTTTTACATTGAAAAAAATCATGAGTAAAAAAATTGATTATTACTATAACTATCAAATTGTTATCAACACAAACTTACATCTATCTATAGCTTGTGTAGATGAGATGACATTTGCAATAAGTTTAGTAACTCAGTAACACACATGTCACGCATTTCGATTGTCATAGATTTACATTAATTAAATAAATAATATGACACCTCTATCGGACTCCATGTTGATAACATCCTACAAATAGTAAAAACATAATTTGATAATAAATTAATTAAAAATATTCAAAAACATATCAAAAGTTAGAAACACGTACTTCAAAGTAATTGTAACCAATAGTAATTTCAACACCATTATGAACTTTCAAGAGGACCTTCTTTACCAACTGTAGATCTCCAGGTTTTTATATTTTCAATACTGGTGTCGATAAAGACGATACAAATAATAGTTCAAACTCATTTTTCTTTGTATATACCAATTTGAGATTAGATGCCAACATCTCGATAACACAATTATCCTCACCTAGGTCGGTTCCAATTGGACATACAAACCCACTCTTTAATGTATATAATATATTTAGTATAATAAATAGATTTTAGTTTAGTGTAAATTATCAAAGTCTGGAACTCACAATTCATATATAAATATAATACATTTAAAGAGATTGCACAACTATTAAGGAAATCAATTATTACTTCTATTTTATACAAAAATAAAAAATAAAATTGATTGGTCCAAAATAATAAAAACTATATTTTTTTATAAAATTGTGAATAAATAAATATAATTGGTCATGAATACTTAATTTTATTTGATTTTGTATTGATAATAGTGAACTACCCCTAATTTGGAATTGATTTTTTTCTTGAAATGTCAACTATTAAGAAACGACAAAGTAATATATATTTATTTTGAGTTAAAAGAGATTTATATATTCATTTATATTATATATATATATAATATGTATATATATATATTAAATATATATAATATAAATAGATAAATTAATATAAAAGACAATAATATAAATTCGATAATGTTAGTAAGTAAAAACTAAGATAGTTATTGTTATTGTTATTATTTTCTATACTTTTCCAGCCCACTCTCAGAGTCCAGCCTGAGAATTATATCTTAGACCCTAGAACTAAAAGAATCTAATAGAATAATATACAATTATTAAATGAGACCAAATATAATATATTAAAAGACTGTATATAAATGCATATTATTACATTAGACTAAAAAAAATATGTAATAATTATAAGTAACCGAAACTATTAAAAGATTATATATAATTATTACATGAGACTAATATATGTGTGCGCGCACGCGCATTTGACCTCGTAGACCCAAATTCACAATTCAATAGATTACTTTGCAAATTCTTTTTTTTCTATTAGAATCAAAAACATTCTATTATGATTGTCACTATGTCTATTTGGTAATTTAATAACAGTGAGGTCCTAGACACCATAGTGTTTTGATCATGGCTACGCAACTGACTCTGATTCTAGGAAGTTGTTGATAATTTCCTTAAACTAGTGAAGGAAACTTGACTTTTACCCAACAAATAGCAACCATCAAAAGAACAACTCTTCAAAGACAAGACCTTTACTCAGTAATGTATGCAACTTGTCGTTAAAAACGGTTAGTTGCAATGATAGAACCTCGAGGGACGACCAAGACAAATAGATATTATTTGGAATTACGAAATGAAAGTTTGTCTTTCAAATGGAGAGACCATGCATATGTGCTGCAAATTGGAATCTACAAACTTCCAAAAACTTAAAGGTCTTTTCTCGACGGCACATTATGTTTCAAATTGAAATCATTAGGTAAGTACAGTTAACCAACGATTACCTAGGATCATAGCAAAAACATGAAATCTTAAAAATTTCGGCATATCATAAATATTTATGATCGTCTCAGTCAAATTCAAATTACGTTCACGAATATCTGCTAATATGAACACATCTTGCATCAATATTCGTGTCTAATGTCGACAAATTATATCCACATTAATGCAATTTAAAAAAAACTTTATTCTTTAAAACTTAAATCAATCGTAACAAATATTGTGCTTAACATCAAATTCAACAAAATTATTTCATAAACTCAACATTCACATGTATAACACCACTTAACCATCCTTTACAATATAAATGTAGTTAAATAAGAAAAAAAAAACTTAATTTTATTAAAATATTGTAAATAAAATAAGTAAAAGTTTGATAAACATTTATTTAATTTTAATCTGAAAGAAATAAAGATTTAGAATAACTGTTTCAGTTTTGGAAAAAAAAAATCTACTTTTTCTTTGGCGGCTTTGGCGGGGGATGTATTGAACATATATATAGTACACAAGCTTTAGCTTAAAAATTTTATAATAAAAGAACCAGAGAAATATTATTATATACATTGAAGAGTACACGAGCTTAGCACAACTAAATAAAAAATTCATTATTATTTTTGAAATTGTTTCTAGTTTCCGTAAACAATCTTTTTATTTAATATACATTGGGAACGAAATGAAGTAAATAATTAAATACCAAAAGATATAATAGTAAACTAACAATTAATCACATCTTAAAGTTTGAAAACGTCGTATAAATTGAAACAAATATTTTTGGCTAAAACGAGTTATATTTTGGGACGTCGTATAAATTGAAACAAATATTTTTGGCTAAAACGAGTTATATTTTGGGACGGAAAGAGTACTAATTTAGTACCGTATAATGCAGTTGCTCACCATCAACATCAATCTCAAGTGAATCATCACCGTCGATCAGTTCAAATACAATAATAAATCTCATGACTAAAGCCCCATCAAATCCATCTTCTAGAGAAAGACAGAAAACGCTTTTCTGAGCATCATATTAGTGGATAGATCCACTTTGCGTTTAATCTCAACCACTGATTGCTTCGACCCTCCATCGTAGATCATGCAGTTGTGCTGTGTGAAACTCCATGTACTCCGCACATGGAATACCGTACACTTCAACTTTTGCCTCGGTCGTCCGATTTCTTTTTTTTGAATCTTTCCCATCTATTGTGTAAATTTGGGCTCTGAAAATATAAAAAGGTTTTGGCTACATTGGGGTTCAAATTTTGTTAACCATTCCCAAATTGTAGAGAATTTTTTTAATAAATAGTCAAAGACGGTTTTTCCCTTTGACCTGTAGTGAATTGTGGGTATAGTTAACGAAATATGGAAGAACACAAAATTACTCCTCCCAACAACCCTCTTATACTCAACACTTAACCAAAAATTCAAATACTAAAAAAATTCAAAAAATCAAAAAAAATCAAAAACTCCAAATATCACAAATAAACTCCATAAACTCTAAAACCTCCATAAACCAACAAATTTGTTAAAAAATCCAAATCATTGAAGAATGGATTCAGAGCGTGAGAGTTTGTTGAGGAGCGTGGAACTGCAAACATGGTAGTTGTTCTAACTAATCTTTCGAAAAAAGTTTCATTTTTTTAGTTGTTCTAATTTTAGAAAGTTGGACCCGAACTACCCCGCCGGTGGAAGCCCCATCAACCGGCGGGGATGAAGAACCTTCATAATTTTTGATAAATGTCCACCGCTGGGGGTGGTCATGCCCAACCGGCAGTGTAATCGAATCTCACCCGCCGGTGCAAATAGAAGTTAATCGCCGGGGTTGAACTGCTATACCGTCGGTTGATACCCCTTCGTTTTATTCACACATATAGTAGTAAGTTTTACTACACCCCCGCCAGATGTTCTATTTTCAACCGGCGGTTGACAATGTCACCGACGATTCTAGTATTTTCCACCTCCGGGGGAGAATGACACCGCCGGTGTAAATATATGTAACCGCCGGGTGAGTAAATGATAACTGACGGGTGGACAATTATCAACCGACGGTTGAGAAGGTCCTCGCCGATAGGAGTTTTTACAACCGGCAGGGTGAGTCGGCAATTTTGTTTTGTATCAAGCTAACATACTCTACAGTATTTTTTATATAGAAGGAAGAGTTAAAGGCTGAAGAGTTAAAGAATGAAGAATTAAAGGAGGAAGAGTTAAACGAGGATTTGTATAGTTCGTGCATGGTGCAGGAGGAGGAAATGTCGGTGCCTTGCTCGGTCGATTATAGCCACTTGTTCGACACCAAATCTCACTACTCTCAAGTGGAGTTGATTGAATGGGTTAAGCCGACCGCAACAGATAACGGGTTTGTGGTAATATTACGACGATGCGATAGACTTGATCAAAAAAATTTGAGAATTGATTTTGTGTGTGAAAGATTTGGAGTTTACAAAAAACCGATAGATCCAAAACATCTAAAGAGGAAGTCTACCGGCACAAAAATAATGCGGATGCCCTTTCACCCTTAAAGGAAAGAAGTTGGGTGATGATTTGTGTGGTTTAGAGGTCGAATGCGGCGTTCACAATCACGATACTACATCGTACAAAGAAGGTAATTTGTACTTGGGACGATTGAACAAAGAAGAGATGGATTTCGTAGTAAGTTCTATGAAAATGGGATCCCGTCTTCGGGACATTCTCGGTGGGGTGAAGAAATTGAACCCTAAGAATTCTTCTTCAATGTGCATCGTTTACAACGCTCAACTAAAACACCGCAAGCTCAAGAAAGGCGGTCGGTCGCAATTCCAATACTTGTTGGGTGAACTAAAGCGGCTAAACTACTACGAATTTCATAGAAAGTCTGAAGATGGAAGCGATGCCATATGCGAGCTATTCTTCACGCACCCGGTTAGTTTGGATTTATTACGCACATTTCTGAACGTCATTGAAATAAATAACACCTACAAGGGGATCAAATACGGGATGCCATTGTACGAGGTTGTCGGAGCCACATGTACGAGGAAGACTTTTCCATCGGATTTGCGTTTATATCGGGAGAAAAAAATCAAGAGCTACAAATGGGTGTTAGAGTGCTTACATTTGTTAATGGTAACTCACTCCATCGAATTACCATCCATAGTTTTGACGGATAGAGACTTGGCGCTTGTGAAGGCGGTTGAGAATGTGTTCCACAATGCAACACAAATATTGTGTCGATGGCACATCAACATGAACGTCCTAGGGAAAATGAAAAAAATCATAAAAGAAAAGAAAGTGTCCAACTCCTTCTTGAAAGTGTGGAATCAAATGATGTTGGCGGAAACGAAAGTAGAGTTCAACGACTATTGACCCGAATTGCAACGTGACTTCAAAGAGTATCTGCAAGAAATTGAGTATACCGAAAGTTGGTTAGGGTCATACGGTGACAATTTTGTGACGTGGAGAACTAACAAGTGGATGCATTTTGGTAATCAAACTACAAACCGCGTGGAGAGCGCTCATTCGAGCCTCAAACGTTTCATTGGTACGAGCAAAGGTAAATTTGAATCTTTTTTGTTGAAGTTTCATACTTTGATAGAATTGCAGCACAAATTCACAAACACTGTGTACGGCAAACTAAAACCCAACATCTCACACTATGCGTTGGAACTTTTGTCCGGAGAAGTGATTGTGCTCGCAACATGACAACTGCGGCCTACATACCCTGCAGTTGTTTTAATACGAACTACGCACGGTATCATTTGTGTGCACGAAATCTACGAGTTTGTTTCCAAAGTCTTAGAGGCGCCTCTAGAGTTTTTTAACGAAAATTGGAAGAGGTTGGAAATTCTAGTCCGTACCAACCTCACGACAATCGACAAACTAAAAGCGAAGCTTGACAAACTAGTATGCGATTTTATGGAATCCAATAACGAAGCACGAATAGAGCACGTTTATAAAAAATGATTTGTCGTCTTTCATCCCAAAACAACTACCATTTTGGAGCTATTGGTGAAGCAAAAAGCGCGCAGTCGTCCACCCAACAAACTCAAGTTGTATATTGCCGCTGATGATACATCCACTAAACGCAAAAAAGTGCGCACAAGTATGTTCTTGAATCGGAAAATTCAAGTTCTCCGTCATTTATAAAATTGTTCAAAGATCCTCCCGCAACATCAAGTAAAGGCAAAAAAATGTCGGGGACGAAACTTGGTTCCGAAAGCGCCACCGCTCGTAAGAAAGGTAGCGTGATTCCAACGCAAACAAGTGGAACGATGCTTTGTAGTGGAACAGTGGGTTGTAGGTCAAGCTCTACGCTGCTGGCAAAGGAAAGTTTTGTAGACCCCAAAGGATACTTAAAACAATTCCCCATCTAGTTCAGACCATTTGTAGAGTCCATTAGCGACGTAAAATTCGATGGTCATTCCGGGTACCGCTCGATTGCGTATGCCTTGAACGGGAAACAAGAAGGGTGGAGGTTGATAAGGGATGCCCTTTACAACGAGCTGATGGATAATGCATCAGTGTATGTTAAGATATTTACAAGCATGGAGGAACTGATTGATGTTGCGGAGTGTGTGAAGTACTCTGGTAACGTGGGTACTAAAGACATGTCCATGCCCGAGATGGGAGTGACAATTGCATCTACGTTTAACTGCATACTCCATTTTTTTGGACAGTACCAAAATATGGATGTCTGCTTCACTTTTCTTCCGCTAAGAGGTGCACCACCTCAGATGCCGAACCGGCTGGAAATCAGATTGGGTTGGGTCAACTTCAACCATTTCGTGAACGTAAGTATTTTTTTACCTTAACGATTAGTTGGAATATTAAAAGATTCATTTTTTTTACGTTTCATTTTGTAGCTTGGGATTAGGGTGGAGGCCCCATGCGCGAGGATACATCTTTGTTTTCTAAAGTTGCGTTCACCAGAAGCAGAAGGATGGGCATTGCCGATTGTCTCTCGTTACAAAAGATACGAAGAACTAAAAAATGGTTGCGCCGATGTAACCGATTTATCCGTTTTTGTTTGATGACTATGTGATTGTAATGAATGTAAATTTTTGATGTTTTTTTGTGGATGTTTATCTTAAAAACATTAAAACTTTACCTTCTCAATTTATCGATTGCATTAAAACATTATACTTTAATCAGAAGCATTGCATAATTAGAAATACATAAGCAAATAACGTCAATTGAAATACATAAGGGGAATCTTAATCTAAAACAACACACGTGCAGGAGTAACATAGTTGAAATATAGACTTATCGAAACATAACAACTGAAAAAAAGAGTTAAATGCTCAGTCATCGAAATTGTATCCCATATTATCTTTGAATCGCCCCCCTTATTCCTATTTGCAATCTTATCCTCCGGATACGCCACAATATCCCTACTAATGTAGTCTACTACCGCCATGTTCGAGATAAAAGGTGCTTCTTTCTTAATCCTAGCATGTATGAAAAGCAAAGGAGTGAGTGGTTGGACGAAGAGGTACATGCGTCTGATTTTGTCACGATTTTGCACTTCAAGATATCATGTTCCTAAACGGCCATAGTTAAAGTACATCATGCATAGAACACGGTCAAAGAATGCATCGCTACTATCTTCCCCCATCTCTCGGCGAGCAACCATCACCGCCTTAAGCATATGGTAGTCTTCATCAGCCGTAAACTCCATTTGTTAAAGTCATTGTGTTTTTTTAAGTAGATGCTTGGTTTCTATTTTCTCAAACTGAATTTCGTGTCATGATTATATAGTCTAGTTACTCTTGGAATGAGTTATTAAGTTGGCGGGAGTTTTTTTGTTAATGAGAATTGGCGGGAGTGTTTTTTAGTTATTGCTTTTGGTGGGAGTTTTTTAGTTAATGAGAGTTTGTCTCTATCCTTATCTTTCGTCCTCCTTACTTTACATGTATCACATTTTGATTGGTCTAAATGGATGACGTTATCTGAAAACGAAATTGTCTATAAATAGATGTTGTATCCGCATTAAAGAGTAAACTAGTTAATAAATTTAGCAAAAATGTGTCTATGGACTGAGTTGCAAGATGAATATGTGATGAAAGCATCAATTGAAGTTGGTAACACGAACCAGGAAGAGGGGACGCAAACAATACTGGAAGACATTGCTATGCCAGATGTATTTCCTATACGGCAGGGATGGTGTCCAGCCGTCTAAAATTTCTAGGCGTGTAGATGAGGTAAAAGCTAGGTGGTCAGTCCTAGTCAGATTCCGTGTACATCTAGTTTCTGACCTCAACGACTTGGAACGTCGTGTTGTGTGTAACTTATTCAACTGCCGGATTCTCTAACAGATGAGCAGCTAGATCAGGTCTGTTCGGACATTATTAACATCCAGGTAGAGGAAATGCGTGAATACCATATTGCGAAAGAAGAAAGGAAGTTGATGAAATGGAACTGGCCTGACAGATAAATTATGCTTGAGTTTGTGTTTCAGTTTGTTTGAGTTCATGTTTCAGTTTAAGTTTGAGTTTGTGTTTTAGTTTGTTTGAGTTCATGTTTGAGTTTATGTTTGGGTTTGTGTTTCCATTTATGTTTGAGAATATTTGTTTGAGTTTATGCTTGAGTTTATGTTCGAGTTTATGCTTGAGTTTATGTTTACGTTTATGTTTCAGTTTATGCTTGAGTTTGACGTATTCATGTTGTTTGAACGATAACAAGAGACAAAGAAAAGATATTCTAATGGAAGCATAAAGTATCATACAAGAACCCCGAACCACCAAAGTTACTAACATCACACGAAAAGATGCATTTTAAACAACAAATTATATCCAACCACTCGTTGAAGTATTTTCACCTGGCGGTTGAAATACTACCCCGGCGGAGGTAAAAATACACCGGCAGTACTAAATTTTCATACCGCCGGGGTAAGTGACCCAAACCAAAGGTGTGAGGAACTTACCTATGAGGTCCACCAACCGTCGAGTACATATTTTCACCTGGTGGTTGGGATAGTACCCCGCCGGGGGGTAAAACATCCCCGACGGTACTGAATTTTAATACCGCCGGTGGAACCCCAAATATTTCCCATCTACTTTTTATTGAATTTTAGTCTAGGTTCCCGCCGGGTGATCTATTTTCACCCGGCGGTTGACAAGTTCCTTGGCGGTGGGATAATTTTCAACCGCCAGAGTGTTTATTAGTATGGTAGGCATATTCTACTCGCCTTCACCCGACGGGTCAACAATTGTCAACCGCCGAGTTGATAATTATAACCCGCCGGGGAAGTTATCAACCGACGGTTGAAAAATCCTCAACCGCCGGGGTAATGGTGTTTCCTTTAGAATGTTGTGCACGTGTTGGTGACTTGTTTAGATTATGCATACTTCATGATATCAGATTGAATGATGGAACTAATAATCATACTAACACATAAGGTAGAACAAAAAACAAAGTCAGCGAAATAAAAAAAACATATATTAAACGATTTAGTGTTCAATCTGTAATCCAAAAACAAAACATAATCCAAAACACAAAGTATCACCATCTAAAACAACATACATATGAAGAAGGCGACTAGCATAATCAAAAGCCAAGGACTACTGATCTCCAGCGCCTTCCTTGCAAACGACATGAACTCGTTAGTGGAATCGTCTAACGGCCGAACACAATTAATCGTGTTCACTACATCAACCACAGAGCTCTCGGTAAGAATCTGAGGCGTGATGTTAAACCAACCGTACCTCTTCACGTATTCCTTGTACTGGGGGATGATGTGTGACTACTCCCTTACAAGGGCCTCGAGTACCTACAATCACGTGTAGGTGCTCCCTCCAGTTCCTCCAATGCCTACCATGTAGCGAATAAAGAAGATGGTCTCCTCTTAAGAGACAGGCTCTAGCCACAAGGGGGTCCATCGGCTTCTCTTGGATCCAACCAAACTGGCGGATCACTAAGTCCGGGTGATATGCCTCGCTAACCAGCATAAGGCGAATAGGGTTTCAATACAACCCTATTTCCCACTCCAGCCACACTTCACGGAAATCCTCGTTAGGTCGAAAAAACACCTACAAACAAGCAATTACTCATACTCCATTTTGTATATAATAGACAAATATTAATAAACGTAAACAAGCTAACCTACATCCATCTATCCTTACGCCGCGATGATGTCACGGTAGTACGGATTGCCGCAAGCTAGTGATACCGGTCCCTTTTGGGCAACCACGCCAGCATTTTTGAATCGGTCGGGTTGTAACCACTATTCACCGCCGCCCAGAAGATAGGAAAGTGGTTATAGACCCAACATTCCAACAAGGCCGAAAACCAAACCAAGCTCTTCAATGAGTGCTTTGAAATTTCTCCCAAGCTCTTGCACAACCACACAAGTGCACAATACCTCATGCGTGCTCACCAAGCGTCATCAATTCCTCAAAGTGAAAGAGAAAATCGCACTGGATGTTCTTCTGGCTCGTGTTAATGAAGATGGTACACCCCAAGAAGAACATGATGTATGCCATAACAGTTTCCTTCTTCATCTCCGTAGTCAGGGCGACATTGGAATCCAAATACTCATCCGCGGAAAATGTTGTCATTAACCATCAGAGGTCGAATACACTCCCGTCATGCGCCTCCATATCCTCCCGCACAACATCCGCTGAAACTCCCAACAAGTCTGCATAGCGTGCATATGTCACATCTATCGACTCTGGCCTAAAGACGTCAATAATTCTCCCCTCGACTAGGAGGCCAGCAATCACGTACACATCATTCAGCGTCATGGTCATCTCCTCGAACGAAAACTGGAAGGTGTTCGTCTCTTGGTGCCACCTCTAAATGAACACCTCGGCTAAATGTACATGGTTGTTGAAATTCGGTAGATGGCGCAGCAGTGGCCAGAACGGGGTCTCTTCCAACAAAGCCTTCACCCATAATTGTTTGCTAAGGTCCCACTGACCGAGCAGACCATACTTTGACTAGACCGTGATACCAGATTGCGACTGCAAAAAAAAATCAAACATAGATATAATGTTAACAAAACAATTTAAGTAATAAAACATATAATTAAGTTTGGAATTCGAAAACTTACATCGTCCTTAAATGTGTAGTAAACCTCATGCTGCGTATAGTCCGGGAATAGAAGGATGTTGTTTTGGGATAGAAATAGGTTTTTCCATCCTTCCGGATCAGTTAGACATCCTTTCGCACGGACCTCTCTTCGAGATGGTGGCATGAGGACCTCTGTTATCTCCTTCGTCTTCTTCTCGTCAATAAGCGTACGCCGTTGACTAGGGACCTCTCGTGGAGGAGAAGGCTATACTACGTGCTACCTTGTGGCATCATATTTTCTATACCGCAAGGAGCGTTCCATCTGGCCCGTGCGCACCCCACGCTCGGTCTGATCCCCACGTTCGGGCCGATCAACCTTTGTCCGACCACTACCTTCACCTTTCCTGGGCGGAGGGACTTCTTCCTGTTCACGCCTTTCAATTTTCTTCGCCTTCTCTTTATCCGGTCTAGGTGGTTTGTGCCTGCGGGAAAGAGATGAAATAAAAAAAGTTAGTATTGTAGTGATAAGGTACTAGGTCCCCGTCGGTTGAACAATTTTCACCCGGTATGGATTTAATATTATTATTAAATTAACACCCTGCCGGTTGAATAATTTTCACCCGCTGGGTCAATACTGCCACACCAGGTGGGGCTCTAGAACATGAACATCTCCAGGTGGGCAACCCCGCCAGTTTTACCAGTTCTCACCCGACGGGGAAAACTCGAACAGACCAACAAAACGTCATTGAAGGACCTCAAACCGAAACACTAAATCTACCCTAAAACACCAAATCAGTCACAACTTAACACTCCTAGCATCAATATACAACTACAAACACCTATATACACATACTTTGCCTATTCTAACAACCAATGTATTTCAAAATCTTAAAAAATAAAGAAAAACTAAATATAACAAAAAATAAGATTTAAAAGTAGAAACTTACTCATTAATGTATTTATTAACTAGTAGCAAAAGTGTTAATTGTAAAAGGAGCAAATAAAATAAACTCATTAATGTATTTATTATTTATTAGAGAACAATATGTAAAAGAAGTAGGATGTAAAAGATTAACCATTAAATATTCAAGGACTACCTAGGACATAAATGGGGCCCACTTTCCCCACTATATAACGGAGCCCCTTTATTCTTGGGTAGGTGGACATTCTTTAATACTTTTTTTTCTACTTTCTCTATCTACATTCTTAGCACTAGTCACATCAAGCATTAGATCCAAGATTCCCCTATTCTTGTCATTATTTTACACATCATTGGCGTCGTTTGTGGGAACACGTGATACCTGAAAGGAAACTGCTTCTTTGAAATCACAATTTTATATCAAACAATGAATGACGAGGCGACTGGGGAAGGGGTCCGAAGAGTGGTGGCCCGAGCTATTTCGATGTCCAAAGGCGAAGGGGCCCCGGACCATGATCATTATGCACATGGTCGGGGCAAGCGATTGACTCTTATCATGACGAGGATACAGTTGATGGAGGATATTGCGAAGCTGAACGCTGAGAATGAGAGGGCCTTAGACAAGAAAAGAGCTCGTGAAGGAAAAAGGAAAGAACCAATGATCGATAACCGCGAAGAAGGCTCCCCGAGAGAAGTTCATCATATCGACGCCCGACCTATTCAAGGTTATCGGGAGTCCCAGCAAGACATGGAGCGGGAAGGAAAGACCAAGCGGTACTCAAAAGATTATCGAGTGGTTTCCACTAATTTTGCTTCGGACGATTCGTCGGGAAGAGAATATCGTCGCAAGGAAAGACGAAATAAACTCGCACAAAAAAATAAATCCTGACGCAATAGGGCACCGTGTTCCGACTCACCTAAGTTCAAGAAAGAAGCACCGAAAAAAGAACACCAAACTCTCACGAAAAAGAAGAAATGCTGACCACAAGTAGAGAAGAGCGGGTAGTTCTACCCCAGGTTTAGTGGCAACCGTCAATTAGCCAGACGCATGGGTATAGAGTTAGTAGTCAGTTCATCAACCCGGGCAATGAAGGATTATATGGAATTCCTACCGAGTGGCTAGGCGGTGGCTCTTTTGGTTTTGGTTTGAATTGGAGAGCAGCACCGCTGTCAGATGAGATACTGCCAGGACACCTGACGAAGAGATTTGACATATCTAAATTAGAGAAATATGATGGAAAAAGAGACCCGGACAACCATTTGGAAGCTTTTAGAACTTCATGTTGAGTTTCGATAACGATGATAAGTTGTTATGCCGAGCCTTTTCAATGACCTTCAAGGACCGGGCATCTAAGTGGTACAACCGGTTACCACAGGGTTGCATAAATAATTTTGGGATGTTTTGGATGATGTTTCGTCAAAAATTCATGGGAAGCAAAAGCTTCCGAGCCAACAGAGACACAATCGTCAACTGGAAACAAAGGCTGGGAGAGAGCCTCAGAGATTATACCATGTGCTTTATCGATGCAAAGACCGGCCTTGACCACTGCGAGGAGAACGTGGCACTGACAGCATACCGTTTAGGACTGCTCCCAAGACCGATGAAACAAGCAGTCACAAAGAAGTATGCTTTTATTTTTTCCGCCCTTTTTGCTCAGGTGGAAAAGAAAATATTGATAGAGGAAACCGAGGCTTCCGAGTTGGAAGCACAGATCCAACAGAGCGCACAGGCGTCGGTAGTTATAAAACAGGGCGATACCACCAGCTCAGCCCGTACTGGCCAAGCCTCAGACGTCTCAGGTTCAGAGGACTAAACAGAACAATCAAGTGGTCACACGACTCATTTCCAAAAAATGGATCTGACCTGCCTACTTTACCGACTTAACGGAATGCGTATCTACAATCTACGAAAAAACTAAAAAGAGTGGGATTTATCGGACGCCATTTCCCATCCCAACGTCTTGGGAAAACAAAAATAATCGATACTACAGATACCATGAGGATGTGGGGAACGATACCAAAGACTGTATTTATCTCAAAAAGGAAATACAGATGCTGATAGAAAATGGAAAATTACTCGAGTATGTAAAGAAGAAAGCACAGCAGGGAGCAGCTTCGAAACAAATCATGACAGTACAAAAATCGGAGACAACAATTTCAATTTTTGAAGTGACCGATCTTTTGATGTTTCCGTCGAATATCTCGATCACGATGTCGGTCGTAACAACATAGGGGTCATAGAAGAAGAAGTTGTGGAAAGCCGAAGAAAGGTAAGGAGCCTCTGTCAATATTTTGAATCCTTGACTATTTTTGGGGGCGGCTCTATGGCAGGGATCATCCGGAAACTACATATTATGAACCTGGCAACTCAGTTGGAGGCTCAGACGTCTCTCTATTTGAAAGGAAACCCGTCACTAATTTCGTATTTTGACGATGATGACATGAGGGAGATAGCTGGTCCCCACGAAGATGTCGTCGTTATCGGGGCAGCCATTGCGGGAGAAGAAGTTCGTCGTATCCGCGTCGACACCGGAAGTTCGGCAAACATAATCTTCGCATCTACGTTTGCCAAGTTTAAGAAACCTCTAGTGAATACGCGTTTGGACCGAACTATTGTGGGATTTACAGGTTCGGCCGCAGTGGTAATAGGAGAATTCGAGGGCGTTGTTCAACTCGGCCGAGGGCCGTTCAAGAAAGAGGTCACCATTCTATTTGTCGTGGTAGATGCACCAGCTACTCATAACGCGATTTTTGGCCAGTCGTGGCTGTCGTGAATGCATGCGGTGACATCTACTATTCATCAATGCTTGAAGTACGTGGTGAGTAACAATGTGGGGCTAGTGAGAAGCAGCCATAAAGCGGCAAGAGAATGCTACCAGGCAGCTTTAGCACCAAAAGGCGATCAGGAAATGGAGCAAGTTCAGGATTAGCAGTTAACGGGACTTCCATTGGGGTCGTTACCTGTGGATGATCCCAGGGAAGATCCCAGTTTTTTTACTACCGATGAGGCTTACGAGAGATACCAGTTTACCGAAGGGAAAATTTGCAGATCGGAACTATTTTGTTGCCGGTTTTCAAGGCAAAATTGATTTTACTACTACACGAGAATTTGCATTTGTTCGCTTGGTGTTCGGAGGACGTAACCGGAGTCCCAGAGGACCTGATAATTCACAAGTTGGCTGTTAACAGAAATGTCCGACCCATCTCACAAAAGCGTCATGCTTTTTCACCAGAAAAAGCGGAAATTATTCTAGGAGAAGTCGAAAGAATGCTCAGCGTCGGTCATATCAAGGAGTCGAGTTACTCGCAATGGACATCCAATCCCGTTTTGGTCAAAAAGAAAAATGGCAAGTGGAGGATGTGCGTAGATTTTACCGACCTCAACCGAGCATGCCCCAAGGACCCCTTCCCGATGCCAAGAATCGACCAATTGGTTGATTCAACGTCGGGTAACAAACTACTTTCTTTTATGGACGCATATGCAAGATATAACCAAATCAAGCTAAACTCAGCAGACCAAGAAAGAACGATGTTCATCACCGGTCGGGGGTTGTACTGTAATAAGGTTATGCCCTTCGAGTTAAAAAACGTAGGAGCGACTTATCAAATGATGGTAAACAAGCCATTTGATAACCAGATCGGGAAAAACATGGAAGTCTATATAGACGACATGCTCGTGAAAAGCGAGACTGACGATGACCATCTTGCTGATTTAAGAGAAACTTTTGGCAGTCTAAGGAACATAAACCTTAAATTAAAACCGGAAAGGGGTTCTTTTGGAGTACGGTCGGGAAAGTTCCTAGGATTCCTCGTTAGCGAAAGAGGAATCGAAGCAGACCCGATCCAACTGCAAGCTCTAGCAAGCATGACCCCGCCAAGGAACATCAAGGAAGTCCAGATATTAACCGAGCGCCTATCGGCTCTAAATCGGTTCATATATCGTTCATCTGACAAATGTGCTCCCTTTTTTCAGATTCTGAGAAATGCAAAGTCTTTCGATTGGACACCAGCTTATGATAAGGCTTTTTTAGGAATAAAAAATTATTTATCATCCCCGAATCTCCTGACAAATCCTTTGAAATGGGAGGTTCTTTTTCTTTATGTGGCAGTTTCTGATTTTGCAGTGAGTGCGGCTTTGGTCAGCGAGTTGGGAGCAGTCCCTAAAGCAGTATATTTCGTAATAAAAGGCTTGTTAGATGCGGAGACAAGGTATTTGAAACTGGAAAAGATAGCGTTGGATTTGGTGACCGCGGTGCGAAAAATGCGGCCATTCTTCTAGGCCCATTCAATTATCGTTCGAACATCGTTTCCGCTTAAATATGTTCTTCAGCGTCCGGACATGTCAAGACTATGCGATTTTGATATCAATTTTGAACCAAGAATCGCCATTAAGGGCCAGGCCTTGGTTGATGTTTTAGTCGAATTTCATTCCAACTGACCAGAACAAGTAGAGTCGCCCGAGGAAGATAAACAAGTTGAATGGATTATCAAAACCGATGGAGGATCGAACGTCATTGGTTGCGGTGCGGGTGTACAGATAACCAGTCCTACGGGCATATGTATGCATCAGACGATTCGGTTTGGTTTTGCCACATCTAACAACGAAGCTGAGTACGAGGCTGCCCTAGCTGGTTTAAGGTTAGCACAGGTGTGTGGGGCCAGGAATATACGCTTCATCAGTGATTCTCAGTTGCTGATAAACCAAGCCTCGGGAGCGTCAGAAGCTAGGAAAGAACACCTCGTTCAGTACCTAGCATCGTTGTGTGTGTTAGCCACGTTGTTTGCTAAAGTAACATATAAACACGTCCCTAGGGCTGAAAACGTGATTGCAGACTCCCTTGTGTCGGCATCCTGCTCAAGCAGCTACCCTTGGGTAATAGTGCAATAAAAACCTTCAATTATCAAAAGGACAGAGCTGGAAAATCGACCAGAGATCGCATGTCAGATATGCTCGGTAAATTTGTTGGACTGTAGAAGTGACATCATAGGTTTTTTTACAGAAGGATCATTACCGGATAATAACGCCTTGCCCCGGAAAGTACGAAATAAGGCTCGAGGGTACATTCTGTTGGGAGAAATACTGTACAAGAAGTCTTTTAGCAGGCCTTTGCTGAGATGTCTGGGGACAAATGAATCACAGATAATCGTGTCTGAATTGCATGATGGAGAAGGCGCCGCTCACTGCGGCTACAAAGCACTAACAAGGAGAATTTTTCTTGTCGGATTTTATTGGCCGACGATAACTGCTGATGTTAAGGATATAGTAAGAACATGCGACACATGTCAAAGATTCGCGAACACAATCCATATGCCCGCAGCCTCCCTGGAATCAATATCGGAAGGCTTCCATTTTGACCGGTGGGGGATCGACCTAGTAGGACCAGTACCGATGGCATCCTGCGCAAGACAAATGATAGTGATGGCAGTGGATTACTTTTCAAAATGGGTAGAAGCCGAGCCACTATCGGGAACAAAGACTAAATATATCATCAAGTTCATTAGGTCAAACATCTGTTGTAGGTTTGGGGTCCTTCAAAGGCTCATGATGGACAACAGACCTTATTTTGACATTAGCGAGATGAAATCCTTTTGTTCGACCCACAGGATTAGGCAATGTTTTTCAGCTCATTTCCACCCTCAGGAGAACGGGCAAGTTGAGGTCACAAACTGGACTATCATAGACGGACTCAAAAAGAACCTAGAAGGAAAATTCGGCAAATGCCTGGATTATTTACAGGAAGTACTATGGGCCTACCGTACCACTCCCCGAACGGCGACTCAAGAATCTCCCTACGCCTTGGTCTATGAGATGGATGCCGTCACCCCCGTGGAATCAATTTTCCCATCTTTTAGGATCGGAAGCTATGATGAAAATTGAAACGGGGATGATAGACGACAAGCTCTTGATTTGGTAGAAGAAAAACGAAGTCGAGCTCAGCTGAATTCTCTACATTATTAGACCTTAATGAGGATCCGATATGCGTCGAAATTACGCCGACGAGAGTTCAAAGTCGGGGACATATTTTTTAGAAGAGTTTTTCTGCACACCAGAGATAAAATCCTCGGCAAACTCACCCCGAATTGGGAAGGCCCATATGAGGTAGTGGAAAGAATCAAAAGCGGGACGTATCGATTACAAGACAAGCACGGGCGCCTATTGAGGCTCCCCTGGAATATTGAGCATCTGAAGATGTATTTGGATTAATCTTTTTTAATTTCCTTGTAATTATTCTCGTTTATGTAAGAACTTTTGGTCGGGGATGCACTCTTTCCTACCTCGGTGGCGCGAGAAGGTTTTAATGAGGCATCCATGGCAACCGATATTTTTAATCTACTCTTTTTACCTTCAAAAATTTGAAAGAAAGTGTCAAAGGAAAATCCATCAGCTGACGAGCTCATAGACGACTTTTGACGATCTTAATTGATTTACAGAACCTTAATGGGTTTTCCAGTTTTCAACTGATCTACATTTGTTCCCGACCCTAAGGGAAAAGTTTTGATTAAATATTGATCTACAGAACCTTAATAGGTTTTTCAGTTTTCAACTGATCTACATTTGTTCCCGACCCTAGGGGAAAATTTTCAATTAAATATTGATCTACAGATGCTTAATAGGCTTTTCAGTTTTCAACTGATCTACATTTGTTCCCGACCCTAAGGGAAAATTTTCAATTAAATATTGATCTACAGAACCTTAATAGGTTTTTTGGTTTTCAACTGATCTACATTTGTTCCCGACCCTAACGAAAAAATTTCAATTAAAAATTGATCAACAGAACCTTAACTAGTTTTTCAATTTTCAACTGATCAACATTTGTTCCTGATCCCAAAAGGAAATTCTAAATTAAACATCGATCTACAGAAGCGTAAAAGCGAATCATTTCAAAGACAATGGAAAAACTTAAACGAAATTTAAAAGTCATTGGATAAAATGCAAATTCAAAAGGGTTCATTCACCCCACTGGTTACAACATAGAACCGCAAAAAACTTTGATACTTGGGAAAATAAAAGAGAGTTTAAACGTCTTCATTTTTAGGGTCAGTCTCTTTGGCATCTGATTCTTTATCTTCGCAGACTACTTCAGATGGGCGATCTGCTTTGGGAACATCTAACCACATTGACCCAAGAGCAAGGTCGGGGAAACGGTTATGTAGGCTTAAGACATAAGCAGATTTAGCTTCGGCGGCTTCCTTCTCCATCCATTTCTGACATTTTGCAGCAAAAAGGGCATTGGCAGCTCGGAAGTCAGCAATTTCCTTTGTCTTCTTTACTGCGAAATGACGGAAGAAACGGCTTTCGAATTTCGCTGCTACTAACTGTCGAGCTTGATCATTGCGGTCCTTTTTGACCCGCACTAGGGATTTCTCAGCTTTTTACGCTCTTTCCTCAGCCTTTTTAACCCGTTCTTCCAAGAGCCTCTTTCTTGTATCTCTACTTTTGAGTTCACTCTCTAGTGCGGTTATTTTCTCCTCAGCATCAGTCAACTTTTGATTTAGCTCCCTCGCGCGTCTTTCCGTCATTGCCAGAGTCACAATCATGCTATATAAGGATAAGGATAACACATCATTGGCCCGCAAAGAGAATGTATGAGGGCTCCTAGGAAATGACAGGACGGGCAGCTTGATGTCACTTTACGAAGCCCATCAGCTTTCGCTACTTCAGAAGGACCGACATTTTTGCCCCCGACCTCGTCATCATCAGGAATCACAACGAGCGTGGCATTCTCGGCCGATGCGGTTACAGGAGCAATAACAACCCCACCCTTAACCCCTTCGTAGTTTTCAAAAAGCATCGGGATAGTCGCATTTTCTAAGTGTGGGAGCATCAGCAGTTTTGACCTCTGTTTTCTTCTTCACGCGCTTCGTTTCTTGGCTTCATCACCATCATCCACAGACTTTTTTCTCTTCTTCTTCACCTCCTCGACAGCAACTGCTGCCTCTTGTCCAACAGCATCAGCCTCTACCTTTTCTACGTTCTCCAGCTCTGTACCCTCGTCAGATTTTGCGCGTTTGCTAGGGGCTTTGTTGCGTTTGGGAAGGAACAGATTCGCATCGGGTGCATCCGTCTTAGCAACCAGATCCACCAAGCTAGGTGGTTGGCGCAGCTGCTCCAATGTGTGGGGTTCTTTAGAGCAACGCCAGAGGTTGCTCATGATGAGGTTGGTGTTTTTGAAGCATTGGTGGAATGCCCGACCCCAATTCTTACGGGCAAAGTCCTTCAGAATTTGGAAGGTTATTTTTGCATCCTCAAAATAATCCCTCTTCAACCCTTGGATGAATTCTTTGGACACTGAACAAAGGATCGGTTAGGTAAAAAAAAATGATTACCATCAGGAACCCACGTCTGCAGCAACCGCCTCGGGTTCTTCTTAGTATATGGACGACCGTTCTCCCAACAGTCGCTAATGAAGACAAACCAGTGCTTCCATGACTTGTCGCTCTAAAGAAAGTCATTCACGATCTTCCAAGTACTTGCCAAGGAAGAATAGAAGAAATGTGATTTGGATTATTTTGAAATCCCGGACATAGCAACGTATTCTTCCATCGGCATAACGTGACCCGACAGTCGAGAGACTATGATACAAGACATCAATGTGTACCACACGTTAGGAGTTAGCTGCGAGGGGCAGATACCGAGGATTTCGAAGTACCGAGCGATCTAAAGATCCAGAGGAAACCTAAGACAACAGTTAAAAAGCTCGGTAAAAACAACAATCTCCCTAGACTTTACATGCACAGGTGTTTCCCCAGGAACGGGAAACCGTACTTTGGCGCACTCCAGGATTCCCCACCGGATCAGAAGCTCCGACTGTTCTGCAGCAGAGAAGTACATATACTTACCC
The DNA here is from genome assembly GCA_036936605.1 of Limnanthes douglasii subsp. nivea. Lineage (NCBI taxonomy): Eukaryota > Viridiplantae > Streptophyta > Magnoliopsida > Brassicales > Limnanthaceae > Limnanthes > Limnanthes douglasii. The sequence goes on from JAUPFV010000003.1 coordinate 180,797,279, forward strand.
TCGAAAAGGGAAATAACGTTGTCCCGACACAAAGACCGATGATAAGTGGTGGTTATAACAGCCTCTATCTCCGAAGGAAGGGTCTCTTTGGAAGGAGCGGCGGCACCACCGCTTACGGAAAAAACACCTTTCCCCGCTTCGTCGTCTCTTACGAGACTATTGCCCGAGTCCACTAAATTGGTCGCCTCTGGCTCATTGATGGCGTTGGTTGGAACAGCATCGGTGCAATTGGGATCGGCTTCTTCTGGAATCTGAGAACCGGCCACTTTCGGGTCAACCGATTGGGTAAAAGGGTTTACAAAGCTGGAACTACTACCAGTGCGGACGTATTTTGATCCACTTTCTTGCAACTTGCAAGTTCCATTTCGAGCGTCTGAAGCTCGAAATCTCGTCGAGCAACGCCCCAAAGGAGTAGCAGCAGTATTGACGCCCATACAAAATCCGACGATCGTAGGAGTTAATTGCACCAGTTCAGGAGAGATGCCTCCCACCGGCGAAGAAGAGGCGCTGGAATTCCCCATTGTAAGGAACCTAGGTTTATTGTGGCGCTTGGGAAGAAGAGGAGAGGGTAAGTTTTCAGGTGCGTTTACTGACGAGAGCGTCGGGCGATCGTGTGGATCGACAAGGGAATTCGAAGAACTGCTACTGGAAGGGATGACAATGGTTTCGGGGGTTTGAGCAACAGCTGGTTCGGGTACTATAAATGATTCCGCAGGCACGAGAGTTGGCAGGACAGGATCGTGGGGGAGAGGCACGGGTGTGAAGGGTTTTGTATCAGAACCCCAAATTAGTCGAGCGGCTCGATATTCGTCAGCTCAGTCACTAATGCTAGCCCAATCAATAAATCCAAATACGGACTCTGTTTTCTTCTTCAGTTTCTTGTTCAGCTTCGAGGTTTTCTGTTTCATAAACACTGGCTTCTCTCTGTAGAATGGTTAAGGGGGACTCTCTCTCTCTAGGATTTCTCTGAGGGAGCGACTTGTGGTGAATGAAGAAGTATTTATAGGCAACGACATGCCTTAACCGTTTCACGCGTGGGGAAGTCCAAACGACGAAAAGCTGCGGGAAATCGAATAGCCTCCTAGAGAGATGTGCAGATGAGCACGTTCCGAATAAAGGAACGACATGTGTAAACCAGAATCGACTACGCACGAAATAGGAAATCATCAGGCTAGTATCATAGGCATGCGCCGGTACCAGAACTCGAGTGTTCTCTGGATAAGCTCCACGTGTCCATTGACGTGAAGAATTGTAACAAGTGATTCTCCAAGAAGGCTTAACGACCCGGTTGAGCCCATGAAAAATTTACTAGCTAGACTTTTAATAAGCCCATCACTATGGGTCGGGCGACGGGGGACAACATGGGTAACCTCCCGAGGCGCTAAGAAACGTGAGAAGGGTCGGTTTTAGCTGTGAGCGATTGGTCGGGCGTTGAGCAATGTAACATTTCTTGAAGCTTTAGGTGACGCGGTCCAGAGGCACTTGGCCAAAACGCCTAAAAAAACCCTAAGCCCGAGGCGATTTTGGCAGTGGCCATTTTCTCGAATTACTCATGAGTCTTCATTCCCGATTCTCTTGAAGACTGGGGGGCTACTGATAAGGAAATAATTCGTCGAGCCCAGTAGCAAAAGTGTTAATTGTAAAAGGGGCAAATAAAATAAACCCATTAATGTATTTATTATTTATTAGAGAACAATATGTAAAAGAAGTAGGATGTAAAGGACTGACCATTAAATGTTCAAGGACTACCTAGGACATAAATGGAGCCTACTTTCCCCACTATATAAGGGAGCCCCTTTATTCTTTGGTAGGTGGACATTCTTTAAAACTTTCTCTTTCTACTTTCTCTTTCTACATTCTTAGCACTACTCACATCAAGCACTAGATCCAAGATTCCTCCATTCTTGTCATTATTTTACTCATCAGTCATGCTTCTAGTTGTCATACTTCTAGTCGTCATACTTCAAGTCGTCATACTTCAAGTCATCATACTTTGGGTCATCATACTTCAAGTCGTCATACTTCTAGTCGTCATACTTCAAGTCATCATACTTTGAGTCGTCATACTTCAAGTCACCATACTTTATGTCTTCATAATTCATGTCACCATGCTAGATCGAATATCTCCCAAGTCTTTTTTCATTAATACATCCAAGTTGACGAAATGATACTAAAATAAATTCTCTATATGAACTAATTTCTTCTTCATTACTTCATTTTTGTCTTAGCATCATACTTATTTTGAAAATATATTCATTCTTTATTTCTTATTATGGGGGTTGGTATATATATTTGACTCGTGATTTAGGAAACACAATGGTCTATTGTGTGGCCTTGTAGGTTTGGTTGATTAACCAGTTTTCTGATTTGACATTTTAAGTTAAGGCTCATAATGGCATCTTGTGATTTACATGCTTAGTTTATTAACTCTTTTGTTATTTGACCTCATATGTAAGGTCTCACTATGTCCTCTATATAACCGTATGGTTTTTCAACCTTAGGTTTGGTTTATTAACCATGTTTGCTTACTTATCATTTTATGTAGTTTTTTTCATCGTCATTTACATAGAGATCACTTGGCTTATTGCCTTTCCATCATGGTCATTTTTCTTATAGTCTTTCTATCATAGATATCACTTTGCTTATAGTCTTTTTATTATAAAGATCATTTAGCTTATATATTTTCTGTTATGGTGTTATCATAGAGATCACTTGGATTATAACAATTCTAGCATGAAAATCATTTGGTTTATAACCTTTTTGTCATGAAGATCATTTTTTTTATAGTATTTCTATTATAGATATCACTTTTCTTATAGCCTTGTTATTATAAAGATCATTTATCTTATAGTTTTTTTGTCATGGAGATCAATTGGTTTATAGTATTATTATCATAGAGATCACTCGGATTATAACATTTATATTATGAAGATCATTTGGCTTATAACATTTTTGTCATGGAAATCATTTGGCTTATAGTCCTACTATCATGGAGATCACTTGACTTATAGTCATTCTATCATTTGGTGTATTATTCTTTTCAGTATCCACTATTTGCTTCCTTGTACAACCTGTTTTGGTGCCTTCTTCCGCATATTATTTTCTCATCCTTCTTCACTTCTTCCTTTGGATTATCAACATCATTTTCAACTGTGACGGCCTTACTTCTAGGAACCCTCTTGATAATTTGTTGCTTTATTGTTTTTGTCCCAACAGGTTCTTTTGTTGCAGAATTGTTGGAAACCAAGTTATCAGTTGGCTTATATTTATCAGATTCGTTTATATTCTCCACCTCTATATAAGACCCTTAGGTACATCCTGAGTATTTGTAAATGAAATATTTTTAACCTCCTCTTTACGTGAAGACAGTTTCTCTCCTACTAGAGATGGCTCATGTGAGGCTGAGATATATGAATTAGCATTAATATCACAAGAAATCACTATTTACCAATTTTTCATCTTATTTATTTGCACTACTCCCAGCCTTAACATGAGTTTTTATAATTATTTTGACGATTTATTAACAAAAAAAATTAACACCAATAGAGTACCAGAAGAATCTCTTTGTTCTTTTTTTCACTATATTACTTTCAACATAATCGTTTTTCTCGGTACCCTTTATATTCCAAAAAATACTTCTTCTTTTTTCAAAGTGCAATGTTGCAAGGCTTGAGCTTCTTTCGGCACGTCAGTTCCATCCAAAGATACTGTGACCATAAGTCCTTTAATGTTAGACATGCTCTTAGACCATTTTGTATAATAGCACGAGCAACACCTAAATTTAATAATATTTGTTAATATTAATCCATTGATCATCATCATCTTGGTTATTTCAGCTCTCTTGAGCATCACAACCTAGATAGTTCTCTAAAATATGCTTTACTGCATATGTATTTTCCTCTCGATCTAGTAAAGGTTTAAAGAAAAAACAAAACGCCTGGAGTATATGGAAAAACTGTAGAAGATTCTTAGAAAGAGTCATATTCGCTCAATTTTGAAGGTGATATTTTATGTACTAATCCATTAAGTAAGTATTTGTTGGAGTTTTGATGAATATTATATTTTTTTGTTACTTGCTCTCGAATCATTGGAGCAAAAACATAAGTCACTACGATTGTTTCTTGGAGACCGATCGTTGGTTGCTCGACTCCATACTTGACGAGGTAGAAAACTTTGTTTCAATTTAAAATGATACCTAAAGATGAGCCATGCTTTAACTGGAGACACGCCCTTTAATTGGATGAGTGTTGTTTTAACTGAAGACGAGTGTTATTTTAAATAAAAGCGAGCCATGAATGCGTGTCATTGCTGATTTCGGTAGAACGATAATGAACTAAAACATAAACTACCAAAGACGTTAATTTTGACTTCTATCTTAATCACACAATGTTTTTATGCGCTATCTTATTTTAATTTATTTTAGTTTTTCCCCACTCTAGTGAATGATTTTGGTTTTTAGAAAAATGAAAAACAAAAAAAAATCTCACATATAGTGCCAATTTGAAGAGTCTAAAAATCTAATTAAACACCAAAGAATTTTTCTAGAGAGAGAATAAAACTAAAATGATGAAAAACAATTAATAGGAGAATATGATTGAGAATATAATGATTTTTCTGTATCAAAACTATTTCGCCCCTTATATCCAGAGTTATGCACTTATTTATATAATTTACAAAAGATTTATTCTCCATATTTACTCTCCAACAGTTATATGTTTGAACGTATTATTGTGTATAAATGTTGGTAAAACTTTCTCATAAGTGTGTAGTAATGTTTCTAAGTAACTTATAATGCCATGTGTCATTCTATTATAAATTTCCCTCGAGCTTTATTACTATCCAAGTATTATATCATCATCAACTTTGTCGCTGTTTAAGACAAAATCACTATGTATATCGACACTTAAAATGATCAAATATTAACCACTAACATTTTCAATGAGGAATTTCATTAAATGTTTCAAAATCTTGGATCCCTAAAAATATAACTGATATAATTATGGACATGAAAACAAGTAAGTGATTTCGTAGAAGATAACGTTTCTCGTGCCTCGCCACCTCATTCATCTTTGGTCCCATAGACTTTACACTGCAAAAAATTCATGAGTAAGAAAATTGATTATTACTACACTTATATTATTATAGACACAAACTTACATATATTTGTAGCTTGTTTAGATGAGATGACATTTGCAACAAGTTTAGCAACACAGTAATGCACATGTAACACACTTCTACCGTCACAGATTTACATTTATTAAGTAAATAATATGGCACCTCTTTCAGACTCCATGTTGATAACATCTTAAAGAGAGTAAAAACATAACTCGGTAATAAATTAACTAAAAATATTGAAAACATATCAAGAGTTAGAAACAGATACTTCAAAGTAACTATAATCATTAGTAATTTCGATAACATTATGAATCTTCTAGATGATTTTTTTTGCCAACCGTAGATCTCCAAGTTTTTGTATTTCAATACTAGTTTTGATAAATACGACACAAATATTAGTTCAAACTCATTTTCCTTTCCGGATACTGATTTGAGATTAAATGCCAACATCTCAATAACACAATCATTCTCATCACTCTAATTGTAGGAAATTATTGATAGTTTTCTTAAACTAGTATAAAAAACTTGACTTTTACCCCACAAATAACAACCATCAAAAGAACAACTCCTCAAGGACAAGCCGCCCACTCAATAATGTATGCAACTTGTCGTTAAAAGTGATTAGTTGCAATGATAAAACCTTAAGGGACGACCAAGACAAATATATATTATTTGAAATTACGAAATGAAAATTTGTCAATTTCACCTTTTTCAAATGCCGAAAAGCCATGCATATGTGGTGCAAATTAAAATCTGCAAACTTCCAAAAACTTAAAAGTCATTTCATGTTATGTTGCAAATTGAAGCTATTGGATAAGTACAGCTAACCAACGATTACGTAGTATCATAACGAAAATATGAAATCTAAATTTTTTGCATATCATTAATATTTATTAATATTTATGATTGTTTCGGCTAATATGAGCACACTTCGTGCATCAACATTCGCATCTAACGTTGACGAATTCGATATTTCTATCTAAACGTACTAAATCAACATTAATATAATTAAAAAAATATTTTATTTTGTAAAACTCAAATCAATCGTACCAAATATTATATATAACACCAAATTGAACGTAATTATTTCGTAAAGTCAACATTCGTATATAACTGATTCATAACCTAAATATAACTAATTCATAATCTAAAGTTATTTAACATTTATATATATTATATATAAGAGCATGTACACTCGTTATTGTTAAAGTTGTGTGTTAGTGGGTGCCAACTAGGAGAGATAAATACTAGTTAGCCTTGTTTTAGCTAACAACCCTAATTTCACTCCACTCGTTTTTCTAATTTATCTTTTAAAACATTTTTTAATTAACGAAATTAATGAACTTATCCTTTTTAATTAACGATTTTAATTCCAATTGTTCTTATCCATATATATATATATATATCAAAGATATTTTTTCAAAAGTACTCAAATTAAAACTTTAATTTGGTTGTAATATTTATGTTTTGTGAATCTATCATCGGAAATTGATCTGACTGATTCAGATTCTAAATCTCCATACAATGAATTAAAAAGAATAATTGTAGAAATCTGAGACATCATATACTGATTGAATAAAAGGTTTTGAAATGGGGGACGAAAATCCATTTTTGTTCGTTGTATTGAAAAATAAAATTGAAAAGCCGAAAGAAAACGAAGAAGATGATGAATAAAGTCTAACAAAAAACTACAATAGGAAGAAGATGAATGAATACATGAAAAAAAATACTGAAAATGAAAAAGATGTTAAAAAAAAGCAGGAGACAAATAAAAATTCTGCCAAATTGTAAACAGAGCTGACGTGTCTTTTTTAAGTGACTCTGGGAATTTAGCAAACCCACTAGCTTTTTTTGTGTTAGTGTTAGTTCACTTCACCACTAACACGCTGAGTGGAGATATTTTTAATTAAAAAAAGTTAAAACACTCTTTAACACATACTTTAACACGTACGCTGTACATGCTCTTACTCATTAACAATCTTTTAGGATCTTGAACTAGTTTTTTTTTTAATCTGATGGGCCAAACTCATCACTCTTTTATTAAAACCTCAAGCTTATTCACGTCCAAAATTATACAATGAAGGCCCAAATCCAAGGCCATTAAAGCAAAAACAAAACCCATTAGCAAACCCTAGACCGATGTCTTCCTCTTTACTCTCCTCTTTATCCTCTTCTCTCCTTCTCAGAGAACCCTTAGAACAAATACAGCCACAAACACCAAAAACACTTCTCCAGAAACACGAACTCACCCATTTTCTTATTAAACCAGCCACAAAACCATCTTTGCAATCTTCAGTTGTGATCCAAGTAGCCACAATTCACCTATCAAGACCTTCCATTCTGATCAAACTATCCTCAAACCCTGACCAATATCTGTCTTTTCAATTCCTCAACCCAGACTTTTCAATACCGGTGTTCATCCTCCAAACGAGCCAAAAACCAACCCTTAAATCTGACATGTATCCGTTAAATCGAACTGCAATTTTCGAATTTCCTCAAACCCTAGATGAAATCCTTCAGCAACCCTCGATCCTACCATCAATAACCCTTTCAAACTGATGTTCTGAAATTGCGTTCAACAACTCAGCAAGCCTTTAGTCAGAAGTAGCTTTCCTCAAAACATAGATGACTTCAAACTCAGCAAGAACTCTAAAATCTGGAGAAAAATCCGACATGCATCTTCTTCAATCGACCGGGTACTCTTAAGCTCATGATTCTGTTTGTTCGAGGCACACGAGCCCAGAGCTTCAGATTTCAGCACTCGAGCCAAGGTAATAACATACTACAACTCATTGTTTTAATTTGAAAAGCCTTTAGTCCTTAGGATTAGGTCTGATGTGCCCTAACCCTATGTTGTCTAGGAAAACAATTGCTCTGAGCTTAACTGGAAAATCATCCGTATCGTAAAGCTTTTCCCCTTTGTTATCTGAGACAGAATGAGCTAACCAGTCCGCAGCTTCATTCTGTTCTCTGAATATATGAGTAATCTTCATAGTAGGAGTAAGAATTCTATAACAAAGGTTGATAGACGCCCTTAAGAACCAAGGACATTTATTCGAAAGAATCATTTCACACAGTAGCTTAGAGTCTGTTTCTAAAACTACTTGGGCAAAAATTAGTAAAAAAGGGAGTGAATCTTATCTGTATGCTAGGACTTGGAATAAGGTAACCCCTCGAAAATATTCTTCTCTTTTGTGGAGAATTTTGAAGAACTGGCTGCCAGTGGACACTATCCTTTGATCCTTGCTTGAGTTATCTTGTTTCCTATCCCATGTACGTTCCAGTTGAGCAGAACTTTCATTTTGAATGTTTAGGGTTTTTTGGCAACATTCTTATGTTGCACAAATTTAGGGAATATGATCCCTTTCGAACTGGATACCTTTCGCCTTTTTGCTTTACTTGTTTCAACTCGCCTTTTTGCTTTACTTGTTTCAACTCTCTTTTCTTCATTGATACTAACTTTTTCTGTGTTTACTGGAGACTGAGGGAGACTTCATGTAGTCTGTTTCGTTGGCGAAGTATGATCATGCAGAGAAGTCCCATCAATATCGATAGCTAAGGAACCCAATTGGAGCATATGGATAGCTTCTATCATTTCATTCCCCTCCAAAGGTACCACATTTTTATCAGAATCTTTGATATTTTCAATAGTACTTTTTCCATCATTTTCTTGATTTACTATCACTGATTTCAACTTTTTACCATCTTTCTCGATTTGAAATTCAGGAACAAGATTGTCTTGTTTGGAGGCTATAACATGATCTCCAGGTTTCCTTTTGGTAAGTTTTTTACAATCTTTATCAGAATGCCCTAGATGAGAACACTCCTTACAGAATTGGGGAACTCTGCTGTAGACTAACCTTTGACAAAAAGTATGTTTCCCAAAAGTAAGTTTAATTTCCTTAGGGAGAACTTTAGATACATCCATAATTACCCACATTCGGCAGTGATTTTGTCTAGCCCTATTTCTTTCAGGGACCCAGACATTTAAAGGGGAGCCTATTGACTTGGCTACTTCTTGAATTGTGGACTCATTATATAGGAACTCTGGCAGATTAGGCAAATCCACATATATTGGGGTAGATGGATTCTCATTGTTAGGGTTAAAATCGGGTGACCAAACAAAAAGTCTCATAATTTTATCACCTATTTGCCAAACATGTCTTCTCCAGATCAATTTCAAGTCTTCAAAGGCCGAAAACTCAATGAAAAAAATAAAAAAAAATATATAATTTTATTTTATTAAAATACTGTAAATAAAATTTAGTAAAAGTTTGATTAAATGTATTTAATTTTAATTTAAACGAAATAAAAATTTAGAATTAGTGTGAGTTTTAAAAATAATATTAATTCGTTTTTTTTTGTCATAAATATATGTGTCAACCATTCATTCCATTATAATTAACGAAACATATTACATATAGTATAACAGTTTTTAGGGGAAAATATATGTATTAAACATTATATATAGTGGTCACTAGTGACACAAGCTTTAGCTTAAAAAGATTAATATAAAAGAACTAGAGAAAGAGAGACCTTCAATAACCACATCGTGAACCCTGCAAGTATTTTTTGCAACTTCAATTAGACAATGAACTACTACTAATTTAGTGCAGTAGGATGCACTTGCTCACCATCAACATCAATCTCAAGTGAATCATCACCGTCGATCTGATCAAGTACAATTATCAATCCCATGACAAAAGCCCCATCAAATCCAGGTTTCAGAGAAAGACAGAAAACGTCCTTTCCGAGCATCATATTAGTGGATAGATCCACTTTCCGTTTAATCTCAGCCACTGATTGCTTCGACCCTGCATCGTAGATCATGCAGCTGCGCTGCGCGAAACTCCCTTCGATCCCGTACTCCGCTCCTGGAATACCATACACTTCAACTGTAGCTCCCGACCGTCCGATTATGGATGATCTTCGCACGCTGAATATTGGTTTCTGACCCTCCGATTTCTCTCCTCGGAATCCTTCCCACCTATTGTGCAAACTCGGTCTCTGAAAACATAAAAATCAATACTTGTTCAGTCAGGCAACCGAGCTTCCGAGTTGACTCGGTTATCTAAACAAGATTTAACCCGCTTAAACCGATTCATTAGCTTTTTAAAATTGTCTGCAACGAGTTGACCCAGCGAGTTGTATAAAAAAAGTAGAAAGGGCAGAGAGAGATGATACCTTTCTCCTAGCAGTGAGCAAGCACCTTCCGTTAGCGTCCGTGAGGACGATTTCATCCCTGTCACGTGCGTCAGGTCCGTACGAGTCAACTCGGAAGATCAACTCGGCTTGGCAGTTATAAACAGTGAAACCATCACCAGGGAAAAACAGAGAGGTCTTTCGAACTGTGAGATTTTTCTCTTCCTCGAACACATACTCATTATCCACCACCAAACCCGCTTTCATTTTTGTTCGATTCTCTTCTTTAACACTTAAAAAAGTTTAATTTTTAAGAGAAAAAGAAGAAAGAAGATCGGAGAAGCTCTATGAATGAAAAAGAGAGCACTCTGTTTTGTGTGTTATGTTATGTTACTCTGTTTTTTTAATTCTTATTTTAGTTTGAATTTTCTTAGTTGTTGAGCGAAGGAAAGTGAAAGTTAAAGCAATTTGGACGGTGAGGGGAGGGCTACCTATGGGCTGGAATATATGAAAATTTGAGATTTGAAGAGTAGAAAAATTTAGAGAGAATATTGGGGAAGAGAACAACGTCAAGTTGAGGGTTTGCATTATATTAAAATATAAAGTTTAGTTGATTCTAAAAGTTAACACCTTTTTTTAATATTAATTTTTATATAATTTTAAGATAAAACTAACATCCGTTTATAAATTGTTGGGTCGATACTCAAATAATTATCTACTTGAGATTCATATATATTTTTTTTAAAAATCATTTTTGTGAAATATTTACTATCTAAGATTCATTAATACTTTTTATACCACTACTTACTTATATAAAAGCTTTCACACTTATATTTGAGTTTTTTTCTTCTAATTTTTTTCTACATGACTTTAAGAGTTCACTACTATCATAGGTAATTCTCCATTCTTAATCGATTTCTTGTATTTTTATTGTTTTTGTTGATTTTGATTGTGTTTAAGTTAATTTCGCAGTTAGTTTTATTATTATATGCGTTGAATTCAAGTTTTACTGAAATTTGGATCGCGAGTTTAGATTTCTCTGTATTAGGTTTAGTCGATTTGTTTTTTTTTTTGGGTTTTAGTATAAATCTGTTATTTTACGTTGTTAATGCAGTATATTTGTGATATTAGCATTAGTTTTCGTTGATTTTTGAGTCTGTGTTCTAGTTTTTATAAGATTTTAGTCTGCGCGTAACTATTCTTTGTTTTTACGAAGGAGATGCGAGACGTTTGTTATGAACTTAGTGATAGTTGCGAAATGTGTAGTTTTTTTCTAGAACTTGTGATTTAAACATGTCTTTTTAGTATATGCAAAATTTTACTGTTTTTATTTTATGAAGATGCGAAACATCAATGTTCTTGATTGAGAAGATGTGAAACATGTTTTACAGATAGATGCGGAACTCATGTATTGTTTGCTAATAATAGATGCGAAACCTTTGTCTAATGCATGTACGCGATGTCTAGTAGTAGGATGTGCATTTTTAAACAAAATGGGGAGTTTGCAATTCGTGACCTTGGTTTGTTTTCTGAGTTTGAAGATATTGTTAAATTTGTTTTAAGTAGATATGATACGTTTGTTCGGGGTAAATTCAAATTAAGATACTCTTGTGGTGATCTAGAAAACGTTATTTTAGGTTGTGATGGTGATTTTATTGCTTTGGTATCATTTGTTGATAGTTTGGGTGTTTCAAGTGTTACTATTAAAGTTAAAGGTGATGTTGTTGTTGGTGATAATATTAGAGAAACTGCTGAAAGTATAGTTGAAGTTTTAAATGAAGATTTTGTTTGTGGAGAAACTGGTGAAACTTCTGATGTTAATGATATTAGTCGCAAACATAAAACACTTGCTACTGTTGGTTGGGTTAATGAAATTAGTGCTGTTGGGCAGGTGTTTCAAGATGGAGTAGTAGGTTTAAGATTAGTTGTTAGTCGGTTGGTTTTACAAAAAGGTTTTTCTTTTAAATATTTGCATAACAATAAACAAAGAGTAACTGTTTATTACATGAAAAAAGATTCAAAGGGCTGTCCTTGGAGACTTTATGTCAAACAAGAGAGGTCTACTGGTTTTTTTATTATTAAGAAGTATGTCGAAACTCATATACGTGGGATTGGTTTTAGCAAAGAAAATAGAAGGCATTTGTCATCTGATTTGATTGGAAATGAAATACGTGATTGTGTGAGGAGGAGAGTTGATGTTACAGCTACAAGCGTGAAATCATTTTTAAAAAAATATTACGGTTTAGATATTTCTTACCATGTTTCATGGCTTGCTCTAGAAAAATCTATGAGGGTTGTATATGGAGATAGTTCAACTTCTTAAAAACTTCTTAAGAATTATTTTAAAACATTGAAGGTTCTTGATAGCAGCAGTGATTACATACTAGAGTATTCTTTGGAAACCAATGTGTTCAAGCGATGTTTCGTAGAAATTTGGGTCTTGCCTCTATAGTTTCAATTCGTGTCGTCAAGTTTTATTTGTTGATGAGACTTTTTTAACGGGAAAATATAACAGAGTTTTGCTATCTGCTATAGCCAAAGATGGTAATAATGGTAAGTTTTATTTATATTGGAATATATGTTATCTTTTAACTATGTTATATATGAATCCGCGAAAAAAAAGGATTGGAGATGAATAACAAATAGATATATGCAAAACGTTCTGAATAAATAACGTGATAGATGCGATATGTGTAATTTATGATTAATGTGATAGATTCAAAACACATATAGTATATGATTAACGTGATAGATGTGAAACACATATAGTATATGATTAACGAGATAAATGCGAAACCTATCTATATCAGTAAGCGATAGTTGCGAAACCTCTTATAATGAGTCATTTATATAATTATTTATTCTATATATTCGTTGCAGGTATTTTCCCTGTTGCATTTAGTATTGTTTCGTCTGAAGATACCGAGAATTGGGTATGGTTTTTGGAGATGTTGAAACCTTATATTTTGGATCGAAAAATGACATTTATTAGTGATCGTCATTTAGGTATTGTTACTGCTGTATCTGCTATATTTCCAAATTATCATCATGGAGAATATCTTTATCATCTTATAAATAATTTGAGGTATTGTTTAAGGGCTACACCGACGACATTTAAGGAGATGATGGTAAAACTGTTTAAAAGATGTGCATATGCTTCTAATCAGAATTTGTTTAATCAATATATGGATGAATTACTTAAGCATGGAGGTGAGAAGATTCAAAGTTTTTTCAAAAATTTATCTCCTGAGAAATATGCTTGTGCTTTTTTCAAAGACAAAAGTTATGGCTCTATGGCATCTATTCCGGCTGAATCTTTTAACAATCAAGTAAAACAATTTTGTGGTTTGCCTATACTGGAGTTAATTGATAGGAATAGAGTTTTAGAAATGAGTCAAATTTCGAGACGTTTTGGTGATGCTGAACATTGGATTAATGATTTGTGTCCTGAATTTGATGAAAAGTGTAAAGCTAGTGTTGAAAAAGGTCATCCGTGGATATTTCATTCGTCTATTTCTCTTTTGCATGAAATGTTTTGTGATCCTGTTATGGTTGTTGATCTTAGTGTACATCGTTGTTCTTGTGGTTTGGGGCAATATGAGTGTTTCCCTTGTTCTCATGATGTAGCTGTGATATTTTATATAGATGCAAAGCATATGGAATATGTTGAGCCATACTATTTTGTAAGCTCTTATAAGGCAACATATTTATATGGTATAGCTGCATTTACTACTTTTGGTCAAGGATCTACTTCAACAACTTCTCCATATCAACTTCCTCCAGTTTTAAAAAGGAGAGATGGACGACCTAAGAAGAAAAGAAGCCTATTTTGAGAGGAGAATTAAGTATTCGTAAGATAACGTGTTCTTGTTGTCGTAAATCTGGTCATAACAGACGAACATGTGTAGACATTTTGTAAGATGAATGTAATTGAGGATACTTTTAGTTTTTTTACTTGTGTTTGTCATAATGACAATATATTAGGAAAATTTCAATGGATGCTAGATGAGAAACCGTTTGTTACATAGACCTGATAGATGCGAAACGTGTAATAACCAACATGATGGGCTGTTATAGATGCGAGACACGTTTTACAAAAGTTACTAAAGTGGATGTCAAACGTTTGATAGATACGAAACAGCTTACACACAAATACACTGATATGATAGTTGCAGAACCTTGGATAATTAAATATATTATACTGTGATAGTTGAGAAATATTTTATTTAAGTACATTTTTTTGCAGATGCTAAACCAGCTCATAAAATACGTTTTTGATGTAAATGTTAAAATATGAATGCAAACAAATAAATAAAAGGATCTAGTTTATTATGAAACAGGTGGAATACATGCTAAGTTTAGTAAAACAAAATACAAACTTAAACAAATTTAAAAATAGAGTCTCCATGTTTAAACCCTGTTTAAGCAGACCCTTAGTTTTCTTGTGATTTGGGTCATCAAAAAACAAAAAAGATAAACTTCTTCCTACCCTTAGTTTAAAAAAATAGACCCTTCATCTAACCATGAGTCAGAGTCATCTTCGTCGTCTTCAGAGTCATCTTCCTCCGAATATTCTTCGTCTTCAGTGTCGTAATCCTCTTCCATCTGGTCCTTTTTCCTTTTTTTAGGAGGACAGAAATAGGATCTTCATCTGGCTCCTCTTCATCTTCTGAATAAGCATCTTCAGTATAAGCATCTTAAAAAAAACCGAAACTTTCATCAGAATTATCGTCTGAAAGTTCGTCTACTGTTGTATGTTTCCACTCTTCCCTGGCTTTAGGGGAATGAATGGGATAACTGATATCACTATAACAGGCACCATCATCTGAAGAATAGTTAAAATATGGCATCGTTTCAAAGCAAGTTTTTAAGAAGTGAAAAGTTTAGAAGATTTTCACTGAGAATGAAGTGAGCTTTTGTGTTTGAGAACTGAAAGAATGAAGTGATATTTTATAGAGTTAGCTAAAGTGTTATAAGAAGTGAAAAGTTTAAAGATTAAACATAAATAATTTATTGTTTGGTATTGTTTATATTTGCAATTAATGCAATGTAATAATTAGTATCTATTAGTTGTCAAGTCATGTAAGTAAATATCTAATCAAAGTAAAGCTAATAGTTTGATTTTTGAATTTTGAAGTTTATATGTGTGAGATTGGTAGATTATTTTAACTAAAAACCATATTACTTATGTAACTGATAAGTGGATGAAAAATAATTATACGAGAAGATGTGAAAGTGTTTCCAATAGAAAAAACAATTTAGTAGATGTGAAACATTCATTAGAATAGAGACGATAGATACGAAATGTTGTGTAAAAATTAGAACGTAGATACGAAACATGTTATTTACATTTCTCTAGTAGATGCGAAATTACATGTGAAATATAAGAGACACATGTTATGCTAGATGCGAGATAACGTATTTAAATTTTTGATAGGTAAATTTATTAAGAAGGTGAATAGACTACAAACTTTGACAGAAGTAATATCTTTGGTTGATATTCGTGAGCTTTTGTAATTAATGCAATGTAATGATGAGTATCTTAGACTTGTCAAATCATGTAAGAAAACATCAATCAAACTAAAGCTACTAGTTTGATTTTTGAATTTTTGAACTATATATGTGTGAGATTGGTTGAATTTATTAAATACAAAAACATATTTACTTTCTGTAAGTGATAATTGGATTAAAAATAATTAGAGCAGAAGATAAGAAAGAGTTTCCAAGTGAAAAAATAAAGCGATAAGATGCGAAACATACATTAGAATATAAAAGATAGATGTATAACCAGTGGATAGGATCGAGATAGATGAAACCCATGTAATTACATTTCAGATAGATGCGAAACTTTAGCTGTTAGACAGTTTTGTCATTGAGATATATTTTATATTAGACAAACTGTACATGTAAAAAAATATGACAAACATCACAAAAAGACGTAAAACAAATATTAAAAATCATCGTCCCAATACTTGTTAGTGTTCATGTCATTAAGAAACATGTAGAACATTTATGCTCTTCTTAATGGTGCAATCTCAGAAGTTTTGTGAAAGTTCAGTTTCCCATGCAAAATATAATCTTTGGAGTAATCGCAGACCATTACTCCGCAATCAAGTGATTCAGGTCTTTGTTTAGGAATTTTTTACTAGACAAACTATCTTTATTGGTTCTTCTGATTGTAAAATGTTTTTGTTTTGGAGGTATGCAATCTGTAATTTAATAAACATACAAATAAATCAAATAATATATATATATATATATATATATATATATATATATATGTTCAATGAAATTATTATAAAAGAGAGACACTTACTAATCTTTATGCAGTTTTTCTTGTTGGATCTGGATGTTTTGGTATTAGGTTTAGATTTACTGCTTTTTCATGTTCAACATCTATTACCAATAATGTCCAATGGTTAACATTCCCAGGTCTAGCTTCTGTTAGAAGCGGAACGAAGATTAAACCTTCTATGATGCCTTGTAATTTATTGTCAACATATAATGTTACATCCATATTTCGGTTCAACAGATGCTATATTGGAGGAGTAATAATTAGAAACATTTATGTTTATAAATTAACACATGTTGTAAAAGTATTTAAGTCTTACCATTACGCTTCCAAATAAGTATGTTACTGGCATAAATTCTCATGGACTACTTGCAACTGGTATTTGAAAGTTGTGTTGTTTAAGGTTGACATATATATATAACCATCAATTACCTGTGTTGTCAAAAGTGGAACCAGTAGTTTGTTAACATATGTATTGAGGAAGCAATGGAAACAAACTAAATTGAAATTTAGCTTTTACCGTAGAGTCGATTTCATCTTCATCTGGTATCTCCATCAAAGTACTAACAAAAATATTAGATCCTGGTACATCTGGACATGACCGTATGGTTGGATCATAATTGTTTTCTCCTTTTTCAATTAGTTCTAATTTATAGTATTCCTTTGTGTCAATAGCAAGTGTTACTTTGTTCATAAATGACCATTATTTTTTGGTAATTTCCTTGTTAGGTATTTATTTAGAGAATTGATGTTGAGTAGGATCTAAAATTAGTTCAAATGAAGGACCTTGATCCAAATCTTTCTACATAAATGGGAAAGAATTGAAATTGTAAGAGGAGATAGATGCGAAACGTTCAGAAATATAATTGATGAGAAAGAAGGGGAACCAAGCTAGATGCGAAACATTCAGAAATATAATAGAGGGAAATAAGAGAAAGCCAAGATAGATGCGAAACATTCATAAAAATAGTAGATGAGAAATAAGGGAAATTAAGATAGATGTGAAACATTCATAAATATAATAGATAAGAAATAAGGGAATTTAAGATAGATGCGAAACCTTCAGTAAATGGGAAAAAAAGGGAACCAAGCTAGATGCAACACGTTTAGAAATATAATAGAGGGGAGGGTAAGCCAAGATAGATGTGAAACATTCAGAAATATAATAGATGAGATATAAGGGAAATTAAGGTAGATGCGAAACCTTCAGTAAATGAGAAAGCGGGGAAACTATGCTAGATGCGAAACAATAAAGTATGATAGGTGGGAAAGTTTCACTTACTGTTTTCTTTTGTATATCCTTTTCAATTCTTTGAATTTCTTTCTCACTTTTTGGGTCTAAGTCACTGACTTGTGGCGTTTGGATTTCTTGGACTTCTGATGCATTTTCCTTAACGAAATAGAAAACTGGACATTAGATGCGAAACAAGAGTAAAAGTAATACATAAGGAAGATATATGCGAAACATGCATCTTTAAATACAAAATCAACATTCAGTTAAACACCAGAGGCAGATAAACATATAAATACAGATAATATTACAGTATTTAAACCAAAAAAGAAGATAATACACAACAGTATATATCTTTAAATACAAAAGTTTTTCAAAACATGTTTTGTGAATTCTGGGTTATCCGTCTCACCTCTTTGTCCACAACATCTTCTTTGGTCACTTTAGTAACAATATTTTCAGAAGTAACAATATCAACATTAATAGGGGAATCACTATTAATAGTGGTATCAACTTGGTTTTCCACCTCAATATTCTTGTTCTCAAAAGCAAAAACATCCTCAGATGTAGTAGAAGCAACATGAAACTCAACATCACCAACATGGTCATCTTCAACAATAACAACAACATCATGATCCTGTTTTTTCAAATCATCTTCACTTTTTTATTGTTGTGGAGGTGGAACCTTGTCTTCCACAACAATATTTGGAGTTTTTCTATTTTATTTGGTAATTGCTGGCCTCGATCATTAAATCTCTTTCTTCTTGAATACGTTTTTGGATGATGTTCAGTTGTTTCTATGTTTAGCTTCAACATAGGCTGTTTAAGTGTGTTTTGTAGGTCAACCTCAATGTACATCTCTACATCAGCTTTCATTTGTGTAATGATCTTCTCTTTTTCTTCGATTTTCTTTTTCAGTTCATCAATTTGTTGTTGAAATTGTCGGCGTTCCATTTCAGTTTTTTCTATTTTTTCAAATGTTGTTAAGTCAAAGCTCTGGCTAGAAACTGGGTCAGTTTATGGTTTGGATGCATCTAGTGCTGGTGTTGTGTTAGGAATGAGTGTGGGTGTGGGGCTGTGGTTGGGGCTCGGGCTGGGTATATTGTGTTAACTTTCTGCAAAATAATAAGAAATGTCAAAGATAGATGCGAAACCTTTAACATCAGAAGATGAATAATAGATGCGAAACCTTAACATTCATAAACATAGATGCGAAACATTCAAGTCAAACCAAAATGATAGATGCACAACTCAAATAAAAAAGATAGATGTGGAACGTAAAATAAATGATAGACGTGGAACACACACATAAATGATAGATGTGAAATGTGGAATAAAATGATAGATTTGGAACCTTAACAGAATGATAGGTGAGAAACGTTAATTACAAGTAGATGCGAAACCTTCAGTAATCATGATGCTAGATGCGATACATCTTAGGATAATATTCATGCTAGATGCAGAATGTATAGTAATTATGATAAAGAGTAGATTTTTACCTTTTCTCTTGCTAGTAATTTCTTCAACCTTCTGTTTATATTTTAAGATGGTATAATCTGTCCGAAATGTTTATTTTAGATCTCTTTTCTATTGTCTTTTAAGGTTTCTTGAGATTCCTAAGAATCTATGATGTTGTACTCACATTTCTTGCAATAGGGGCATCAGCTGTATGCATTGTCTTTTTTTTTGTTCAGAGGATGAGTTTCTATTGGTAAAGTTTTCTCTTTCACGTTCTGTACTGGTTTTCTTCGTCATGTTGCAGTCTTTTTAGTTCATAGAACTTTTTTGCATGGTTGAACTATGTATTGGTCGAGTGTTTTTTCGCTATCAGTAGAATCTGTTGCAACTTGTTCTTGTAGTATATCCCAATGCAAACCATCTTCATCTTCATTGAGGTTTACTTGTTCATCATCTATTGGTAGAACAATATCATTTTCTTGAGGAGCATCATTATTTTCTTCTTGTATTTGGAATTCTCCTCCAAATTCTTCTTCTTCTTCTTCTTCATATTCTTCTTCTGTTAGCTTTAATTCTTCTTCAAGAATCTATAAATTGTTAAAATGTTAGAGTAAAAAGATATATATGTAAAATGTGAAACAGAATAAAAAACATATCATAAATATACGTGTTCATTTGTTATGCTTTTTATGGCTCCAACCAAATCTAAATCTGTTTTGCGTTCAATACCCAGCCATTTGAAGCATCTAGGTATATTGTCTTCAATTTCAATATCTTGACATAAAGTTGTGTGTTCCATTATGAATGGTTATATATTAACAATACTTTAGATATCATTTATTGACTAAATATTTAATATGAAATTGAACAAATAAAAATACTAACGAGTAAAAAGGCAACACAGCCAACTACTTTTCCAGATTTAGTTTCATGACAAGTTATTATTGAATTCATCAACTTTTCCCGGATTGCTTCAACCCAATTGTAGTTGTTTATTTTTTCAAGCTGTTCAATAGAATACACCATAGTCGAAGCTAGTATATCTCCAGATGTAGAGAAAAACAAGGTAGAACAGGCTAGCAATATAAAGAGTATGACAACATCTTTTATTGCCTCTTGTCCAGATGTTTTTACTGCTATCTTTATTTCATCCTACAAACAAGCAAAACCATTTTCTAAATTTGATAGATGCGAAACCTTAGTAATTACATTTAGATAGATGCAGAACCATATACTATAGATGCGAAACCTATTTAAATGGTAAACGATAGATGCGAAACGAGTACTAATTTTTGTAGATGCGGAACGTGGTTTAATTTGAAACAGGCCTAATGTGATAGATGCGAAAGCTGTTTTAATCTTACTAGATGCAGAACGTGTTTTAATATGAAAGAGGCCTAACGTGATAGATGCGATACCTAGTTTAATTTGAAGTAGGTTAAAGGGATATATGCGTAACCTTATATAAAGCAGAACTAGTATATGAGAAACAACCTATGCAAGTATTAAAACAATCCAAAAATGTGAGAAAAATGGAATTTGTGAACCTTAATAAGTTTGTTAGTGATTGGTCTTGCTCGGCTTTCATTAACTTTTCTTGATATCTTCTCAGAAAAATACTTCTTTATCATCCTTGATTTTTCTTCGTCTTCTAATTTTGAAAACTTAGGTTCAAAACTTTTTGCTTGAAGTGGCATATTTTCATTCCCATGTTTTAAACCAAAGATGATCTCTATGTCATGGTTTGTAAGCTTTAAAAACTTTCCCCCCAATTTGAATGCTTCTTGTTCTTCATCATATGCATTGCTATCTGCTCCATTACATCCCAGTGTTTTTTGTATGCAGTCTTCTTTGTCCGAAGATCATAGGCTGTTTTTAAAAGTGAGTCAAAGGGTGTCTTCTTTGCTGTTTCTATATGTTCTGGCCTCACTTTTGTCTCTTCCATCTGTTTTAACAGTGCAAAGAGGTCGGACCTGTAGAAACATGTTTTTGGTGCTATTTTTACGTGTAAAAGGAATAAAAGAGAAAAATATATCAGATGTGATAGATACGAAACGTAAGGAGATCTATAATCAAAAAATCTGATTGATGCGAAACCTATAGAGATCTATAATATCAAAAATTTGCTAGATGCGAAACTTATGTCAAATGTTAAATAGTACAATATGATAGATGTGAAACTCTATATAAAACCTGTAAATATGGGGAGATGATAGTTGGGAAACCTATGTAAATATCAATGCATAGAAAAGACTGATAGATGCGAAACCTATAGAGATCTATAATTGGAGAAAATTTGCTAGATGCGAAACTTATATCAAATGTTAAGCAGTACAATTGATAGATGTGAAACTATATATAAAACCTAAAAATATGGGGAAGATGATAGTTGCGAAACCTATGTAAATATCAATGCACAGGATAGACTGATAGATGCGAGACCTAAGGAAATCTATAACCAGATAACACTAGTAGATGCGAAACCTATATAAAAAACCTGCAATTACCCAAATACTATCTGCGAAACCAATAAAAATGTCACAAAAGCAGGTATAAATTTCAGTAACATTTAGTAAGGCTTTCTGTAATTGAAATTACATTTTGAACCCTAGGTTTTAGTAATCGTAATCATAATCGAACTGAATAATCGTAATCGTAAAACAGTGTTAAACTTACTACTTTACGGTGTTTGTCGTTGTTGATACTCTGATACTCTAATGGAGTCTTAATCGGAGTTGATACTCTTATCGGAGTCGAACAATGGAGTTGAATTTGTTGCAGTCGTAAGTCGGACAATGGTTTTTGAATTCATCGGAGTCGATCGTAGTAGCTATCGTTGTTGTTTCGCCGGAGTAGTTATCGTGTTGATTCACTGGAGTCAATCAGAGTAGTTATCGAAGTGGTAATCAGTGTCGATATCAGAGTATTTTTGGAAGAGAGAGAAAGGAAGTTAGAGAAAGAGGTGGAATTCGAACGAGATGGAGAAGAGAAGTTAGTGTTAAAAATTGGGTCTTTATATCAAGGGTATATTTGGAATGAAATTTATGAATTATTTTGGATCTTTATTAGTAATAGATTTGTAAAATGGGTTTTTATTGGTATTTCTCCCTAAATTAAAGTACCCACAACTACATACATTTTAAAAAAAATAAAAAATAAATCATTGCTAAATTCTTTTAACAGTATTACTGAGATCCCAAACTAATTTTATTTTTAAACGTGGAATCCCTATATCTTCAAACCCTTAAAACTTAAGGCTTACTTATTTCTAATCGTGAAAACTCTATATCTTCGAACTTTATTAAAGTACAATTTAGACATTACTCGTAGGAGAACTTCCTTCTAATTTTTTATTAATTTGATATTTATTTTTAGTTTGAGTTTTTATTAATTTGATTTTTTATTAATTTGGTTTTTTATATTAATTTGGTTTTTTTATATAATGGAGTAAGATTCGTCAAATATATTCTTGGGTAATATATAACGTAATGTGAATTATATTTTTTTAGATAGAAAAAGTAGTTTTAGGTCTTTTGAAACATAAACGAGGTTAGAGATAAACACTAAAGAGATGATTATGTGAATTATGTTATCTTTTGTTATAAAGACTGATCGAGTCTTTTATGTTTGAAAGTCCTTCCGTAACTTTTAAATCATTTTTCTTTTATTGTGTGATTCATTTTTTTTTCTTGTTAATTTTGTTCTTAAAATAATGTAAGAGTCAAAACTTGTATTAACTCATACAACCTTTCGGGTATGTGTTCGTCAATTGTTGGTTATTGCTTCAGCCGAGTTGTTTGGATTCAGCCTATCGAGTATTGTTAGGATTGGGGCGGATCGACCGAGACAATCCTCCCCAATAAAAAGAAAGTGATAATAAGATCCATATGACATATCCCAAGATCGGACCGGTCTATCGGCCTCTTACATTGAAGAAATTGTTGTGCTTATTGTCGTAACCAAATTAAACGTAATTTCGTTTGTGAAATACAATTATTTTTTCCGAATTTTTTACATCCCAATTACACATAATTAAAAAACTAAAAAAAAATTCAAAAAATATATTTTATAGATCTGGTTTTGTTTATTATAAAAAGACAAAACCATTATTTTTTTAAATTGTTATTTAAAAAATAGATCATTTACAAAAACAAAAAATTATAATTAAAGTATATTTCGGATTATAAAATATTGATCCGAATATATTTATTTAGGCATTGAACAGTGGATCGTCCATCGACTATTGCGTTTGGTGGCAAATAGTTAATTGACTTTCAAATGTCCGTTGACAGTCTCTGAACTATTGCGTTTAGATAAAGTTAGTCCACTAGATCCTCTGATCCATGAGAGTCTGCCACCTGTCACCATAGTCCCCAGATTTTTGTATCACCACTAGTCCCTTGAGTTTAGATCAAACCCAAAAATATAGATATTACGGATAACTAAACTCAAGGGACTAATGGTGGTACAAAAATCTAGGGCTATGGTGACAGGTGACAGCCTCTCATAAATTTGAAAATCTGGTGGACTAATTTTATCCAAACGCGATAGTCTAAAAACTGTCAACGAAAATTTCAAAATTAAAAAATTATCTGCCATCATACGCGATAGTCAAGGGACAAGACAAATGTATCGTTCAAAACTTATTTATTTGATGGTTGTTTATTATATTATAAATCTAAACCTTACCGATTGAAACTTACTCATGGATATTATAGTATAGCCTATAGGGGAAACGTACGGTAAGTAAATTAGGATGAATGGTTGCTGAATTGAGCCGACCATAAAAAAATGCATACATACCAAAAAAGGTAGTAGTACGAAATAAAGAAGGGTGGGTAGGTATTGTCTCCCACCAAGCATATATGAAAACGAGATTTATAAAGTTGTCACGTGGCATATCATCGAGCACATAAGATAATGACTAACGAAATGATAGACGCCCAATATAGAAATACACTAGGAAACAAAGATACAAAGTACAAGTCAGATATAAAGTTTCCCACATGATATGGATCCAAGATAATTTTTAGACGGCATAACGACTAATAAAACTAAAAAGACATTGTTGGGCATCTTTTTATGTTTATGGTTTATTGCACTATAGTATTTTTTGTTTTTGTTTTTTTTATTAAGTCGATTCTTTAGATGTAAACATATTAGAAATACTTATTTCTACGTAACGTTTTATAGTTCTTTTTTTATTTCCGTTGAATTTATAGGTTATTCAAACATTTTGTTTTTTTTATCGAATTTGATCAAAATCCATTTCTTTTCGTTGGATTTGAAAATTGTTTTATTAACTTTTTGTTGTTTTAGTTCGTTTTTTGTTAGTGTAAAGGGTATTTGTTTACAATTATTTACTATCATGATCAACTCAATAAGTGAGAAGTACAAAAATAAACTAATATCCATTCGTGGTTTCGATATTTTTTCAAACGAAACCCAAAATGACCCCAAAATAACATTAAAACAAAAATATGGTGTCGGTGGTTCAGATAAATTTTTTGTTGTTGAAGTGGAAATAAAAAAGAAACTTGAGACAAGAAATCAAGAGCTCTACAATGTGGTTCACGACTTACCCAAAACGATCAGAAAACTACCCCCAAACATAAACCTTTGGGTACAAATTTGGTAGAACTAGTTATTAATGAACTTGTATAGAATATAGAGCAAATGCCAAACACAAACTCTTGTCGGCCATACTTACTCTCATTCTAACCAGCTAGCTTTCAAAGAGGATAAAAACGAGTTTACGCCTCTTTTAATCCATAAAAAGAACAACTCAAAAGTGCATTAAAAGATACATTTCAATGCAGATTTTTCAAATTGTTCTAATGAGTTGATGTTCTTTGCTAGCCTTCGTCTTCTAGTGTTTCTCAAACACTAGATTCTTTGAGTGTGATAAGTCAAGATATGTTTTGTATGCTAACTAACTTGTGGTTCAAAGCACTAAGAGATCTCCTGATAATTACGGGATTAACTCATCAAAATGTTAGGTAGGTAGTAAGTGAGAGTAAAGCTAGACAGAGAATGTGTAATCAATGCACATGAATAGTAACAACTAATGCTCACCCCTCTGCAAGTTGGGTGACAAATCTTATTTATTGTAGCATTTCGGGTCTTTGTGGCTTTATATGCCTAAAAATACATCAATAGCCCCATTGGGGCATGCTGCTCATAATAATAATTAATATTAATTGGATCGGTTCATTACTTGTCCTAATAATTTACCAAATGGTCCCTTATCAGTAGCCCTCAATTCCTGAAGAGCTTATCGGAGTAGGAATATGATGTGTCACAGCCTTATACGTGTGAGTACAAACGGTTCAGAGCATTTATATACGATGGAGAAGAACATTGTAATTTTTTATGAGGAATGGTTTTGTTTTAAATTGAAGGATAAAAGCATAACATGTCCCGGATTCAAACACACAGACTATGTGATCAATCACACAAAAAAGATCTAAATAGGTTTCTTGAAGAGCTCAAAAATTTAAATGATTAAATACGTGCCAACCTTCCAATTGTCACGTGCAAACCCTTAAGCTTGCCTAAACATTCTGACATGCGTAGGGTGTTTTATCTTTATACGGGGCTCGAAGAAAATTCTGACTTGCAGACGTTTATGTCCTTCTGATTGTTATAGAAATAAAGTTCATAGTGAAAAATCTCTCTTTTACCAGCTATCCTAGCCACCGCAAATACCTTTCCAGAAAGATGAGCCACCACTAACCTTTTTTTGATAAGCTAAGATCCAACATGGAATGATGTTTAGAGCATTGAACATGTTCCCCCGATCCCCGCTTCCGTTATCGGGTATACTCTCTTTCCAATCTATTTTCCTTTATAGCTTGATGGGTGGAAAAAAATTCAAAATCTTCAGCGAGAGTCGGATTATAAAATACCTTGATTGAGATTGAGAATGAGGGAAAAAGGAGTTTGAAACATTCATTTTTCGAGAAATTAAAGAATGAGTACTACGACCCCAATTGGTCCATGTTGTTAAAAGACCTTCAGCAGGTTGTGAGGGTTAAAGGTGGTCCAACTTGTATATTTATTACTCTAAAGAGTACTTCCTCTAGGAAAACTTTGCTAATTATTCAAACTATTCCACCCACTCTAGATGATACCGCCACATTTTCCTATAGGGATACCTAGGCTTCGCAGAGACTATCTCTGAGGGGAAATTGAGGCTTTAAGATCTCAAAAAAATCTGTAACAACCCCTAGGATCGAGTCCAGTTGCAGGTTCAAATATTCAAAGGACTTAACGGCGTTAATAAACAAACTGTGACCCCAAATATCCAGTACATTCTAGAAAAACATAAAAATGGTCACTAACGAAAAAAACCATCACTCTTCGAGAGATGGGTGTAAATTTAAGGACCGTCTGTATTCATCGAATTCTAACAAGAATTCGGTTTCTGATACCAAAGAATTTTATTCT
This sequence comes from Limnanthes douglasii subsp. nivea, assembly GCA_036936605.1. Taxonomy (NCBI): domain Eukaryota; kingdom Viridiplantae; phylum Streptophyta; class Magnoliopsida; order Brassicales; family Limnanthaceae; genus Limnanthes; species Limnanthes douglasii. The sequence continues at coordinate 180,823,966 of JAUPFV010000003.1, forward strand.
TTTTTGAGTAGTGACCATTATCATAAGAAGTGAAAAACATTATGGTAAACATCATTAAAAAAATATTCACATCAGTGTAATAAGTAAAGTAAAATAAAACATTAGAATGGTAACGAGAATACATAATATGAAAGAAGAACAAAAAGATTGGGATTCGACAGCACGGACCACCAAGTGAGTGATCAATTTACTATTCAGTTCGAATCAAACAAGTTTGCCACCACTAGTAATGATCATCAGTTTACCCAAGAACATAACTAGAGATAATACAATTTTTCAGTGGATATTCTTTATGGTCAGCCTACAATCGTTGCTAGTGGAAGCAATTACAATTCCGTTGAATTGAATTGCATGAAAAAAAGAGAGTTGAATAGAAAAATATCATCTGTCCAGACGATTCGACATTTCAAAAATGGAGACATTTGATGGGATTAAAAATCCGGACAACCACTTTGAACAGCTTAAAAATTCTATGATGAATTTTAATAACGACGGCAAGTTGTTGTGTTGAACTTTTTCTCAAACTTTCAAAGATAGTGCTTTGAATTGGTATATTTGGATTTTTCGGGGGTTGATTAAAAGTCTTTATATGTTTGGGATAGCTCTCCGAAGACAGTTTGTGGGAAGTAAATAAATAAGAAGAAATGGGGACACAATAATTCAATGCCATCAGTTGATTGAAGAAAGCTTGAAAGAGTAAACCAAGCGATTTGTGAAAGCCAATAATGTTTTACAAGATTTTCTTGAATAAGTGGATATAGCTGCATTTAGACAAGGGCTTCTTCCTAGAGAATCAATTGATATTATGACGAGAAAGAAAACAATGTTCTTTGAAACATTGTTATCACAAGTTGAAAATAAAATTAGAGTGAAAGAAACATAGAGGCTAAAATTACCATATGACCAAAAGAATAATACTTCAGGTTCACAACAACAACAAGCACAAACTGCTAGTTATCGTCCAGAGGATTCCAATCAAAATACTTTTAGACCTAAAGGATACCAACATCCACAAGGTCAACATCAATAGTATAAATCCATGGGGAATCAATGGGTTTGGTGTGATCATTTTGCAAAATTAATAAAGGGTGTTTCTGTCATTTTTAAGAGGATAAAAAATTATATGCAGTTCTGAAGGCCACCTCCCATTCAAACTCTAAGAGAAAATCAAAATACATAATTCTTTAAATACGACAATGATGTGGGCCATGATACGATGATTGTATTTCTTTAAATCAAGAAATCTAAACGTTGATTGAGAATGGAAAGTTGACCATGTTCGTTAACATAAAAAAAACAGAAATAAATTGCAAGCACTAGTTACTACTCATACTATAATTTGAAGGAAAGATAAAAAATGGTCCATAAACAAGAAAATACTATGCTTATTTCTGGATCATACGGTGAATTCAATGAAGATTCAGAGTATTTAGATCATGACATCAACCGAGGTCGAATTATGATGATAAGTGAGCTTGAAAATAACGAAGGGTCAAAAGTTTGTGTTAATATTTTGAGTCATTAACCATATTTGGAGGGGATATAGTGAGTTTGACCAACCAATTAGAAGATAAAATATCTACTCAACTATACTGAAATCCGATACCACTATTATGTTTGATGACGACGATTTATGAGACATTGCTGGACTACATGAGGTTGCTGTGGTGATTGAGGCTGCGATTGAGTGAATGGAAATTCAAAATATTTTGATTAACACATGCATCTTAGCTAATATTCTATTCTTATCCACCTATAAGTAAATAAAAAATCCTCAAGTTATACTACAATCCAACAAAACCTTAGTGGGATTTACGGTGAACACTGCAAACGTGGGAGGAGAGTTTGAAGGTTCGTTTAAGAAGACAATCAGAGTACTCTTTGTGGTAGTTGACGGCCCAATTTTATATAATATTATATTTGGTAGGTCATGGTTATCAAGGATGCACACCGTTTCTTTGATAGTGCATCAATGTTTGATATATGTTGTAGGAGACCAGGTCAGAATTGTTCGAAATAGCCAAAGAGTGGCCAGAGAATGTTATATCACTGTTTTGGCTATTAAAATGTTACACAACATAAAAACCATGAAAAAATAACAACAACTATAGTCCTTTTTAGATTTGATCAAGGTAGATGATCCAAGGGAGACTCATAACTAAATTATTACTCATAAAGATGTTGAGTTGTACACATTTCCGGATGGAAAATGTGTTAGGATATGAGCCAGATTGCCACCAATAGTGAGGGAACAATTGTTATCATTTTTATTGAATATTTTGCATATATTTTCTTGGTGTACAAAGAATATAACAGGTGTACCTACAAGTATTATTTTATATAATTTGGCAATGCGACCCGACGTATGTTCTGTTATATGGAAACAAAAGGCCTTTTATGTGGAAATGTTTTGAAGCTATTGTTGAAGAAGTATATCGATTGACAAAAGTAGGGCATATTTGGGAATCTCAATACCTAGCCTAGATAACAGACTCGATACTTTTTAAAAAGAAGAATGAAAAATAGTGTGTGTTGAATTTATAGACCTCAATAGAGCATGTCCGAATGACCCATCTCATGTCGCGTAAATTGATCAAATGATACATTCTACTCCTGGTAATAAGTTGTTATCATTCATGGATACGTTTGTAGGGTATAATCAGATACAGATGGATTGAAAAGACCAATATAGCATTATATTCATGACAAGTAGAGGCCTCCACTGCTATAAAGTTATGCCATTCGGTTTAAAGAATACTGAGGCCACTTACCAACGTTTGATGAATAAATCTTTCGCTACCAAAATTGGAATTGTTTTAGGATTATATTAATGATATGTTAGTAAAACGTTTTAGGGTTGATGAGTCCGAATTCTGCCACCTCCCCGGACAGGGACAGATCAGACCTAGCCCTCCGGACCGGACAAAGCACTTCGAACACTTAGCCAATAGGATTGTTCGAACTATGACAAAAGTACTAAAAAACCTAAACACTTTTTGACTAAGCTACTTGCTCTTCTACTTAGAGCTCATGGGTCTTTGAACATGACCCGGGTCCATTAAACATGACCCGAAAGCCCATAAGGGCCCAAATGTAAAGGTATAAATACCCAACCACCAGCATTAAATATGGGTAATGAAAATTAACTGCAACCAGCCAGCTTAATTCTCCCTCTACTCTCTACTCTAAACACAAAACACCTACATACATCCTTAAAACATCAGACAAATTACAAGCCTACCCTCAGGCGATAATTATCCTCACCAAATTGGCGACCACAGTGGGAGAAGAGGGTGCCTGAATCGAGCATTCAAAACCAGCAAACAAAGTCTGTCCGAATGAATCCAGACGATCCATAAGTACCACCAGCTCTGCTCGAAGTGGTGGGTGAGAACGATGAGTACACTATCGAAGAGCATGATAGGCTAAAGGGTGAAATAGAAGCTCTAAGGGCAGAAAAGGCTAAGATGGGCTTGAAAGAAAAATCCAAAGCATCAGTTTCTCATCACACCAATAACCCCAGGGAGCATGAGCCTTCAACGACTCACGTGAGTACCAAAAATACTCATGCCAGCTCCAAGAAGTCTCACCGGTCTAAGCCAGTGGAGAGTTCTGACTCAAGCTCAGAATCTTCTAACAACTCTTCGGACGATGAGGGAGTTGAAGAATCCTTATCCTCTAGCAGCGATGAGGGTCGACTAAAAAGAAACAAAACCAGACCAAGAAATATTCAAGAAAATGGGATAGACATGGAAAGATGAAGAGGAATATTGGTAAATGGTCATCTCATAGCCGGAGGCATGTAGACCGGATGCTGATGGATCCTTTCGCTTTTCACGATGAACCATGTATCTTTGCAACTCCCAATGAGGATACTGTGTTCAGTCGTGGTAGAAATTGGAGGCAATCTCCATTATCTTCTAAAATTATGTCCGGAAACCTCCCTAAGAGGTTTGACAGCACTAAAATGGAAAAGTACGATGACAATACTGATCCAAACAACCATTTGGAACAATTTAAAAACTTCATGATGAACTTTGACGACGATGATAAGCTACTTTGTAGAGCCTTCTCCCAATCATTTACAGGGAGTGCTCTAAAATGGTACAACAGCCTGCCTCAGGGTTGTATTAAGAATTTTGATACTTTTTGGGTGGCCTTTCGAAGGCAATTTGTAGGGAGTAAAGAGCTAAAGGGCAATGGAGACACAATAATCCATTGTGCCCAGGAACCAAATGAGTCCTTGAAAGAATATATAAGCCGTTTTGTGAACACCAAGAATGGGTTGGCTGATTGCTTCGAGCAAGTGGCAATAGCATCCCTCAGGCAGGGTTTGAACCCAAGCAATTTAGCTGATTCAGTGACCAGAAAGAAGGCCATGACATGGGGAGGGTTGCTGAATCAGGTTGGAAAACAGATTAATGTCGATAAAACGAAGAAAACCAGGATACACAGGCAGGTGAGGTCCACCCCGGTGGCACCAAATCCAAATCAGAATTAGTTCGGAAACAAGGGAAAGGAGACCGGACAGGGGCATGGTAGGGCCAAAGCTCAGTCTCAGCCAGCTGCTCCTGCTCAGAGTCAGCAATCCAGAAACAAGAGAGGGCCATGGGTCCAACCGGAGTGGTTCGCAGAATTAAAAGAAAGTGTGGCCACCATTTATGATAAAACAAAGGAAGAGGTGCACTATAGGAGGCCAGTCATACTGCAATCTCCTAGGGAGCATCGCAATAACTCTTTCTGCCAGTATCACGATGACACTGGCCATACCACTGATGATTGTATAGCTTTGAAGCAAGAGGTTCAGAACTTGATCGAAAGAAGAAAACTGGGGGCCTATGTCAAAAGAAGAGGAGGTAATAGGCCTGACAATACTCACCGGGTTGGTCCAAGTAATGCTGCTCCGGAGGGAGCCATGGTTATAATTGAAAGGTTTGATGTGAAATCTGAGTACTTGGATCCTGACCCAACTCGAAATAGAGTGGGTGCAATTGAGGAATGTTCTAGGACAGTCTCCGGACTCATTAAAGTTTTTGAGTCACTTACAATTTTCGGAGGAGATACTATGACAGCTCCTACTGCTTCTTCGAGGAAGAGGCACGTTCATACTTTAGCCACCCAACTAGAAGGAGGCATGACTTCCTATCAGTCACCAAATCCATTCCCCTTCATTGTTTTTGATGAAGATGATTAAAGAGATATAGCTGGCCCTCATGAGGATGTTGTTGTCATAGGAGCATCTATTGGGGGCAATGACATAAGACGAATTCTGGTGGATACTGGGAGCTCAGCCAATATCTTTTTCTTAACTACGTACAAGAGAATGAAAAATCCAGCTGTAGTTCAGAGTTCAGACAGATCAATTGTGGGCTTTACCGGCAGCTCAACAGATGTGATCGGAGAGTTCGAGGAGGAAGTTCTATTGGGCAAGGGCCCTTTCAAGAAAATGGTCAGGATACTCTTTATCGTGGTGGATTGTCCCACTTGCTATAATGCTATTCTAGGGAGGTCTTGGCTCTCTAGGATGCATGCAGTGGCTTCAACAGTCCACCAGTGCTTGAAATATGCTGTTCAGGGATAGGTGGGTGTTGTCCGGAGCAGTCAAAAGGTTGCAAGGGAATGTTATGCTACTGGTCTGGCTCCCCGAACACTGGGGCAGTTCGTATCAACGAGCAATAGCAGTTTGAGGGGCTTTCTAGGGGTAATGGTGAAATTGATGACCCCAGAGAGACCCCTGGAGTGTTGATACCGGTCGAAGAGGTAGAGACTCAATGTCTAGAAGAAGGAAAAAGTGTCAAAATAGGGTCTAAGATGCCACCCGTTTTGAAAAATGAAATGTTAAAGTTTTTGAAGAACCATCAGCACGTTTTTGCTTGGTGCAATGCTGATGTTACTGGGGTTCCAGCAGGAGTGATATCACATCACCTATCCGTCCGGAAAGACATAGCACCAGTAGTTCAAAAGAGAAGAGCTTTTTCTAAGGAGAAGGCTGATGTCATTGTGCAAGAGGTTGACAGGCTCACAAAGATGGGGTACATCAAGGAGTCTCAATATCCTCTGTGGACTGCCAATCCAGTCTTGGTGAAAAAGAAGAATGACAAGTGGCGCATGTGCATTGACTTCACAGATCTTAATAGAGCTTGCCCAAAAGATTTGTATCCAGTACCCCGGATTGATCAGTTAGTAGACTCCACTTCTGGGAACAAACTGCTATCCTTTATGGATGCCTTCTCCGGATATAATCAGATTCAAGTAGATCCGAAGGACCAAGAGCATACCACATTTGTCACTGACAGAGGTCTTCATTGCTATAAGGTAATGCCGTTTGGGTTGAAAAATGCTGGGGCTACCTATCAAAGATTAGTAAACAAAGCCTTTGCTGATCAGATTGGGAGAAATATGGAAGTATACATTGATGACATGATGGTGAAGAGTGTGGATGAGCGATTGCATTTGGCTGATCTCCAAGAAACTTTTGCCAACTTGGTAAAAGTTAATTTAAAATTAAACCCAAAAAAATGTGTGTTCGGAGTGCAGTCCGGGAAGTTTCTAGGCTATGTTATAAGTGATCATGGGATACAACCCGATCCGGACCAGCTTAATGCTCTATTCCAAATGGAGCCTCCTCGAAATATTAAAGAAGTACAACGACTAACGGGGAGATTAGCTGCCTTAAATAGATTTATTTCAAGGTCTTCGGACAGGTGCGCCCCGTTCTTTCAAATCTTGAAGGGTGCAAAGGGATTCGATTGGACCCCACAATGTGATGAGGCTTTCAATGAGATCAAGAAGCACATGTCTTCCCCCAAAACTTTATTTAAACCAGTTGAAGGGGAGACACTCTTCGTATATTTGGCAGTTTCAAGTTGTGCCATCAGTGCTGTGTTGGTAAGAGAAGTAGATAGTCATCCCCTTCCAGTGTACTACATTAGCAACAGTTTGATAGATGCAGAAAGGCGTTACTTGAAACTTGAAAAATTAGCATTAGCCCTGGTGATAGCTGCCAGGAAGATGAGGCCTTATTTCCAGGCTCATCCCATCATCGTCCGGACTTCTTTTCCTCTCAAGAATGTCCTCCAAAAGGCAGACATTTCAAGCAGGATGACTAAGTGGTCAGTAGAGTTGGGAGACTTCGACATAGACTTTTCTCCTCGAACAGCAGTCAAGGCCCAAGCTGTGGCTGAATTTTTGGTTGAATTTCACTCCGACAGGGATTCAGAGCAGACTACTGACATGAAAGATAAAAAGGTATGGGTCGTCCGAACAGATGGTGGATCTAGCACTATGGGATGTAGTGCAGGGGTGTGTTTGACTTCTCCATATGGTGACAAAATGTACCAAGCTATTTGTTTTGCTTTCAGGGCATCCAATAATGAGTCCGAATACGAAGCAGTTATAGCCGGTTTAAAGTTGGCCTACATCTGTCGGGCTAAGAGGGTCAGGCTACTAAGTGACTCCCATCTTCTTATCCACCATGCCCAAGGTCAGTCTGAGGCTAAAAAGGAGCAGCTTGTGAAATATTTACTCCTCCTTAAAAATGAAGCACTCAAGTTTAAAAGTGTTGCTTATGAACATATACCCCAGACAGAAAATGAGCTAGCAGACTCATTGGTAACCATATCATACACGGAGTCCTATCCATGGATCCATGTGCTGGAAAGCCCCTCCATTCAACTAAATATGGGTAAAGAAGAGGAAATTTTTGAAGTGCAGGTGAAACAACCTCAGGACTGGAGGTTTCCTCTCCTGCAATACGTCTCCGTTGGTATCGTGCCTCCGGATAAATCATTAGCCAGAACATTGAAACACAAGGCTCGTGGTTTCATAATATTGAGAGACGTTTTGTACAAAAAGTCTTACAGTAAACCTCTCATGCGCTGTCTAGGGGATGAAGAGTCTCAAGTAGTCCTCTCTGAATTACATGATGGTGAGGGATCAGCCCATTGTGGGTTCAGGGCTTTAACAAAAAGAGTTCTTCTGGCCGGTTACTATTGGCCATCTATCATGAAGGATGCCAAGGAGTTGGTAAGAAGGTGTGACCCATGCCAGAGGTACAACAATGAAATTCATGTCCCAGCCATTCCTTTAGAGTCAATTTCTGAGCCTATTCCTTTTTCTCGATGGGGGTTGGATTTAGTAGGGCCTCTCCCTGTGGCGTCCGGAGGACGGAAAACTATAATTGTTTCCATAGACTACTTTTCGAAGTGGATTAAAGCAGCCCCTCTAGCAGGGACAACATCAAAAGCTGTTATAAAATTCATTATATCCAACATCTGTTGCAGATTTGGTGTACCACAAAAGATAACAACAGACAATGGGCCACAGTTCGACAATAGGGAAATGGAGAGTTTCTGTGCCTCAAGGGGTATACAACATTGTTTCTCTTCCCCTTTCCACCCACAAGCAAATGGACAAGTCGAAGTGGCTAATAGAAATATACTGTCCGGTTTAAAGAAGAATTTGGAAGGGGCTGCTGGGAAGTGGCCTAGTTATTTACAAGAGGTCTTGCGGGCCTACCGAACAACACCTGGGGTTGCAACACAAGAGTCACCCTTTGCTTTGGTCTATGGGATGGATACAGTAGCCCCCATAGAGGCAACTCTCCCATCATTTCGTGTCCACAACTTTTCCAAACACGCTAACGAGGTGGCAATCAGAGGTCAGCTCGATTTGGTAGAAGAAAGACGAGTTAAAGCTCACCTTAGAGTTGCACACTATCAGGGTTTGATGAGAAGCAGGTTTGCTTCCAAAGTTAAAAGAAGAGATTTCCAACCAGGGGAAAAGGTATTGAGAAAAGTCTTTTTACACACTAAAGTAAAGCTGTTCGGAAAGCTGGCCCCAACTTGGGAAGGTCCATATGTGGTTGTTGAAAGAATTAAAACTGGAACACATTGGTTGGAAGACAAGGATAGAAGAGTTCTGACCCACCCTTGGAACATCGAACATCTCCGGATGTACTTGGAGTAGCATTTGTGTAAATATTTACTTGTTTAAACATCCATGTAAATATTTGGGGGCATACTCTTTCCTCTTTGGTGGCACAGGGAGGTTTTGATGTCTTCTTAAAAATTTTCCCAAGTGTTTCAAGTTTTGTCCTTTGTCACACTATCCGGATTGAAATAAAAGAATGATGACCACTTAAATATTCGTCATCATAGAACTTAAGCACTCTCACTATGAAATAACTAAGGGCTGTTTAAACTCTAGCCGGAGAACTTAAACACTCTCACTATGAAATAACTAAAGACTGTTTAAACTCTAGTCATCAAAGTTGGAACGAGCAATGAAAGAAGATGAGAATTGCGCAAAACAAAAATATTCATTAAAATAACTTAAAGTGCCTTGGCTTTCCAAGGACTTTTGAATTGTCAAAACAGAACAAAAAACCTGTCCGGTCAGATACCGGACACAATTAAAAAAAAGAATGCCTTGGCCTTCCAAGGACTTTAGTTTGGATAAACAAGTAAAAACTGAATCATGAGTTAAGGTTGAACCTTTGAAGATGGCTCACCTTCATTTGTCTTTTCCTTCCATTTGAGATCACTTTTCTCTTCGCCAGGTTTTCCCCGATGTGTTCTTCGTCATCTGAGGAAGCACTGGAGTAACCATACCTGTCGCCTTCAGCTATTGTATGATACGGGAGGTCCTCAGGTTCAACATAAAGCCATAAATCCCATAGGTTCCTCTTCGGAAACTTCTCATGGAAGAGTAGAACCATGTCGGACTTCACCTTGGTATACATTTCCTCCTGAGTGTCGATCACATTGTTCGCATAAGCGTCGATCTTGGCTTAAATCTTGGCCTCCTGCTCCCTTAGCAAAGTAGCTTTCTCCTCGGCAGCCTTAGACACTGTATTCTCGAGAGCAATTTTGTCATTGGTCAAGTTGGTGATGATTTGATCTTTGGCCTTGGATTCCCCCTTTGAGGTGACAAGATCTCTCTCCAGTTCGGACAGCTTCCCCCGGAGCTCTGCGATGGTGTTCTCTAATGTGGTGACTTTTGTGGTACTGGCCTCTTGGTTTCTCTTCAACTCCCCGTTTTCTTCCTTTAAAATGACAGCATTTGAAGTGGCAGTACGAAGGTCGTCGGACAACCTCTCTTCGTCAGACTTAAGATCCTTGATAATGTCTGTCTGACTCCGAACTTGTTTCTCCAACGGAAGTACAGGTTGGACATTGCTTAACAAAGAGTGGGCTATAGCGTCCCTTTCACTAGAAACGATAAAAGTCTTACCATTGAAAGTGACCATGTTTGAGGTACTTGGAGGGAGGTAAGGTCCGGCAAAATCGTCTCTGGGAAGATTGATGAAGTACTCACCAAGCCCATCCAGACCAGTGGTGTCGACCCCGTCAATATTGATACCTCCCCCTTCGACCTCATCGGTATGGAAGTCGCCCGGTATCTCCTCCGCTAGTGTTGGGTCAGTAGGATCAGCTTGGGAAGGAGGCTCCGGGGCCCGGAGAGAAAGCTCGTCACCCTTAGAAATCTTCTTCTTCTTGGCCTCCCGGTCTGTGCTTTCACTTCCCTGTTTACGGTGTCTCTTGGAAGCCCTTGGAGGTTTTGGGGGGTGGACCTCTTGCCTCTTAGTCTCCTGCTCCACTAATTCCAGGAGAGCAGCATCAATTTGGCTGTGGACTGGCCCCTCCGGGTTTATTGGGGCATCCTCCTCTGCATCAGCACCACTTGCCACTTTCTTGCCTTTCATCTTGCTCGGGGCTTTGGCCCGACCTGGCAAGTAGAGTGTCCCATCTGGTTCATGGGTTCTTTTAAGTACAACATCCGGAGGAGGCTGAGTGGTGAGCTCCTCCCAAGTCAAGTCTCTCCGACCTGTGGTGTTCTACAAGTGAGACCTTGCTAAGTTGCCTCCGGTAAAAGCAGCATGAAACCGGTTCCCCCATCTCTCAGCAGTCCAAGCATTGATCTTGGTGCAAGTAGCCTGCCCGGTTTTTAGATAATCACTGAATTCTTTGGGCAGTACTGCTAAGGCAAAAGTAAAACCAATTAGTTTAAACTAACTTAAAAAAAAAAGAATGCTTCTGAGGAGGCTTGGGTTCACTCCGGACTTGATCTTCTTCCCGTTCTCCCAAGCACCACTAACAAACAGGAACTGGGTCCTCCAATTCCTCTCCGCCTCTAACAGATCATCCACAGCCTTGAAATCATCCCCCATATTGAAATGGTAAAAGGGGATGTGGGGGTTTCTACAAAGACTGGCCACAGCAGCAAACTCCTCCATTGGCAGAGGAATCCCGGAGAGCCTTAAAGCCATGATGCAGGCCATGAGGGTATACTAGGCGTTAGGGCTCAGTTGGATCGGGCAAAGGTTTATCAGATGGAAGTATCTGACAATTTCAGGGTCCAGGGGCAGTCTAAGTCCCCAATTGAACAGCTCAGTGAAGATGACAACTTCACTCAGTTTGTAGTCCATAGGAGTCTCCGGATGTATGGGAATCCTGATCTTCACATTCTCCGGTATTCCCCACTTCGTACGCATCAGGCCCAGCTCAGCTGTGTGGATGAATGCGTAGTTAATTTTCTGCATGGCAAGGAGGTACTTGACGTTGACCTTGTGAAAACAAGGCCCCACCTTTCCTTCAAGACTCTCCGGCAGATCCGGATGCTTCAAACACAGCTTCTCCTTGCCTTTGTCCTTTTTGGAAACAGCAGCACTACTGGTCTGACCGGAGGGCTCAGACTCAAATGGGGCCTCTTCGACAGAGTCCTCCATTACATCCTCCATAATTGTTGAAGGGTTTTCGGTAGCAGTAGTTGAGAGAGGGTTCAGCTCCGGCTCAGCCTGAACTCCGGACTAGTGGGCTTCAGTTTCCCCTTGATTTCTGGCCTCCGATTGGGGCTCTGATTCAGATGCTTTTCTTCGAAGACTTGGACTAGTGCCCTTCGGACCGGGCAACCTGTCCTTGGGAGCTCTAATAGGAACCTCTGACCCAGTGTTGCTGTCTATTGCCCCCGATTTTGAGGGAGTGTTCTTAGAGGCTTGCCCCTTGACCAACCAACCCTTTCTCCGGTCAACTAGCTTTAGAGGGGAATGCTCTGTATCTGACCCCATTGCTATAAAGGGTGAGGGTTTTTTAAAACTGGTGACAGTTACCCCTGGCTTGACAGTGGGTTCTGATTCTTGAACCGAAGAACCAGAGACAATGGGAGAGAGATTAGTGTGGAATAACTTTCTTGGCTTGATGCCTTTAGAAGAAGAAGAACCTTGATCTGACTCTGTGGCAGAAGTAATTGGTCTATCAACAGGCGAAGTGGGTAACCCTGCTGCTATTCGTCTTTCCCTCTCGACTTTTTGTGCCTTCTCTAATTCAGAAAGGTTGAGCCACCCGCCTTTGATCAGTGCGTTCCTCGCTGTAAACATAAACTATCTGGGTACGTTTTTTGCTTTAGAGAGAGAAAGCTTTAAGAAAATAGTGCAGAGTAAATATGAGAGAGATGGTAAAACAGTAGAAAGTGTGTTTGAATTTATAGTAAATATGAAAAAGGAAGTTGATTCCTAGGAGAATTCGAAAAGATTGGTAATGATTAAAGACGGCGCTGATGTCACCACCTTTAACTAAAAGGTTACTTTTTGGAGAAGGTGGGTTCGAAATTCAAGGTGAAAAAACGGCTGAAGCAACCAATCAGAGAGCGACACGTGTCCCACGAACTCTGGCAAAAACCGTTTTTGATTCATGAAGCTTTATCAGTCCGGATAATCCTATATCCCAATTTGATAGACCTATCCGGATTCAAACCACCCCTGACGTCGGACTGTTTTTCAGGTTTTTGACAAAGGAATTTGGATAAACACCTAAAAAAGGGGCTCCTGATGAGTCCGAATTCTACTTGCTCCCCGGACAGGGACAGATCGGACCTAGCCCTCCGGACCGGACAGAGCACTTCGAACACTTAGCCAATAGGACTGTTCGAACTATGACAAAAGTACTAAAAAACCTAAACACTTCTTGACTAAGCTACTTACTCTCCTACTTAGAGCTCATGGGTCTTTAAACATGACCCGGGTCCATTAAACATGACTCGAAAGCCCATAAGGGCCCAAGTGTAAAGGTATAAATACCCAACCACCAGAATTAAATATGGGTAATGAAAATTAACTTCAACCACCCAGCTTAATTCTCCCTCTACTTTCTACTCTAAACACAAAACACCTACATACTTCCTTAAAACATCAGACAAATTACAAGCCTACCCTCAGGCGATAATTATCCTCACCAAGGGTGAGGATCACTTATCTGATTTAAAAGATACTTTCACCGACTTGGGAGCCATCAACTTGAAGTTGAACATAGAGAAATGCACATTTGGAGTATGGTCTGATAATTTCGTGGGGTATATTATCAGTGAAAAGAGAATCCAGGCTGATCCGATACAATTAAATGCCTTGCTTGCTATGGGCCCTCCTAGGTCTGCCAAAAAAGTTGAAATACTAACCAGAAGATTGGCTTACTTGAATAGGTTTATATCGAGATCATCCTATAAGTGTACATCTTTTTCCCATGATTTAAGAAATACTAAGGAGTTCAACTGGACTTAGGAGTGCGGTGAGGCCTTCAATAAAATCAACGATAGTTTTTTTTTTCTTGAAAGACATTAACCAAATAAATGGTGAGTGAAACGTTGTACATTTACTTGGTAGTATTCGATTATGCAGTGAGCATAATTTTGGTTTGGGAAGTTGATGATTATATTTGATCCATTTATTATATAAGAAAAAGTTTCCTAGATGCCGAGAAAAGATACTTAAAATTTGAAAAGTTAGCTTTAGCTCTAGTTGGTAAAAATTTGAAAGACGAGATCATATTTTCAAGCTCATTCAATTATTGTTTGAAATTTGTTCTCACTCAAAAATATTTTCCAAAGACCGGATGTGTCGGGTCAAATGAGTAAGTGGTCAGTTGAATTGGGATATTATGATATTAAATTTGCTCCTCAAACTGCGATTAAGGTACAAGATGCAACAGACTTTATGGTGAATTTCATTCAAAACGACCACATATTGAGCCAACTACTGAAAAATCCACAAAGTCATAGATAGTTCGAACAAATGGTGGGTTTAGCATGTTGGTTGTAGGGAAACCCTCTGCGTAATATCTCCCGTTCAAGGACTCAATGTACCAAGAAATATTCTCCGGCTTCAAAGTAAAACAATATATATGAAGCAGAATATGATGCAGTATTAGCAGAGTTAAGACTTGTTCAAATTTCTGGTTCCAAAAGAGTTTATTTAATAAATGATTCACAATTACTTATACATCAGGCCTAGAGAAAATCCGAAGCTAGAAGAGATCACTTTGTAAAATATATGAAATTATCAAGGGAGATGGTAGTTTTCTTCAAACGTGTCGAGTATAAACACATGCCCGAGTTGAAAATTCTATGGAAGATTCCCTAGCCATGATTTCTTACACTGAAACATACACATGGATCTTGATACAAGAGTTCCCTTCAATAACAACAAAATTTGGGGTTGGACCGAAGAAAAATTTAAAGTTTCAACTACCAAGAATAAATATTGGTGATATGAGATTAGATAATTCATTTCTAAGAGGATTTAGCATATGGACAAAGTAATGGTAATAAGCTAAGGTTTAAAGCATATGGTTTTGTAATCTTATGGTTTAGTAAGACCTTGTTACGATGCCTTGGGGATAGTGAATCACAGATAATGTTATCCGAATTATATGATGAGGGAGGATTCTGTCCATTGTGGTTATAAAAAATTAACCAAAAGGGTTATATTGGTAGGGTATTATTAGCCTATAGTTACAACAGGTGCGAAAGAACTAGTCCGACGATGTGACCCTTTGAGAGATGATGACTTGACTTAGTAGGACTTCTGCCTATGGCATCCGAGGGTCATTAAAATATTATCATGACAGTTGAATATTTTTCTAAGTGGGTGGAAATAGAGCCTCTCTCTGGTCCTACATCTAAAGAGGTCATACAGTGTATCCTTTATAACATATGTTGTAGATTCAGGGGCCTGATAAGTATAACAAACTATATAACCTCTCCTTTGACTAGTAGTACCGCGGTAACACATGTCAAATCTAATCTCTCATTGTTCCGAATTGAAATATATTCCAAAGAAGACAACGATATAACCAAGAGAGTTGAATTAGATTTGATTGAGGAAAAAATAATTATAGCTCATTTAAGATCCATCCATTATTTAACCTTAATGAGAAACATATATGCGTCTAAAGTTCGAAGGAGAGAATTCAAAGCTGGGGATAGATTTCTAAAGAAGGTCTTCTTACACACCAAAGATAAAAGTTTAGGAAAAATGGCGCCTACTTAGGAATGACCATATTCAGTTATTGAAAGAATTAAGCATGAAAGCTATTGGCTGGTCGATTAAAAGGGAAACCAATTACGAAACTTACAGAACATTGGACACTTGAGGATTTATCTTGAATAATTTTCAAAAGAGCGTTTATTTTTTAGTTACCATGTAAATATTTATAAGCATACTCCTTCCTACCCTGGTGGCTTAGGGAGGTTTAATTAGGTTCCCAAATCACTTAAAATTTATCACATTTTGATTTCCATAGTTCTTGTTATTTTATTTTTGTACTTCATATATTGTTGGGGTCACATTTAAAAGGTTCTAACATTAGTTGGTCACATTTATAAAGGTTCTAACATTAGTTGGTCATATTTATAAGGTTCTAACATTAGTTGGTCACATTTAAAAGGTTCCAACATTAATTTGTCACATTTAGAAGGTTCCAATATTAGTTGATCATATTTAAAATGTTCCAATATTAGTTGGTCAAATTTAAAAGGTTCTAATTTAGTTGGTTATGTGGAAAGATTTCAATATTAGTTGGTCACAGTTAAACGTTTTAAGGGATGGAAACATCAAATATAAACACTTCGAGTGCATTCGAATGAAATACCTTCAAATATATGTTTAATTAATTTGAACAATAGTTAGATTAAATAATTTATTTTCCTTCAAATAATTAAAATCTGAACGGGTTAAATTCGAAAGAGTGGGTAAATTTACTATGATAATGACATTCAAAAGGAAGGAATTTTAAGGGAATAAAACAAAAAGGATTCATTGATAGTACACTGAATACAAAAAATTCCTTGGGTAAACCACTGACTTATCAAAATTGAAACCGAGTACGTTAAAATAACTTGCTTATGCCAAGAACTTACACACAATAATAACAAATATATGAAGTCATTTTCCTCCGGTCTCTTTCCCATTGGTGCCATCTTTTCCGAACTCCAACCACTAGAGTCTCTTCCATCACTTTCTTTAGAATTATCAGTAGTTGAGTCCATACATATGCATAGTTTTTATAGCCAAAGGTATAACATTATGCCACAATTCCTCTTGCACTAACTCCGACAAAGCTCTAAGGTTCATGGTTGAGAAATCCTTCTGGAAATCTAGTACCATGTTGAACTTGATCGAAGCATCCCATTTAGAAAAGGATACTAAGATCCGGTTACCATACTAATCGACTAAATCATTTTTCTCGTCCCAATGTTTGCTTCTTTGGTATTTATTTTTATTCTTCAAAGGAGGAAGCTCTATAGGTGTATCACTCTCTTCGGGATTGACATCCAGAGTTACTAGAAAAGACTCATTGGATTTCTCCGCAACCTCTACATCAATAGTTATTTTTCGAAACCTTGCTTGGAGACCTCACCCTTCTTTACCCTATGGTTGGCAGCTCCAGTCCTCGTTGAAATAAACACATTTCCATATGCAACTTCAATCATGTTAAGGATAGCTGCAGGACGAGGAGGAGTGTTGGATATTTTCCAAGATTGATCCTGTTTAGAATTAGTCCTTCAAAGGTGACTCCAAACTAAGTTATTAAAAGTAAAACATTTGTGGAAGGTGTTGGACTAATTTTTCTCATCCCATTGGTGCATTTTCTTGAATGTGACCTTAGCATCCTCCAAATGATGCA
Source organism: Limnanthes douglasii subsp. nivea (assembly GCA_036936605.1). Taxonomy (NCBI): domain Eukaryota; kingdom Viridiplantae; phylum Streptophyta; class Magnoliopsida; order Brassicales; family Limnanthaceae; genus Limnanthes; species Limnanthes douglasii. The sequence continues at coordinate 180,840,921 of JAUPFV010000003.1, forward strand.
GATGAGAGTTCAGTATTGTTATAAAGGAAATTTCGGAGTAAATTACAAATATAGAAGATAACAAATGAAGTATCAATAAGATAATTTTGAAGAACTACTAGTGTTCTTCCAAACTTTAGTGACCCGACTCAGGTTATCCTCCGAAGTTATCTTCTTCCCATTCTCTCACCACCAACTGATGAAAATAAAATGCATTTTCCATGATTTTTTAGCTTCCAACAATTCATTCACAATCCTGTACTCATCGCCCATGCTGAAAAAATAAAAAGGAAGCCGAGAATTTCTTGTTAACCTACCAATGACAACAAAATGTTTGATTGGCATTTCAATTATTGATAACCTAGAAGCTATGATACATGACATAAAGGTAAAACAAGTATCCGAATTAGCATGGCTTGGGAGTAGTCCCACCAAATCAAAATAATTGATGATTTATGGGTCCAAAGAAAACCGGATATCCCAGTTTAGTACGTCTAGATAAACAACCAATTCCATTAGACTGTAATATATAGACGTCTCGCCTTGATTGGGTATCCTTTGGAAATCCTAATTTCTCAAACCTTCACATCCTTTGGAAATCCCAATTTCTCATACAATGCGTTCAGTTCATTGTCTTGAAAGTAGTTGTAAGGAATTTTATCAAAGTCCAAAACATATTTGTGGCTTACCTTATAAAAGTTGGGCCCTACACGTCCAACCAGCAACGGTGGAAGATCTTCTTCCACCCCTTCGGTAGCTTTAGCCATGTCACCTTTGCTACTTTTAGCCTTAAGAGTTTTCTTTCTAACTTCTTTTCAAGTCTCAGCATTCTACTCACATTGACTAGATGTCTAAAAAGGAGATTTCTTACCCACAATTTCTTCATCAACAAGCACCCCGGGTAAGAAACAATATATTTTTCCCTACCTGTACTATCAGACTCTATCTCTCTAAACATTAGGTTAAGTAGCTAAATTATCTCTCTACCTTATAATTAAAACTTAATTGCATTTCACCTTATTACCAAAACACCATCCAAAAATAATCGACCTCATTAGATAGGATTATGCTAACAAAAACCTTGGCTTAAGAGTTTGAACTCACAATGCGCTTAACCATGTTCGTTATAGATCTCATTCAAAGTCAATACTGATTATTTTGGTTCAAGGTAACGCAACATGGGTTGGCCAAGCCATATTTGAAGAAAGTTCTTCCCTAGAAAGATTAACCTCTTAACTTTGAATTTAACCTTCGAGATACAGCTATAGCATCCGGATAAATACCATTCTCAAGGGAATCTAGAATCCATGACCACCAATCAAACACCTCATTCATACATACATCACAGATCTTCTCGGGTATAATCCTTGTTTTTTTTATTGACAGGTGTTCTTGCAAAGTAACTCACAACTCGGTTTCTGTACAAGCTATGTAGGCTAAGGAATATGTTGAAGAGTTCTTGGCCCTTTGACCTACTTGTCTAAAATATTTTTGAAAGACTGTACCTAAATCTTCAGGATTTCTATATATTTCACCATATTCTTTTTGAGGCTTTTCTTGTCTAAGAGCATGGTTTATCACAATATTTAAGTCACTGATTGACCAAACGCGTTTTTTCCTGAGAACATTTGCTAACCAAAACATTTACATTACAACCGCATACTTACCATCGTTAATTGAAGCTTAGAAACTAAAGAAGATAACTTAGTTTATTGCTCCCCCGGTGGATCTATTAATAACACTCGCGTTCCACATCCTATAATGTTTGAACCCCCATTGGTTCGTACTTTACACTCTGGCTCCAAAGGGTCAATCGATGACTCATGTCGTTTTGTAAGGTACTGTATGAGGAAATTAGCTATTGTATGAACTCTAATAGTCGTCTTAGGTTCATACAAAATATTAAAGTCCCTTATCTCGACCAACCACTTTTTCAAACGCCCAGACATGTCAAACTTTTGCAATATGTTTCGAAGAGGGAAATAGGTTTAAATCACTAAAAGTAAGGCCTCATTCGTCGCTGCTACTACCAAAGCCAAATCCACCATTGCTAGCTATAGATACCATGTCTCTTCCAGTAATAAACCTTTTCCCACATAATTAACGAGTTCTGGATAGTTATAATCTTATCTTATCAGAATGACGTTCACCACATAATCAAACACTACTAGGTATATATACATAAATTACCTCACAGTTGGCTTGAACAATGTTTTTAGGGAAGGAAAATATTGCTTTATCCTCTCGAAAACTCTGCCACACACTTCAATTCACTATAAATTAGTTTTTTTCCTCATAATTTGGAAGAAAATGGGGCATTTATCTGAAAAGCACAAGATAAAACTATTTATTCCTGTGAGCCTTCATGTCAACACTTAAACTTTCTTAAGTGGCGATGTGGCTTCATGGATGCAAAATCCTCTAGTTGCGATGGGTCGGCTTAAATTGCTTTCTCGGTAACCAGAGACCGAAGGAATTTCCAACACTGAACCGCAAAAACACACTTCTCTATATTAAGCTTTAGGCTCATAGCTCTCGGGTTCTTAAAGGTCTCAACGAGATCAGAAATATGTCCAAAATCCTTACTATTTTTAGCTAAAATATAGTCTATGTAAACTCCGATATTCTTCCCAATTATGAGAGGTGAATACCTTATTAGCCAACCTCTGCTAAGTAGCTCCAATATTGTTTAATTAAAAAAATATAAACTTTTAATAATGCAACTCTTGATGTATGGTGAATGAGCTGCTTTTTGGTTTGAAGGGTGCATCTGGATCTCTATAACCAGAATAAGAAATAATAAAAGATAGTATATTGTTCCATAGGGTCGAGTTCACCAATTGAACCATCCTTGAAACCATAATGGGATAGTTTGGACATGCCCGATTCAAATTTGTAAAATCGACACATCCATTATCTACCATTTTTTGTATCTTCACCAAGACCAGGTTGGTGGTCCACATCGTACATAGCGATTCTCTAAGTACCCTATGATATCCAACATGTCTACCTCTATAACTATAACCATAGATTTCTTGATGAATAAATATCTTCTCATTTGTGATACGTGTCTAATATTTGGGTTCATAAAAAACTTGTGGAAGTTGATCTATAGTGTAACCGTTGTCACATCAAAATTCTCTACTAAAAAATCAACTAGCTCACCCTTTAGGCGCTTCGACAAGTTGATGCTAACCCTTAAACTTCTTTCTTTTTCAAAGTGATGTGTTTCGGCATATTCTCTCGATAGAACAAAACTGAGAGGCATTCTAGGATCATCAACTACTCTAAACCCCACTAGAGGCCTCAAACACTGCTATTCGTCCATCTTTTTCTTTCTCTTTATGTCCTCATTCTTAATATATGTTTCCTTCTTTTTTTTAAAGGCAAAACACTTTGCATAGTATTCCCTTCTAACTTTATGATTCTCCGAATAACACCGATCTGGTCCTAACATGTACTTTAAGCATTGGTGAATGGTAAAGGCAATGTCATGTATCTAGTCCAGCCAAATCTACTAAAAATTATATTATACGAGGTATGATGGTCCACCACTATAAAAAAAAAGAACTTAGAAAATCTTCTTAAACTCAGTGTTCCCAACTATCACATGCATTTCAAACTCCGATGAGACATTCGTACTAACTTGGTAAACCGACAACGGTTCCATGACAACATCTCAAGGCCGAAGGACTTCTCATTCTGGTATGTTTACTTCTGCAAATAATATTGGACGAACTCTTGAGTGTTTATCAGAATCCTCTTAAATCCATCACCTAAAACCAACGCGTTTATTAAGATTTTGTGTCCTCGTGTGGTCTTGCAATACCCCAAAGTTGATCATCTTTGAACATAATTGGGGGATATGGAGCTCCGTTCAGGTGCAATGGCATTCTTTCTTGAAACTTTTCCTTCATGCTTCTTGTTTGTCTCTTTCTTAGATGAATCGAGGATTCCAGAAGTAGTATCCCTTCCAACAATAGTTGGAAGCCCTAGATTAATACTAAGATTATTTTTCCCGTAATATTTTGACAATTTATATGTCAGGATCATAATTGAGATACTTTACAGCTAATATGACATTAACCACATGGAAATTCAGGTCCATATCAAAATAATAGTTCATAAAATTACATAGGTTCACCTCAGAGCCAATGGTAATCATGTTATTGTATTCTTGTTTTTAGACAATTAGCTGAGTTCCCAAACCACTAGCACTGGCTATCCCTGTTGGATCATAAACTTGATCCACTTAAAGGGCCCAGCCCACTCAAAGGGTCCAACCCACTTAATAAGGCCCATCTAGAAAGAATATTTTAGAAACATTTAAATTAATATTTAGTAGTTTAGGTTGAGTGCAAGACACACTTTGATGTTGAGTGTAAGAAACACTTTTACCTTAAGTGTAGACTTGAGGTTGAGTGTTTAACTATCCATAAGATCTTAGATGGTGGATCCTTGTCTCCACTATGGTTCTATAAATAGTGGAGCTCTCCCACCATCTAGAGCATCACCAAACACACTAAGAAGTAAAGTTAGAGAGAAAGTTAGAGTGAGAGAAAAGAGAGAAAAGAATGCTCTCTTGAGTGTTAGAAAAATATTTTCTCTTCTAGTGTGAGTTGTAAGAGTGTTTTGTAATATTTCTCCTTTTCTATCTATATCAAAGTTGTTTGTTTGTTTTAAAAAGAGTTTTGTTTTATATTTTCCGCCAACAAAGTGGTATCAGAGGCACAAGCTCTTCCCAAAATTTTGATTTTAAATTTTCAACATATTGGAAATTTGGTTTTTAAATATTCAACATATTTAAAAATATGGCAAATGGTGTATCATCCTTCCAAGTTACAACACTCAACAACAACAACTACGACAATTGGAGTATCAAGATGAAAGCTCTCCTTGGAGCACATGATGCGTGGGATGTCGTCGACAAAGGTTTTGACGAACCCGAAGATGAAGCAAGCCTTTCTCAAAAGGAGAAAACAAATTTGAAGGATTCAAGAAAGAGAGACAAAAAATCTCTCTTCCTCATCTATCAAGCATTAGATGATGATGGCTTCGAAAATATTTCGAGCGCATCTTCCGCCAAACAAGCGTGGGAGAAATTACAAATCTCTTAGAAGAAGTGTTATTTTTATATTTTTAACTATCCATAAGATCTTAGATGGTGGGCGAACAAGTGTTTTTTTCCGCCAAACAAGCATTAGATGATGATAGCCTTTCTCTTAGAAGATTGTTTGTTTTAAAGAGAGTGTTATTTTTATATTTTCCGCCAACAAAGTGGTATCAGAGCCACAAGCTCTATCCGAAAAAAATTGTTATTTTCAACATATTTAAAAATATGGCAAATGGTGTATCATCCTTCCAAGTTCCAACACTCAACAACAACAACTACGACAATTGGAGTATCAAGATGAAAGCTCTTCTTGGAGCACATGATGTGTGGGATGCCGTCGAAAAAGGTTTTGACGAACCCGAAGATGAAGCAAATCTTACTCAAGAGGAGAAAACAACGTTGAAGGATTCAAGAAAGAGAGACAAAAAAGCTCTCTTCCTCATCTATCAAGCATTAGATGATGATGGCTTCGAAAAAATTTCAAGCGCATCTTCCGCCAAGCAAGCGTGGGAGAAATTACAAATCTCTTACAAAGGAGTCGAAAATGTGAAAAAGGTACGTCTCCAAACATTAAGAGGTGAATTTGAATCCTTACATATGAAAGCGTCCGAATATATATCGGAATATCTCTCAAGAGTAGCAACCATTTCTAATCAATTAAAAAGAAACGGTGAGAAGTTAGAAGATGTGAGAGTAATCGAAAAAATACTCCGCTCGTTGGATCCTAAATTTGAGCACATCGTCGTGACGATTGAAGAAACTAAAGACTTGGAGAAGATGATGATTAAAGAACTCCAAGGATCATTACAAGCCTACGAAGAAAAGCACAAGAAGAAGCAAGAGATCACCGAGCAACTCCTCAAAGTAGAACTCAAGGACATGCATGCAAGTCAAGACGATGATAGAAACCAACGTGGCCGAGGAAGAGGTAGAGGCCGCGGACGAGGTGGTTATCATGGACGTGGACGTGGCTGGAATTACAACAACAATAATTCCAACTACAACTACGAGAAACGAGAAAGCTCAACACGAGGTCGTGGAAGACGAAATCCGAACTCGAGGTATGATAAATCTCAAATCCAATGCTATAAATGTCAAAGATTTGGACATTATGCTTCAGAATGTAGAGGACCCAACAATAGAGTTGAGGAGAAGGCCAACTATGTGGAAGAGAAGACGGAGGAGAAAGATATGTTACTACTAACATACAAAACCACTAATGAAGGCCAAGAAAACACTTGGTATCTTGACACCGGTGCAAGCAATCATATGTGTGGGAAAAGAAGCATGTTCGTAGAGATCAATGGAGCCGTGAGTGGAAATGTCTCTTTTGGAGATGATAGCAAAATATCGGTGAAAGGAAAAGGTAACATTCTTATTCGTGCAAAAGATGGTAGTCACCAAATGATCTCAAATGTTTATTACGTACCTAGCATGAAAAACAACATCTTAAACTTGGGACAACTTCTAGAAAAAGGCTATGATATTCATATGAAAAATTATAGTTTTTTTATGAGAGATGAAAAAGGGGATTTAATTGCTAAAGTTCAAATGTCAAAGAATAGAATGTTTCCTTTGAATATTCAAAATGATGTCGCAAAGTGTCTTAAGGCGTGTTACAAAGATTCGTCGTGGCTATGGCATGTTCGATTTGGGCATCTAAACTTTTCAAGTTTAGAGTTATTGTCAAAGAAGGAAATGGTGAGAGGGTTACCGTGTATCAATCATCCTGACCAGTTATGCGAAGGATGTTTACTTGGAAAGCAATTCAGAAAAAACTTTCCAAAGGAGTCAGAGTCAAGAGCCAATAAACCTCTCGAGCTTATTCATACCGATGTGTGTGGTCCAATCAAGCCGAGCTCTCTAGGTAAAAGTAACTACTTCCTTCTCTTCATTGATGATTTTTCAAGAAAAACGTGGGTATACTTCTTGAAACAGAAATCTGAAGTCTTTGGAGTATTTAAGAAGTTCAAAGCAGTGGTGGAAAAAGAGAGCAAAAATAAGATTAAAGCCATGAGATCTGACCGAAGAGGGGAGTTCACATCCAATGAATTCCTAGAGTTTTGTGAAGCACATGGAATTCGTCGCCGCTTGACAGTTCCTTGATCACCTCAACAAAATGGTGTGGCAAAAAGGAAGAACAGAACAATCCTTGATACGGTGCGAAGCATGCTCAAAAGTAAGAAACTGCCTAAGGATTTTTGGGCGGAAGCAGTGGCATGCGCGGTTTACTTGTCCAACCGATCTCCAACAAGAAGTGTTCGGGGAAAGACACCACAAGAAGCGTGGAGTGGAAGAAAGCCCGAAATTTCCCACTTGAGAGTATTTGGAAGCGTAGCTCATGTCCATATACCAGACGAACAACGAACCAAACTCGATGATAAAAGCAAAAGTTTTATCTTCATCGGTTACGACTCAAGTTCCAAAGGCTACAAGTTATACAACCCAAACAACAAGAAGGTTGTGATAAGCCGAGACATGATAGTTGATGAAGAAGGCAAATGGGATTTTGGGTCTCATACAAATGAGTTCACATTTTTCCCCCAAATTGAAGAAGATGAGAAGACACCAAATGAGCAATCAGAAGATGTTGCTACCCAACATGCCTCACCAACATCAACTACTCATGGAGACTCGCCACCTTCATCATCGTCAAATGGTAGTTAAAATGAGAGAGCAGTGGAACGTACAACAAGCCTTAGTGATCTTTATGAGGTAACTGAACCAATGGATAACATTACACTCTTTTGTCTCTTTGCTGATTGTGAGCCAGTGACATTTCAAGAAGCTGCACAAGAGAAACAATGGAGAGACGCGATGGATGAAGAAATTAGAGCCATCGAGAATAATGACACATGTGAACTCACCTCACTTCCCAAAGGGTGCAAGACAATAGGCGTTAGATAGTTATACAAAACCAAGAATGCTAAGGGGGAGATTGAAAAACACAAAGCGAGACTTGTTGCAAAAGGCTATAGTCAAAAGGCGGGAATTGACTATGATGAGGTATTCGCCCCCGTTGCCCGATTGGAAACAATTAGACTAATAATTTATTTGGCAGCTCAAAACAAGTGGAAGATACAACAAATAGATGTGAAGTCAGCATTTCTCAATGGCGTCCTTGAAGAAGAAGTTTACATTCAACAACCATTAGGCTATGAGGTAAAAGGCCACGAAGACAAGGTGTTGAAGCTAAATAAGGCTCTTTACGGGCTAAAACAAGCACCAAGGGCATGGAACAGTAGAATCGACAAGTATTTCCAAGAGAATGGCTTCAACAAATGTCCGTACGAGCACACTCTATACACCAAGATCAAAGATGGAGATATTTTGATTGTGTGTCTCTACGTGGATGATTTGATCTTCACTAGAAGCAACCCAAACATGTTTAATAAATTCAAAGAAGTGATGACAAAGGAATTTGAGATGACAGACTTGGGCCTCATGGCGTACTACCTTGGTATTGAAGTTAAGCAGCAAAAAGATGGAATTTTCATCTCACAAGAAAGCTATGCAAAAGATATCCTCAAGAAGTTTAAGATGGAGAATTGTAGCCCAATAAGCACACCCATGGAGTTTGGAGTCAAAATGTCCAAGCATGAAGAAGGCGAAAGTGTAGATCCGACATTATTCAAAAGTTTGGTAGGAAGACTACACTATCTAACTTGCACGAGACCGGATATTCTTCACGCAGTTGGATTGGTTAGCCGCTACATGGAATCTCCAACAACAACTCATTTCAAAGCTGCAAAGAGAATCCTTCGTTATCTGAAAGGTACAATTGATTTTGGATTACTCTATTCCATTTCTAATAATTACGAACTTGTAGGGTATAGCGATAGTGATTGGGGTGGAGACATAGACAATCGAAGGAGTACAACTGGATTTGTATTCTTTATGGGAAATATTGCTTTCACGTGGATGTCAAAGAAACAACCGATTGTCACGTTGTCCACTTGTGAGGCGGAATACGTTGCTGCTACTACATGTGTTAGTCATGCGATTTGGCTTAGAAATCTATTGAAGGAGATAGACCTAACACAGAATGAGCCAACTAAAGTGTATGTCGACAATAATTCAGCCATTGCCTTAGCCAAGAATCCAGTATTCCATGATCGAAGCAAGCATATCGATGTTCGCTACCACTACATAAGGGAGTGTATTTCAAGAAAGGATGTGCAAGTAGAATATGTGAAGACACAAGATCAAGCTGCTGATATTTTCACCAAGCCACTCAAAAGCGAAGACTTCAAACGATTAAGGAAACTACTAGGGGTCACGGGATCAAGTTTAAGGGGGAGTGTTGGATCATAAACTTCACTTTTACCTTGAGTGTAGACTTGAGGTTGAGTGTTTAACTATCCATAAGATCTTAGATGGTGGATCCTTGTCTCCACTATGGTTCTATAAATAGTGGAGCTCTCCCACCATCTAGAGCATCACCAAACACACTAAGAAGTAAAGTTAGAGAGAAAGTTAGAGTGAGAGAAAAGAGAGACAAGAATGCTCTCTTGAGTGTTAGAAAAATATTTTTTCTTCTAGTGTGAGTTGTAAGAGTGTTTTGTAATATTTCTCCTTTTCTATCTATATCAAAGTTGTTTGTTTGTTTTAAAGAGACTGTTATTTTTATATTTTCCGCCAACAATCCCAACCCCACTGTCGGTGTTTTTCTTAGGCCCTGTATTGTTGTTTCTCACGAATTATAGCAATTTCTTATTTTTGACTAAATTATGAATCTCCTCAGTTAAAGTGATAGAACCTCTTGTAACGTGTCCAACATCATTATGAAACTGAAAAAACTTGTCGCCCCACTTTTCCCTCGGCATGGTCAATGGCGGAGGCGGTCTGAACTGAACATTTCCTCTGATATTCTGGTTAATTACAGAAAAAATTTCAGTTTAGTGAAGTTCTCATACCTTAGCCACTTATTCTTTCGATCATCTCTACTTTGACCTGATCCTCCACTACGAGCTTGAGTGACCTGTACCAAGGTTGGGGGTAAAGAGAGTGGATAAGCGACCTGCGACTGCTATCCCACTTGAGGTACCACGTAGGTTGCCAACACGTTAACATGAATCAGGGTTGAAGGCTTGTAATCATGATCTCCTCAATCTGGATTTTTAGTTCTGCATGCGTTAAACTTTCCTCGAGAGTTAGAGCATTTTTTTCATGACTTCTTTGGAAACGTTAGTCACTGATAATAATTCATGTTTAGTAGAAGTAATGGTCCTATCTTCGCGTAAATTGATGAGACTATTTTAATGTGCACAAAACATTTAGTGTAATATCTCAGACTCTTATCATTCAACTATTTACAATACATTATATTATCCATTTGACCGCTTGTCAGTTTGCTCCTTACAAATTGATGTTTAAAAGGGTCTAGAGATGATCAAATATTTATACCTGAGATCTAACTTATTGAACCAAGTTAACATGTTTCCTTTATAACTCATCGAGAAGGCTCGATATCACAAACTATCGTCATTCGAGAAATACATCATCACGTTGATGAACTGCTCAATATGATGCTCCAAGTTGCTTGTGCCATCACAGTTTTCCATTCTGTGGACATCAAACCTCGATGGTAACTCAACCACAACGATTTCAGGAATTAAAGAATAAATCTTCATACTATACCCCTTAGTTTACAATGCGTTGTTCAAACCATTCTCCAGAACCAAATATGGATCCACTTGGTACATTAATCCTATGTTGAACAAGCTTGTTTTTTGTAAACTACAACATCCACTATAGTGACTTGCTGGTATACCATTGGGTACTGCCCTATAACGCTTCCTTGTGGTCCTGCACAATGAAATCCAACCCTTAGTCTAGTAGTTTGAAATGTTACATATGGGCCGGCTCCATAACTAGTAGGTAAACCTGTTGTTGATGCTTTTGAGGTGGAAAAATCTAGGGATCTAAGAAATTTTAAGGATTCAAAAGGTTATCATGTATTGGCTCAATCCTAGTGTACGTAGCCGAGTTATCATGGACCGTCCTTCGATTCTCTGGCTCCTGCACCATTTGAGACCTCTTCCTCGAACCTTTTTTTTAAACCTTGAATGACTTCTGCACCTGGAAATTTCACGGTTCTCCAGGTGGTCCATGAGTCTAAAACAAGTCATACTCTCCTCACTCTCATTAGTCGGATAAGATATATAATAACGTCTCAATCGGTTCTTCCAGCTTAGGCTGATATAGCTGCGGTCCGGACCATAACAATGAATGAGATGTATGTATTCATTCACCTCTTTCTCTACTCTTGTCTTAGTGTGAGGTGCAACCCTCTCAATAGGATCGACAACCAGTCCATAGAATATTTCATTCTCGGCAGGAAACGATGCGATCTTTAATTGTAATTACTACACTTAAGTTTCCAACTAGGCCTGCAATAAGACCAGATCATTGGGGTTACCCAACCTTTTCTACATGACCTCAGGTTGTCTTTTTATTTGGTGCAACCCTCTCAATAGGATCGAAAACCAATCCATAGAATATTTCATTCTCAGCACGAGACGATGCGATCTTTACTTGTAATTACTACACTTAAGTTTCCAACTAGGCCTTCAATAGGACCAGATCATTGGGGTTACCCAACCTTTCCTACATGACCTCACTCCTCGCAGTGAGAGACGTACCAACTGATTTTGTAGTTGACATGCTGAAGTAGCTTACTTTAAATAATGGTACTAATAAGATTTCCTGGTTTTAAAAACATTTTTTTGGGTACAAGTTCAAAAAACCCCATTATGGTTGCCACTAATGAGTCTAGATATGATTTTTATGCTTCGGCTGACTTGTGCTTCGGAGCACTAAGAGAGCTCCTGATAAATGTAGGATCAACTCACTAAAATATTAGATAGGTAGTCACTGAGAGTAAAGTTCAAGAGAGATAAAGTAATCAATGAACATAATTAGTAACAATAATCACCCCTTCTAAGTGGGGTAATAAATTCTATTTATACTGACCGTTTTGTGTCTAGGTGGCTTTATTAGGCCAAAAATACACATATATATAACCTTATTAAGGCCTATTTCTCATCATAATACTAATTGGACCGGTTCATTACCCAGCCCAATAATTTACCAAATCACCCTTTATCATAGTGAAGAAGGAAAATATAAAAATCAAGTACACATTTGTTTTACTTAGTTAAATTAGTTCACACTATAAATCATCTTTCATATCCTAAGATCTTGGTGTAAGTCGATATTTCCAAGCTCATAGCCAAGGAGATTGTGTGCAAGCCACTAAATAGGAAAATATCTTCTGAAAGAGTATTATAATAGTTTGTTCCCAAACTTTGTGATGATTTCAAAACTATTGGTCAGTTAGGAAACATTTCTCAAATGATAGAACTAGATTAGTTGTTCCTCATTTACCGAAACCAACTATTTTTGGAAAAAAATTAGGAAGTCATAAGCTACATAGTACTATGTAACTGTCTAACAAGTTTTGGAAAAGAGTGAGACTTTTAATGGGCATTAAGGTACCGGGTAGTTCAAAGCCATTGATGCCAACCGACAAGAAAACAAAATAGTTTGGTGTAGAAGCTCTAAATATGGGATGTGAAATGGTGGTTCCTCAAGCTTTAACCACTCAAACTATTACCAATGATGGTCCTCGAGTGAAGATAATAATATTGATTTGTCCCCTGATGAATCAAATGATGATTAAACCAATGAACAACACCATAAAGAATGGTATGTAATTTTTGAACATTGGTCGGTCTAAAGGAATAGGGTTGATACCTAAGATATTACTGATAAAAGTGAGAGTCATCTGGTGTATTTACTTTGGTGAGGAGGAAACATGGGGGCAACACAACCAAGTATTATCGAAAAAAAATAAGTTATTGAAAAATATTTTATAAAAGTAAATACACTCATAAAAGTACCCCTGATATGAGGTATAAGGCCATGGGTTACTACTTACCATATACGAATATATATTAGTACAAGATTAAGGGTTTTTACAACCCTTTAAAATCAAATAGAGTATGTAACTTCATAGTATATATATATATGAGAACTTTGATGAAGTGCTACATGGTTGAATTGTTATGGTTAGGAACCCGCATAAAATTAAAATTACGATTTTACAAAAGTATATTCAAGTCATTCAGTGTGCAGCCAAGTGCAAGGTTTGCCCCTTCCTCATTGATATCAGTATTGTTTATGCACTTAAAAATCTAGTTAGGAGAAGGAATTTATGGAAAAAACTTGGTATTGTATGGCGAACGACTTATGTTCAATGTATTGTTACGGGTGATTTTAATAATGCGTTAAATTTCGATGAACATTGATGATTTATTAAGTAAGGGACTCCAAGAATCATTGTGTGCAATCAAGACTTATCGATCTATCATTCACGAGTAATTTCTACATGTAGACTAACATCAACATTCTTAGCAAGTTCGATAGAGTAGTGGGAAATATTCATTAGCCTACGTCGATGATGCATTACTTGGTAAATTTATTACATGTACGTTATATTTAATATCATTTTATGTGCTGTATGGATGTGTTTTCTCAGGTTTATTTGAGAAATAAATAGTTCAACTTCTTTAACATATAGGCTGATCATCTAAAATTCCTTACCCATAATTGAAGAAATTCGGTAAAGGCCTTACCAAAAAACGGCTCAATTTGTGTTGCATACGAAAAAAATTGACATAAAGAAGGATTTAAAGATCTATATTTCTACTGTTTTCTTACATATCTAGACATGTTAAGAAGGTAAAGAGAAAGAGATCTTGTTGAAATCCAACTCCAACATGATACTACCAATAAGTTGTTATTAAGTGAGATTGTCAAATTTCGAAAAAATTATATTCTCCTTAACAATACATAATTGTAATTTACCAGCAAAAATCCAAGTTTGTAATGAATAATGATAAATGAACCATTTTTTTCAATGCATTAGTTAAATATAATGCATATAGAAATTACGTTGTTGTTGTGTATCCGATTGCACTTTGTTTATGTCAGAAGACTAAATGGTAGATATCTTTGTTTGCTATTTTTAAAAAATAATTTGCACCTAAATTTATAAAAAAACTGATGGACAATGACATCTTTGGGTATGGTCTTTGAATTAAAGAAGAATAATGACAACTAATATGTGTTGGCATAACCAAAAATCAAATTGAGATGACCATTTAAGATGTTGAGAGACACAAATCCCCCAATTTCAATGTTTTTCACCTTTTTTATATCTTTCTTGGGATTTTATTCGAATTGACTTATTTTTTGTTGTTAAAGATTTTTTCACACATTTATTCTTAAAGAAACTTAATGACTTGGTTAAGAATCAAATCCTAAAGTAAATTCATGATACTTCTATGATGAGCTATATATTGATTACTTTGTGCAACATGTTGTATAAGCTAATTACTAACATATTGACTTAATGATGGTACAAATTATAGATTTAATAATGGATAAAGCTCAATCCGTATTTGTACTAGAACGATTAATGATAGACAACATACATCTCATGCAAGAGTTGATGCGTGGGTACAATCGAAATTGAATTTTATTAAGGTGTATCATTAATATCGATATTTTTAAAGCATATGATACAATATATTGGGATTCTTAGAAAAAGTGTGAACGGGTTGGAACTCTCCAATCAGTTTATTCGGTGGGTAATGGAGCGTGTAACGTCTCATTCTTATTTGATTAGTGACATCATTCATGATTTTTTTAAAAAAGAAGAAATGATTGCGAAAAGGTGATCCTCTATATCCATACATTTTCATCCTTTATTTTGAGTATTTATCTATACTTTTAAAGAATGAACAGAAAATTGAGCCTTCAAGTTCCATCCAAAATGCGGTAGGCTCTAAATTACACATTTTGTTTTTGCGGATCACTTTATGTTGTTAGCATGAGGCGATGAGCTATCGATTGAGATTATTATGACTTGACTTGATGATGGTGGTTCAAAGTCGGGGAAATATTTAAACATCCTCAAATATAACATTTATATGCATGCAATATGGACAGAAGGAAAAGAAGACATAAAACGAAACAAGCATCTAGTGCAAGGACTTACATCATATTGAAATCTTGGAATTAAATTAGATTTTGAATTTTGAAATGTCATGGAACTTTTGCCTCTCTTTAATAAATTAGGCTCAAAAAATTTCAACTGGATTGGATCATCTTTATCTAATGTCGGTAAAGTTGAGCTGATTTTATCAGTCCTTCAAAGTATCGAAGCCTTTTGGTTTTGTATTTTCTCATCTCGACAACGTAATGATGCAGATTATTAAATTATTTCAAAATTTTCTTTGGTGTTAATAAAAGTATTTGTTTACTTGAGATAATGTATGTTTACCAAATATCAAAAGTGGGTTTAACATTAAAGATTTGAAATTATGGAATTGTTCTCTTATTTTTAAATTTCTTTGGGATATTATTTCCAAGAAAGACTCTCTATGGATCGAATGAGTTAACCAAATTTTATATGAGAAGATAATCTATTTTGGATGGTGCGACATGCAACAGAGACTCTTTGATGTTCAAGAAAATATTTTCCATTACGGACAAACTCCAAAACCATCAATCTCATAACCCAAAAACTCATGCAAAGTTAAAAGTGTGACATTTAAATGTTATGGGACATAATGAGAGCACATATAATTTATTTAGAACAACAGTTGTTGTTATACCAAGGGTAACTACCAGATGAATTTCGTATATCACACCAAAACATGGTAATCTTCTAAAGGAGACATAATCACTTATTTTGAGGTTTGATCTAGTCCGTCCCATATGTGGAGATCGTTTAAAAATAGCCATCAAATATTCTTCACATGTTATTTTAGGAATATTGCAGCGATATACGAGGTTGGATAGATATTATATGAGCTACGAATATGTTGGAAAACATAATCAAGTGGCTTAAGAAAGATACTAAAGGAATTTGGTGGAGGAACAAAGCCAAAAAATAACATTTGTATGAACAACCCGCAATCGACTAGTTTTGTTTATCAAATGACTCTTCAACCGAAAAAAAGTCTTTCCCAATATCAATATGTTTATAAGATATTTTCCTTTTTTTGAAACTATAAAATTAGGATATTTTTCTAGTGATTCTTTTGAAATCACTTGTTTTGGAAATTTGATAGTCATTCTTTTTACATGGATATGTTTAGAGCATGTATATGACACTTTTTATTATATTTAAACGAAAATAAAAAGAAGTAAAATTTTAATCTTCTCCGCGTCTGATTAACGAGGAACTATCACGTCACAACTCAACTACTACTGTTTATATTATAGGTGTTGTCCTCTCAAATTTTAACCCTAGTTTATCATTTTTTACCTCCTAATTGTTTTTACTATAGTAATTTAGCTTTTATTATTTATCATTTTATTTTTTTCAAATTAAAGTAGTACGATTGGTTAATTAATTTTGACGAAAATCCATCTCTTAATTTTCACCCAAAACCTATTTAACATAAATCAAGTGCTCCTTGCAGCCTTTTGCTACTTGCCACCATAATGTCGATACAATCAAACAAACCTCCCGACCTAACGGAAAATAACTTCCCTGACCTGCATCACATAAATAATCATACGCTATTAAACAAACTTGATAACTCCTCGAATATCAAACAAGGTAACAACACAAATGGAAACAAATCAATGGCTACAAAATCAAATGTTGACATTTTCAAGATTCAGAGTAAACCTACCTTCTATCCGATTGAGGTGGAAGAAAAGTCAGACCACATCTCCTTGAAATTTACAATGGATGACAAAAACATGCTACTAAAGGATACTAGCTATAATCTTATTGAAATATTATCATCAGGTATACCCAAGTCTAACATCATTAACCAAGTCTTTATTTTTTTTCCAGGCGAGTACAACGTATCCATACGAGACTCGAGGAATATCCTGATAGAGTTCATAGAAAAATCTGACATGTGCAAACTACGGGTGAGAAATGTTTGGTCTATAGTTGAGTTCTCCATCCATGTCTTCAAATGGAAACCCTTCTCCAATCCTAAAACAGAATGTACAATTACTCATGTTTGGATAAGATTATCCAAAATTCCATAGTTTCTTTATATTGAAGAAATCATCCAGTTTATAGCCTCTATAATTGGTCAGTCATTACGTATTTGGATTCCTACCATATTTGGTCAAGTTTTGGAGGTAATGATGGAGTTGGATATAATAAGCTACAAAGATTTGCCAACTTACTCCAACTATTGCCATAATATGGGTCACTCGATTGAAAGTTGTAAAAAAACGCAACTTAAATAGACAAACAGAGACGATAATACAAAGCAGGACAATACTAATGACGTGTTATCCAAATCTATACATCAGTAGCTGCCTAAACTAAAATCTAAAACTGTTATTCCATAGAAGGATAATATAACAGCCATTGACAATGACCTTCAATAACAGACTCAAGCTTATAATCTCGCCCACAATCAAGAAACATACAAGAAAGACAATAACAAAACTCAGACATATGATGAGCAATTCAAAGATAAAACTGAGGATATCCAGTGTAATTTATAGGGCAACAATGTCACCAAAACAAACAGAAAGAAATCATCTTAAAACTATTCAGCCTAAATCAAGCACGTTGAGATATTTTCTGATTAATAAAAAGGATACCAGAATGTCAGCTGAAAGAAATCAAACTAAGATCACAACCACTGAGTCTAAGTTAAATAACTCCAAGTCACGTGATGCTTAGGAAATCATAGAAGCTATCCAAACATTAGAATATGGCTACAACCTATCTAGCTCTCAAGACTACAAAACTTGATATCAGGAAATGTCACTCATAATCAAGATAATATATGAAGTCTTCCTTTTTCCCCAATCCTCGGAAGTAAAAAAACAGACAAAGGATTCCCAGAAGTTCTTGAAATAAAATTTAAAGAAGCCAAGGAAAATAAAAATCTAACACTTTGATTATCAAATCCTTGAAGTTTTTATGGACTAGCAAACCATCTACCTCCTCATCTAAAGATCATTAAGATGCTTAGCTGGAATATCAGAGGAATAAAAAATAAACTTTCTCTTAGAAGGCTTTATCTATCATCCACAAAGAAAAGATAAATATTACTGTAAGGATTGGTTTGAAAAACTTTAAAGCTAATTTCTCAAATAAAATATGGTTTTTTTTCTCAAATTATGAATTTTCTGTTAATATTTTACTTGACCATACTCAATGTTTATACATTGATATCTTCTATAATGGTTTAGCTAAAAAAATTCTTCTAACAATTGTTTATGCAAAGTGTCAAATATATTACAGGAGAGACCCTTAGAACACTCTG
Organism: Limnanthes douglasii subsp. nivea; assembly: GCA_036936605.1. Lineage (NCBI taxonomy): Eukaryota > Viridiplantae > Streptophyta > Magnoliopsida > Brassicales > Limnanthaceae > Limnanthes > Limnanthes douglasii. The sequence continues at coordinate 180,859,338 of JAUPFV010000003.1, forward strand.
AGGACCATCTCAAACCTTGTTAAAGAGTGGCTAATCCTATGGGACTTCAACGTTGTTTCATCTACTGATGAACATATTGGTTGCTCTTCATTTTATATCAACAACTGAGAAGAATTTAATGATGTTATCAGAGACTGTCAATTAGATGATGCAGGATACGATGGTCCCAAATTCACTTGGACCAATAACTCCAAATGGAAGCGTTTAGCCAGAGTTATGTATAACTTTGTTTGGTGTAACTTCTTAAAAATAAATAAAGTCTTCCATGTGGCCAGAACTTGTTCTGACCATGATTCTTTATGTGTGACTATTGCTAAAGAAATCTATACACTAAAAGTAGTTTTAAATTCTTAAACATGTGGATATTTTATAATATGTTTCTAAATTTTGTAGAAAACAAATGGAATCAAGACATAGAAAGATATCCCATATACATCTTCTTGCACAACCTGAGAGGACTAAAGGAAGCCTTAAAGGTTTGGAACAAAATTTACTTTGGTAATATGTTTGATAAAGTGTAGGTTACTAAAAATGCAGTAAATAAGCTTGATATGGATCTTATAATGTCTAAAACTTTATAGACTAAGATGAAGCTTTCTAAAGCTAGTTCTCTTTTCCTTCAAGCCTTAAGGATGGAAAAGGCTTATTGGCAGCAAAAATGCTACTCCACTTGGCTTAAAGAAGGAGATAGGAACACCAAAACTTACCATGCTTACGTGTCTAAGAAAAGAAGGAAGAATACTATCAATAACATTAAATTTGAAGAGGACTAGATTCCAACCAATCATCCTTTCTCTAGTATTTGATTAAGAAACTATCAGAATGCAAGTCAGTATCTTCAATAACACTCCTAATCTGATAACTAATAAAGACAATGACTTACTTATTCTTCCTCCCATTGAGAGGAGATCTATGGTATCATCAACAACTTGAATCCTTATAGCGCAGCTGGCATAAATGGCTTCAATAGTTGCTTCTTCAAGACCTGTTGGAGCATCATCAAGACGGATTTATGCCAAGCCACGTCCTCCTTCATGCTTGGCCATAACATCCCTCAAGAAATTATGGCCGCAGGTTTATGCTTAATCCCTAAAACCATCAACCATACAAATTGGAAACATTTTGGGCCTATTAGCTTGTGTACATTATTAAGCATAATAATGTCAAAGATTATTAACAACAAGCTTTTAATATTCTTCCTAAAATTATTTTTGAAGTACAATGTGGTTATGTAAAAAACAAATCAATTCATGAAAATATTTTAAGTACTAAAAGATCTTGTTCATGACCTAAATAGAAAAACTAAGGCTGGTAATATCATGATCCAAATAGACATGTCTAAATCATTTTATAAAATGTCTCACACTTTCATCTTTGAAGTCCTTTCATTATTTGGCTTCTCTTCTAAATTTGTTTACTTTATTAACAAGTTAATTAAATGTGTTTATATATCTATTATGATCATTGGTAAAGTTATTGGTTATTTTAATACTTGATGAGGGAGAATAAAAGACGTATGGAGAAATTGTAAAGAAGTAAGTTTATTAGGAGAGAATTATAAAGAAGAAGTTGTATTAGGAGAGAATTGTAAAGAATACAATAGAAATAGTTATTATGAAGAGGTGAAAATATATAGGGACCAAAGATGTAATAAGAAGGAATTAAAGCATGTGGGACCCATAATTGTACTATAAAAGGACCACACACACTTTATAGATTCCAGGATTAATATAATATTACCTTCTTTCTCTACTTAATCTTGCTCTCACTTTCTCTCTCTAGAAAGGCTTCTTAACAAAGAACTGAAAGACTATTTTGACACTAAAATATTCTCGTAACACAAAATTACCCCTCTAGCTATTCTTGAATTCTTCAGTGGCGCCGTCTGTGGGAAACGAAGATTGTTCTGACGACAATCGCTTTCTGGAAATAATTCCTAATTTGGGCAGAATCAAGGAAGAGCAAGGGGCGCAAACTTGAGAGTAAACTCAGAAATTTTAGTTGGCAACCTCCCAAAGCACTTTGATATCTCGAAGTTAGAAAAGTTCGACGGGACGCAAGACCCTGACAACCATATCGAACAATTTAAGAATTTCATGATTAACTTCGATGATGATGGTAAATTGTTGTGTAGAGCATTTTCTCAGACTTTCAAAGGGGTAGCGTCTAAGTGGTACAACTGGCTCCCGCAGGGCTCGATAAAGAATTTCGACATGTTCTGGAATATCTTCAGACAAAATTTTGTGGGGAGAAAATGTTTTTGAGCTAATGGAGATATGATAATCTACTGTAGGAAAAAAGTTCGGGAAAGCTTAAAGAATTACACCAATAGATTCGTCAAAACAAAAACGGATATTGAATATTGCAAAGACTCAGTGGCACTTGCAGCTTTCAGGATGGGTCTCCTTCCTGGACTCTTAAAGGATACAGTGGCGGAGAGTCAAGCCATGACTTTTGGGGCATTATTGGATCAAGTGGAGAAGCGAATTTTAGTGGAAGAGACTCAGGAATCCGAGAAAAGATCAGACGATCAGCTGGATCAGAACCAATTTCAAATGTCCGAGTCCAGCAATCAAGGGCAGCGAACCAATGTCCAATCCAAAGGTGCGGGTCAGTATCCACCGAGGAAGAAATCAAATCCACAGAGCTATAGTAATTAGCAAAGTTATAACCAAGGGACAAGGCCAATTTTGAACAAGTGGATCCGTCTGGACTATTTTGCTGAGTTAACAGAAAATGTGGCTACGATATTTGATAAGACCAGATCAACGGTGCAGTTTAGAAAACCATTCCATATTCAGACTCCAAGGGAAAGCAGAAGTGTTAACAGATATTACAAGTACCGTGAGGATATTGGGCATGCACTAAGGATTGCATTGCTCTGAAAAAAGAAGTGCAAGCTTTGATTGAGAACAGAATGCTATTAGAATTTGTGAAAAAACATTCCCCCAAAGATCGCTGCTACTACAATGGTGATCTCCGAAGAGATTGATGTTTTCGATATTGAACAAGAATACCTGGATCCTAAAAAGGGAAGAAATAACGTGAATATGGTGGAAGAAGTTATTCCAAGGCGGAAAGTAAATGACCTGTGTGCTTTTTTCGAGTCACTGGCCATCTTTGGCGGAGATACCATCGCAGGGAATTCGAATAGTTCGCGGAAGAGACATATGGTGAATTTGACCACTCAGATTGAAGCAGGGGTCTCAGCACAGATGCATCGTTTGCCTTCCCCTATCATATGTTTTGATGACGATGATATGCGAAACGTCGCGGGCCCACATGAAGATGCAGTAGTTATCGCTGCAGGTATAGCTGGAGATCAACTTCAGAAGATACTTATTGACACAGGGAGTTCTGCGAATATTTTGTTTATGAGTACCTACAGGAGAATTTCCGACCCACCTGTTATACGACGATCCGACAGAACTATCGTAGGGTTCACCGGTACAACAACGACAGTTGTTGGAGAATTTTAATGTATGGTGGAGTTAGGTTGTGGGCCGTTTAGAAAGGAAGTGGAAGTATTGTTTATTTTTGTTGACGCACTAACATCGTATAATGCGATTCTCGATCGCTCTTGGCTGTCCCGAATGCATGGGGTGATTTCGACGGTTCACCAGTGTTTGAAGTATGTGGTCAGAAATAATATAGGGATGATCAGGAGAAGCCAGAAGATGGCTCGCGAATGTTATCAGATAGCTTTATCCTCGAAAGGAGTTCGGGGAGAAGTTTCAGACAAAGCATAGCAATTATAGGGGACTCCCTCGGAAATCATTCCATGTGATGATCCAAGGGAGACCCCTGGATTTCTAGTTCCACACGAAGATTCCGAGGAGCATAAGTTTGGGGATGGAAAATCTTTGAAGATTGGGGTCAAACTTTCTTTTGAGTTCAGAGAAAGGTTGATTGCATTTTTATCAGGCAAGTAAGATATGTTTGTCTGGTGTGCACAGGATGTGACGGGAGTACCACCAGAGATAATGTGCCATAAACTTGAAGTACGGCTTGATGTCCGACCTATTGTCCAAAAAAGGAGACCAGCTTCTCAGGAGAAGTCTGCAGCTATTCTTTCGGAAGTAGAACGGTTATTGAGCATATGCCATATTCGAGAGTCGCAATACCCCGTATGGGCTTCAAATCTAGTATTGGTAAGGAAAAAGAATGGCCAGTGGAGGATGTGTGTGGACTTCACAGATCTGAATAGAGCTTGCCCCAAGGATCCTTTTCCGGTACCTCATATTGATAAATTAATTGACTCGACTTCGGGCAACCGATTATTTTTTTCATGGATGCTTATTCGGGGCATAATCAAATCAGGCTAGACGCAAAAGATGAAGAGAGCACATCGTTTATCACTAGGAGAGGACTATATTGTTACAAGGTCATGCCTTTCGGCCTAAAAAATGCAGGGGCAACTTATCAGCGTTTGGTCAACAAAACTTTTGAGGGACAGATTGGTAGGAACGTCGAAGCCTACATCGACGATATGCTTGTTAAAATTTTGCGGGACGAAGATCATTTCTCTGACTTAGAGGAAACGTTTAACAATCTACGTAAAGTCAATTTGAAATTGAATCCATAAAAGTGTATTTTTGGGGTATGATCGGGTAAATTCCTTGGCTACATGATAAATGAGAGAGGTATAGAAGTTGACTCGGAATAGATAAATGCTTTAACCACCATGACACCCCCTCGGAATATCAAAGAAGTCCAAATCCTCACAGGAAGGTTGGTAGTGTTGAATAGGTTTATTTCTCGATCATCGGACAAATGTGCACTTTTCTTCAAGGTATTGCGGAATGCGAAACAATTTAATTGGACCGAGGAGTGTTCAGCCGCTTTTTATCAAATTCAAGCATATTTGATGTCCCCGGAAATACTGTCTAAACCATTGGTGGGGGAGAAATTGGTTGTCTACGTGTCGGTATCAGATTGCGCAGTCAGTTCTGTTTTATTCCGGGAAGAGGCGGATATGTTAAAACCCATCTATTACGTTAGCAAAAGTCTTCTGGATGCGGAGAAACGACATCTTAAGTTGGAAAAGGTAGCTTTGGCTTTGGTAACAGCTTCCCGAAAAATGAGACCGTACTTCCAAGCACATCCTATTGTCATTCGAACGATATTCCCCCTGAAAGGTTTATTACAGAGGCCCGATATATCTGGAAGAATGACTAAATGGTCTGTCGAGCTAGGAGATTTTGACATAACATTCGAGCCTCGAACGACGATAAAAGCTCATGTATTGGCTGATTGTTTGGTCGAATTCCACTCAGAAACAAGCGACATAGAGATTGTTGACCCCTCGGATCATACGAAATGGTTGGTTCGAACGGATGGGGGGGTCGAATAATTTTGGAAGTGGTGTAGGTGTACAATTAATTTCTCCAGAAGGAATAGCTATGTTTCAGGCTATTCAATTCGGTTTCAAGGCAACCAATAATGAGGCACAGTATGAGGCAACGTTGGCAGGTTTACGGTTGGCTCGCATATGTGGGGCTAAAAGGATTAAATTGATCAGTGATTCACAGTTGGTGATAAATCAAGCTTTGGGCGAGTCTGAGGCAAGAAAAGATAAACTGATCCAGTATTACAAGCGTTAAAAGATTTGGTTGCTAGATTTGATAGGGTCCAATATGAGCATGTTCGGAGGGAGGCAAATGTTGTCCCCGACTCTCTGGCTACGGCTTCACGATTGGAGGGTCATCCATGGGTCTTGATTCAGGAGCACCCTTCAGTTAGAGCCGGTAACGAAAATTCGATGAACATTCAAGAAGCAAGTAATGTGATAACAAGTGATTGTCGATCAGAAATCGTAGATTTCTTGGAAAAAGCTAGTTTACCCACAGAAAAGTCTGAGGCCAGATGGGTAAGATTTAAGTCTCACGGTTATATCCTTTTAGGAGGAGTTTTGTACAAGAAATCCTTAAGCAGACCATTACTGAGGTGTCTGGCCACGGACGAGTCGCAGTTTGTCCTGTCAGAATTACATGATGGAGAAGGTTCGGCCCATTGTGGATATAAAGCGTTAATCTGACGAGTGTTCTTGGCCGGGTATTATTGGCCCACTATTTCTGCTGATGCGAAAGATTTGGTAAAGCGTTGCGATACTTGTCAGCGTTATGCAAACATAATACATAAGCCTGGGATGTTCTTGGAAAGTATTTCAGAAGCAGTCCCATTTGATAAGTGGGACATCGACCTAGTCGGGATTTTACCAATGATGTCTGGTGGAAGACAAACTATAATTTTGGTAGTAGATTATTTTTCTAAGTGGGTGGAATCGGAACCTCTAGCAGGGACGAAAGCAAAAGATGTTATCAAATTCGTTGTCTCGGATAATTGCTGTCGTTTTGGGGTACCAATACGACTTACAACAGATAATGGACCTCAATTCGACAACAAAGAGTTTAAAAGATTTTACCTCTCCAGGGTCATACGACAATGCTTTTCCGCCCCATTCCATCCCAAGGCTAACGGTCAGGTGGAAGTAACAATCGAACCATTTTGGATGGGTTGAAAAAGAATTTGGAAGGCAAGGCCAGGAAATGGCCCGACTATTTACAAGAAGTGTTATGGGCCTATAGAACAACGCCTCGAACTGCAACTGCCACATCTCCATTTGCATTAGTGTACGGTATGGATGCAATTGTCCCTTCAGAAATTATTTTCCCATCATATCGAGTGGCAGCTTATACGGAAAATTTGAACGATCAAAGCAGAGCCTTGGAATTGGATTTGGTGGAAGAAAAAATACGACGCGCACAGTTGAAGTCCTTGCACTATCAAACGTTAATGAGGAGCAGGTATGCCTCTACAGTAAAGCAAAGAGATTTCACAGTGGAGGACAAGGTATTACGCAAAGTTTTTCTGCATACTAAAGAGAAGAGTCTTGGGAAGTTGGGGCCAAATTGGGAGGGCCCCTATGAGATAACGGAAAAAGTAAAGCAGGGAACGTATCGATTAAAAGACAAAGAATGGCGGAGTCTTAAACATCCATCGAATATCGAACACTTAAAATTGTATCTAGAATGAGGAACAAGTTAGCATAAAATGTTTGTTTTTTTGTGTATTTCCAGGTTTACAAAAACAGCGAAGGCATACTCTTTCCTACCCTGTTAGGCACATGAAGGTTTTAATGAGGTGCCACTATGAGCTAATTAATACAACTGCATTTTTTGCCTCGAACTATTCTTTTGGAGACCATATTTTTTGCCTCGAAGTATTCTTTTTGAAACGCTCTTTCTCGCTTCACAATTCTTTTGGTGACAAATTTTTGGTGCCTCGAACTATTCTTTATGAGGCAATATCTCATGCCTTGGACTATTCTTTGTGAAACACTATTTCTCGCTTCACAATTCTTTTGGTGACAACTTTTTGGTGCCTCGAATTATTTTTTCTTAGCTAGCCTTAGTGCAACATATACTGAATATTACGATGAAAATCGGTACAAAAGCAACCATTCAACGCAAGTTGGCACACTTATTTTTTCATATGAGAAGCATGGAGATTAACAAGTTATAAAATTGTCATTTCAACAAAGTGGCATACACTAAAAGTCGAGGAGCTACAAGTTATAAAACGCTCATCGGAGAACATCAGATGGGTTACAAAAATTGCCTTACAAGGACTTATGCACAAAAATCGCCACAAAAGACTTAACATTTTTTTTCCTTACTCAGAATTTTTCAAAGAGTTACTATGTTCTGAGTCAGACACTTCACTATCGTACATCGAGCATAATGATTTTTTCGTTCTTCCAGATGTTGCATTCTTCGTCTCATGATGACAAAAGAATGTAGAAGACTGCGAAGACTTAATGAGAATTCATCGTGCTGAGGAATTTCGAAGGAATTGGAGGGTGAGCCTAGTACTATGGGATCGTAATCCGAAGTCTCCCCCGTTAGAATATTAATATCAACGTTCTGAGGAGGATGGCTTCGGGAAATTGGGAGTGGTGCTACTGTTGGAGTGTCGTTAAAATGAGAAGGATTTGAGGCTTGGGTAAGAGGAGAATTGGGTGTTGGATTCGAATTTTCTCTGATTTATTTTTTTCCGGCCCACTTGACACCTCTTGGACATCATCTTGGGGATCTGTGCCTTGAACAGTTTATTGGCCGTCATCTTGTGTTTTACCATCTTCGGATAATTCTTAAATAGGCTTTAAGACAAACGTTTTCTTCTTTTCTTTTATCTTGGGATCTTTTTTCTTAGAAGGGTGGACCGATTTATTTGGAGGGGAACTTGAACTAGGTTCAACAGTGTTGGTCGATGCGGGTGGCTCTTCATTAGTAACTAACCTTTCAGTGTCTGACTGAAGGTATTTTGTGGAAACCTCCTCGTCGGATCCACCCAAGTGACTTTTCGCACGAGAACGCTTCAGAAGATTAATTACTATATCTTTCTTAGTCACTCGCTCTAGAACTTCTTCTTGAGAGGGGGGGGGGGGGGGTCATCAGTTCTTTCAGGGTCAACCGGTCAGGGGGTTTAACCTCCAGAGTCGACTCATAGCTAAGTTGTTGTTCATGAAGCACAAGCGGAATCTATTTTCCCAGTGTTCTTTGGCCCATTCACTCAGTTTGGTGAAGATAGTGGTGGCACTCTCCACATAGTCTGCGTATGGTTTTGAGACACCACTCATAGCTATAAAAGACCTTAAGTTAGAACCTAATTATTCGAGGAGTCAATGTAAATGAAACAGTTCGTGGGCTTACATTTGTTGGTCCACATGAGGGATAGCTTGTGAGGATTCGAAGGGGTTGACTCTAAGCCTGTTTCCCAATGGCCTGAAAAGTAGACGAATTGCTGCCTTCACTTCTTGTCAGCCTCTAGCAAGTCCTCCCATGATGCATGCCATCAGTGTGAACCACATATTGGGACCGGCTTGTGAAGGGCATAGGTCAATCTTGGCAAAATATTCAATAAAAAATGAGTCTAAAGGAAATCTTAGTCCCCAATTCATAATTTCAGTATACACAACAAGCTCATTATCCCTCACTGATAAAGGAGTCTCACCTTCCGAGGGGAACCTAATGTCAATATACGAAGGAATGCACCACCGGGTCCTCAACATAGTTTCTTCTAAATGCAAAAATTACTTGTAGGATATGTTGTACAGCGCAACCATATGTTTGTTCTCGATCCCTCGAATATTGTTGCCTGCGATGGCATCAATTTCCAAGGGAATCGTAATGTCTCATTTAGATTTGGGGGAAATCCGGCTAGCTTTCTCTTCGGATATCGTTGGAGGAGCGTTGAGCCTTTGACTAGATGACTCTGAGGGAATATCGATGACTTTACTCTGGTCAGTAATAGGCACCGATTGAGTCGATGGATCGGGATTATTAGAGGCGATTGCCTTTTCCTTGGCAGCCAAGGCCTTGCTTTTTATTACCCGCACTTCGTCTTCAACAATGGTGGTTTTTACTGGAGAGAATCCCGGTCGCCGTAATTGACGGGGTGACTGGTAGGCTTGACCCAGAATTATCGGTCTTCGGAAGAGGATTATCAACCACCACAGTTAGAGGGGGTTCTGGGATATCCGAAGGAGTCCCTTTGGTACGTTTGCGCTCCTGCGAATTTTCTCTCTCTTTATGGTGTCTTTTCCTTTTCCCAGATGAGTGCTTGTGGTGCTTATATTTACCCATCAGTTTGAGGGGGCTGAGATCGGAAATTGGATAGTGTTGTGATATTTCAAGGGGAATGATGGTAGCCGAGTTTTCTGGTGGAGGCCACGAACCGTAAAGCATAATGACAGTTGGTTGGGGTTGAGGCTCAATGTATTCACCACCAACAACTCTCTCTTTGAATTTTTTGCTAATAAGAAGCCACTATGGAATCCGACAAGGTGTATAAGCTAGCTTTCTCTCTCTATAAATTTTAGGGTGGAAAGTTTGAAATTCTAATGAAGGAGATCAGTATTTATAGAGGACAATGGGCTTTTAGGGAAAATCATGCCTGGGGACATTTTCTCTTGTTTGTCTAGGGGCATTATGGGTAACATAGGTGCACAATTGCTGATTCAAAAAATGCGGGAGAAGATGCAGAGGCAATCCAATGATGCAAACATCTTGGGAATAGGAAACGATCTCTAACAAGATTTGCTGACAAAGAATTACGACTGCTGACGTCATAAATTTTGGATCCAATCCTTGCCATCTATTAGCCTAGTATTAGTGGCTATGTTATGCTGATACAGTTAATTCCGATGCACGATATTGATGAGGCCTGGTTCAATCCTTGCTAAAACATTGCAAGGATTGAGGGGCTACTGATTAGTATGGCATAAAAGATATTATGTATTCGAATGATACATTTGTTGGAATTTTTTTTTCGAAGAGACATGTGGTATTTGAAACATTGTTCAAGCAAGTGCATTTTCGAGGAGATATTCTGTATCTTGAAGAGGAATTATTCGAGGAGAAGATATTCGAGGAAGCAAATTTCCGAGGAGGGTTGAAATGAACAACGGAGACTTCTTCACAGTCCCAGCAAAAATATTTTTACTAGGACTGAGAGGCTACTGATGAGGGAGAATAAAATACATATGGTGAAATTGTAAAGAAGTAAGTTTATTAGGAGATAATTATAAAGAAGAAGTTGTATTAGGGGAGAATTGTAAAGAATACAATAGAAATAGTTATTATGAAGAGGTGAAAAGATATAGGGACCAAAGATGTAATAAGTGAGAATTAAAGCATGTGGGATTCATAATTGTACTATAAAAGGACCACACACGCTTTATAGATTCTAGGATTAATATAATATTACTTTCTCTCTCTACTTAATCTTGCTCTCACTTTCTCTCTCTAGAAAGGCTTCTTAACAAAGAACTGAAAGACTATTTTGACACTAAAAGATTCTCGTAACACAAAATTACCCCTCTAGCTATTCTTGAATTCTTCAATACTAAATAAGGTTTGAGACATAAAGATCCTCTTTCTCTGGCCTCTTTATTATCGGTGAAGAGGTTCTAATAAAAGGATTATATAACCTATCAAATGCTAACAAATCTATGAATTATGTCTCAAGGACTGATTTTATCATCCTGTGTTTAACATTTGCAGATGATCTTCTCATCTTTATTAATAGCATTCACTCTACTATTGATAACCTTAATAGGTTTCTTCAAAACTATCAAGAGGCTTCTAGTTAGTCATCAGCAAAGAAAAGACCAATATTATTACTTCAACCAGATTCCTCAACACAAGTCTGTCTACTCTCATTAATGAAACTGGATTCAGCTCTGGTTACTTGCCTACATAATATCTTGGAATCAATCTTAGAACTAACAACAAGACTAGCAACTTCAGCTCTATTTTAAACAATATTAACAGCAAGATTCTTGACTAAAAAAACAATCATTTATCTTATGGTGGTAGGCTCATTCTTATTAATTCAGTTCTAATGAAGATCCCTATGTATTGGGTCCAAACTTGTTGCTTTCCTAATAATATTATTAACATACTTGAAAAAACATTTAATAGGTTTCTCCGGGGTTCCACTAATAGAGATCATAAAATTCATTGGACTGAATGGTCTACTATGTGTAAACCCTTTGCTGAAGGTGGTCTTGATATTCAAGATTTTTTCTCATGTAAACTGTGTTTTAATTTCATGGAAAATAAGAGCTATTGGGCCAACCTTATGCACAATATTTACTACAAGAACTCCTATCATTTGAAATATTCTTACGACAAAACTGGTTCTCTCACATCGAAAAGACTAGCTGGTATTAAAGCTATTGTTGAGCCTAGCATTTTATGGAATTTGGGTAAGGGTGAGATGGATTTTTGGCTAATATCTGGCATATCCATTCTCCTCATATTATATTGGATGACAAGGAAGACAATAATTGGTTTCGAATAGAAAATGTTAGTTCTTTCTGGTTGAACAACCCTTGGAACATTAACAGATTCAATAGATTCTTATTTCAAGCTAGAATCAACCTTATAAAGTATATTGTTATCAAAAAAAACAAAGAGGACTCTATGTGGAAGCCTTCATAAGACACAAAGTGTAACATCAAAGACATTTGGAACCACCTAAGACAACACCACAATCAGTCCAACATGTTCAATAAAATCTGGAATTCCCTCACCCCCCACGAAGTGTTCTTTTCTTTTATGGAAAATTATGCATAACTACATACGTATTGATTCTATTACGTAAAAGAGACACTTCTATATAGCATCGAAATGTTAGTTTTGTGATTCTTATGAAAACCATAAGCATTTTTTTTATTTCTTACAATTTTGCTTGGCCATTTGGTCTTAGTTTGTTGATTTGTTCAAAGTTATAATTGACGAGTTTATGACAGTAGCTCATATGACTAGGAATTGGTTATGGTCTACTGATAAGAATGTTTATATTAGAATTGTAATTCCATCTATAATCCTTTGGGTAATTTGGCATAATAGAAACAAAACCAAATTTAAAGGAAATTGTTTCTCTACTCTGTCTTATATTAATCATATTAAACATATATTATGCTGTCTTGATAATGCAAATATTTTCAAGTATAAACATTGGAAAAATGATGCAAATGCAGAAGTGTCATTGGTTGTTTTAACTATCTTAAGGTGAAAAGTAAGCATACTTACCTGGAATGGACTGGTCCAAATCCTGACAAACTCAAACTAAACTGCGATGGTTCCAACTTTCGTAATGGTGTTGTAATCATTCGTAACAACTTGTGAGATATTGTTCTTGGATCAAGTAACTTATATGGTAAGTTAACCCCAATAATGGAAAATCTAGAGCTTTGCTGAATGATCTCATTGTCTGCAAAAATAAAGGGTGGATTAATGTTGATATAAAGACTGATTCTTTAGTCCTAGTTAATATGCTAGCTAATAGTAACTATCACTGACCCTTAACTCATATTCTTGAATGCTGTAGAAAATTAATCACTCCAACTATGGTTATATCTCACATTTTCAGAGACCAAAGTAAAGCTTCTGATTGGCTTGCTAAATGGAATCTGAAATGTAAAATAAAACTTAATATTACTCAATTTCAAGCTCCCACCCACTTGTGTGCTATCACCCTTTTAGAAAGTCTAGGTATTGGCTATATTTGTAGCATCCCCCTAACTTCTATCATTATGATTGAATGATTATTGTTCCATTATTTACTGCATTTACTAACTTTCTTTTATCTTTAGTATTTAGATTTATATGCTATTAGATCTAATAGCCTTACTTCGATCTGTTCCAATATCCCTGCGTTGTTGATATCTTCGAGCTACTATCTCTAAATTGTCTTTCAACCTTGAGACTTCATTGTTATCGACATGTCTCGTTAAATTAAACCCTTCTTCTAAAGTTTTTCATCAAACGGTTGATGTCCATCTTGTCGCTCTAAAGCTGTCCGAATTAGAGTATTTTGAAACTGTCCTGATAGATCAATTATTCTCCTACATCCATCGTACTCTTCTCTAATTCTTTATGCCTAATAATTCTTATCTTACTCCACTGATCAGTTCTTGATGCCTAATCATTAGTCTTCTGAATTCAGCCTCTTATTTTCTCTGTTCCAATTGTTCTTATGATTTCTCGCAGCTAAGTAGCATCTCATTGATCTTTAGTTTTAAAAACGATTTCTAAAGGCGTTTTAATTTGAAGAACAAAATCGAATAGCTAAATCGAAGTCAAATCGACTGGTTCCCTAGGGTAGCATTTCTGTAGTCAAATTACTTTTCTTTCTTTAATATTAGGATTAATTTTAGCGCCTTTCGGTTGGTGCATGTAATAGTAGTCAAAAGTTATCCTCTCTATTTTTCAATATATGGTTTCTTTAATTGAAAAGAAAAGTGTATTACTTAACGTGGTTCAAAAGATAAAAGTTCATCCATTTTAACCATAACTCAAGCATATTACTTAACCTGGTTCAGGTGATAAAAGTTCGTCGTTTTGAATACACTGAAAACCATGCTACTGATGGAACCAGTGGCGGATCCAGAACTGAAATTTAGGGTATGCCCAAAAATATTATGGAAAACAATTTCAATAAAAGATAAATATCGAGTATTGCATAATAAAAATATGTAAATATTCTAGTTACAACTTAAAATGAGTATATTCTAGTCCAAACGTAAATGCATTATCCTCTTACTCATGCTTTTAAAATCATTTGAGAATATCTAGATCATCAATTGTAGAAAACACTTCTTTCTCCACAAATCTCACCAAACAATAATTAAGCCATGAATTGACCATTCTATTTCTCAACTCATTCTTTACACATTTCATACGAGAAAATACTCGCTCAACACTTGCGGTAGCAACATGTAAGGACAAAGCTAGCTTAAAAAATGTGTACATAAATCCAAATATCTTGTGCTTTTTTATACATACAAGAGTCTTACATAGATCTGAGATACTCTTAAAATTGGAAAAGTTATTATCCATCTTGTCACATGCAATATATGTCTCAAGTTGGCTAGAGAATTCCTTATCACTAATATATCTAAAGTCATTCTGGTAGAATCTTGCCAACCTCACAAGTGATTGGTGTCAGCGGTCCATAAATTATAAATCAATGAATAAAAATTAAAAAGAAATTCAAAGTCTTGAAATGATTAATAACATCGTGTTAGTAAAAAAAGTAGCAAATAGTTAATAACCACAATTCATGGTCCATAAATTATAAATCAATGAATAAATATATAATATATAAAATATTAAAAATTCATCAATACAAAATATACTTAAGAATAAGACATTTTCAAATACATCAATATAAAATATGGTAAAGAATAAGTAATTTGTTTAATTATTTACATATACAAAATATAATTTCTAGTGGAATATTTAGTACAAAATATTCATTGAGAAAAAATGATTAGGAGAATAATTTGCATAAATATATTTAAGATATTCATTTTCTTAAAACGAATCAATACAATAATTAGGAAAACTAGGGTTTGAAAATCCCCAATTTTTAAAGCATTTGTTGAATTAAAGTTGAAGTAAAACCCAATGGAAAATAGAGTAAAAATAAAAATAGAGAATAGAGAATGAGTGAAATAAAAAAGTAAAATAAAAAAAGTGAAATAAAAGAATGTAAAGATGAAGTGAAATAAATAAAAATATTTAGATATCAAGTAGGAATTGAACTCAAGACCTCAAGTATACTTCTAGAGAACTTAACCAGTATACTACATTTATTTTTCTAACTTAGGGTTGTCCTGGGCATACCTATCTCCCCCTAAATCCGCCCCTGGATGGAACCCGGCTGACAACTGACAAATAAGAATATTTACTATTATACTATAGCTGCTTGGTGCTTGTTATTTAAACAAGGAAAATGCTAACCGGTGCCCTAGAACACTGGTTAAGGAAGGGATCAGTTACTTCTTTCGAAAAGATTTTATATTAAATAAAATAAAAAAATATTAAATAAAATAATAAATAATGGAATCTTTCTGAAATGAGTAATTAAAGTCTTTATTAACTGGTAAAGTAAACAAAAACGATGACTGATAGTATGTACAACTCCATCTCTCTTTTTCTCCCATCTTGTCTTCTCTTACTTCAATTTTTTTATTTGATTCGATTTATCTTTAGTAGGTTATTATTTTATCAAGATTCTTTCCAGTTTTATTTAAATTATTTCCTTATTACAATTTTCATTTGAATCTTTTTGAGTTTGATTTTATTACCAGAGATCTAAAAACTTACGGCTAATATAAATGGTGAAAACCATCTTCTTCTCGGGTGACCATAATGGTTTTGTCGGCGGGTAAAAGAAGCGGGTCACCAAACATAGACATAACTAGGCCGGTCCACGCTGTTCTTTATTAAACAACCCTGAAGAATTGGTTAGTTGTCTCTTTCAAGGGAAGTTTACATTTCACCCGACCTGATTTCATTTCTTACGAATGGAGCTCGAAATTGCAAGCCTCGTTCAATTTATGCAAGAAATCTAGTTATTTCGTTTTCAAGGCAAATTCTACAGAACAACCTGCGATTTAATTAATCTGAAATAATTAATAATTACCAACCATTGATCAAATTACCGTTGATTTGAACATCATTTTTGAAGAATGGATATGGTAGTACAAGGTATAACACTATCAAGTGTCAGCGTCGGTGTTGCGACTCTCTACTACACGAACGACCGTACGGGTGTTAGGCTTGCAGTGTTGTTTTCGTGCGAATGGTGGGGAGAACATGTTATAAGGTGAGCACGTGAGTTTTATAAATAATGAAAGAGAGGTATGAATTCAGTATGGTGTAGCACGAGCGAGAGAAATGAGGAGCTTGTTTGGTTCTACACTGTAAGAAATAAACACCAAGAGATACACTAAAATCCAGCTTTTTAAACCATGATAGCTATGTGACAAAAGATGAATGGTCGTGTTAGTTGTGTTTGAGAGTTATTCAATATTTGCAGGTAAAAAGTTCCCTTTCGCACCTCACACATTATAACCTTACAATTACTTCACTTCACAGTGAACTAGTTTAGTGCAGCGGTTTGAACTTATTCACCATTGACGTCATTTAAGTGGATTTTTAGAGAATATGATCGTACATGAGTCCATCATATTACAAAAGCACCAGCAAATCCAGGTTTAAAAGAATGTTTTTTTCCAAACATTATATTCTGCTGTCTGGTTCGAGCCAACAAAAATTCTTTTGATATGGTACTCAACACCTAAAAGCCTACCGTTTAATTTCTCTCGCTCGAATCCTTCGCACTTGTAGTGGAAACTCGGGCTCTGATTAAATAAACCCAGACTTAGTTCAGTCCACAGACCTAAGTTGGATTTGTTTTGGCAAGATTTGGCAGCTTAAACTTATTCGTTATTAATATAAACGCGTACAGTAAAATCAGTTTTATAGGGTTTCTAGAGAGAGAAATTCTCTTATATCTCTATAAAACAAAGGGCCGCTCTTTTTCTCTTTTTTTTCCGTAAGCTGCTTTTCCCTTTTTAAAAACTCTGAATATTATTCTCTTTCCGATTAACCTAATGGTGTCATCCCAGTAAAGATAATCTATAGTTATCGGCGCTGTGTGTGGCATGTGCGCTTTTCCATCACTGGCAACGTGTTTCCTCCCTTATCTCCTTCACCGAAATTTGATCGTCGTTGAAGATTTAAACCAGGATGTCTCTTTTGTTACAACTATTTTGATCTAGGGTTTCTAGAGAGGGAAACTCTCGCCTCTCTCTAGAAACCCTAATTAGGGTTTGAAACCCAGCCGCCAATAGCCATTTTTTAGGCGATTCAATTCCCTTCTTTTCTTTTATAATCTAGATTCTTTTTTTTTGGAGTTTTTAAATCTAGAGTTTATCTATTCCTCTCTTTCGAGTTATGGTCGTCTCTTTGGTAAACCTTATATTTCTTTTGCTTCATCTTCCTACTTTTTGGATTTCATAGCCTTGGTTTCCAGCTCCTTTGAAGGAGGATTGATAAGTATCACAATTGTTGAAGATTTTAGTGGCCGTGGTTTCGTCGTGAAGGTGCATCCACTAGTAAAACAGGCGACTTCAGCGATTTCTCGGTACGTTTTTCGCGCGGTACTCTTCGATCTGAAGTCTGAGATGATGGTTTCCATCAGATCTGAAGTCTGAGATTAGTATCCATTAGATCTGAAGTCACGATGGTTTCCATAGTTGTGTTTTGTGTCTGCTGCAAGATTATGTCTAGCTTTTTCATAGTTGTATTTAGGCGCCAGAATCTGTCTGGTTTGTATTTCCGTATTTAGGTACTCTAATCGATTTTTATTTTACTTCTGATGTATTTAGGTGCCGAAATCTTTAACGGCGGTAGTATTTAATATTTGGATGTCGGAATCTGTTTCCACCGGATATTTTGTATTACACTGTAAATTTTTATTATAAATTTAATGCTTTTAAAAACCAAAAAAAAATGTATTTTTATATTATTATAACGATCGACATGCATTCAATAAATATTCTGAATTTGGATCCAGGACCGTGGATGCATTTAGAAATGAAAGTAGATATTGTATCTTTACAAATATATAGTAGCCTGAATTAACAGGCTATATTGTTAGGTAAAAAATTATTTTTAAATGGAAAGAAATATTTTGCTAGTGCATGGCAAAACGGTAAAACATAAATTTGCCAGCCTCTCTGGTGGTTTTTATACCAAGGTTTGTTTTTATCATTTTTTTATACAAGGGTTCTCTCAATACTTCCCCTCTAGATTAGGGTTCTCTCGCGAACAGTTGTACAGTCCTCCACATATATACTTAATTTCTCCAGATCATAAAGGTAGCGTAACTTAAAATATCCATTCCGCAAATAAGTATCGTACTTCGATCATAGTTTTATCAGATATAGCTACTTAAAAAAATCCATCGGATGCCTATTAGAAAACTAAAGAATATCGAATGCTAAAGTGTCATGTTTAGCAAAATTTGACCAACAATTTGCAGGATTTTATTGATCCCTAATTTTAAGCTTTCGATATGTTTTTTAGTTTTTTTATGTGCGCTTGGATATTTTACTCAAGTTGTTATATATGAGATAGTTTTTGGCTGAATTATAATTTTAATGCATACAATATCAACAACATGAAAATTAATTTGCAAGTTATTTACGTTTGCATTACCAATAATTGTATTATTTTTTGCACATTTGATTAAGATAGTGTTTTGTATTTTGGTAACATCTTTTGGAATTTAAGTTTTGTAGTTTTGATTAATAGTTTTTTAGAAATCACAGATATCGCATCTTCCAAAATGCATTTCTTAACAATAATGTTGAATTTTATTTTATGATTTTGTATAATTGAATTGACTTATATTTTTAATATAAAAAATAATTATTTGATAAGGATTTAAATAATTGATGAATCAAATAAATTATTAGAAAATAATTTAGTTTGAATTTTTTATAATTAAAAGATAAATTAAATACATAAAGTAAATGTTAGAGGTTAAGAGTACAATTTATCCTAATTTGTAACCGAATTTGTTATTTATATCATTTCTTTATAAATAGAGGAGGGCGATTGGTAATAAAAGGTCTTGAAAATTTTACTGATAACTACCTGTTAATTCCATTATCTATCTAAGTAGCCTAAGATTGGCGAAAGATTTAATACTTAAGATTGATGACCATAGTGGGAGTAAAGTGAAGTACCCAAATAACAATTCTAAAACTGCAAGAATTTACGATCGAGTTACGATGGATTCCGAGATCAGAACTGATCACGCGGTCCTGATAGAAAATGAAGCACTTGAATCAGGTTTTTTTAGAGAAGAGAACCGAAATAAAGTTCAATAAAATGAACATTATGAGAAATCTAACATGGAGGATCGAATGAATCAACTACTGTAAATGATAGCTATTATGAACGATCAACATGATCAAAGGGAGCAACAAGTTCAATCTCGTAGACTGCAATCCGAGGTTTGACGAGTTGGTGAGAAAAAAGAGCTGGAAATTTTATCTGATGAATCTTATACTCCTCACTAAGTGCGAAGAGATCGCAGAAAAACGTGTTTTCAATCAGACAAAGAACATTATTCTTCACAAAAGGAAAAAAGAAGATAAGCATCAGTATATTTTGACCAGTGAGAGTTAGTCTTCCAGTTCGGATTCTGAAGATTGGTTGTTTAAGCAAGAAAGGGATTGGTGTTCTTCAGGCAAGAAGGAAACCAACATCAGAAATCTTGTAGAAAACAGAAATCCAAGAGGGAGGTTAAGTCTAGGAATATTAGGGACAACCCTTTGTTCGAAGGTAACACGTCTAATCAATATGTTAAGATTGCGGACCAAAATTTATATGCAATTATGGAAACAACTGGAGCAAGTCACTACATGCAAGGAGTGAATTAGAGGGATTCATCTTTGTCCTCTAAGATTAGGTCATTATCCTTCTGAGGCGTTTCAACATTTCTGATGGAGAGTGAAACGTAGCAGAAGCTTAAAAAGGGATAACCCTAATTTTTATTAAACAAAAACAATTCCCTAACAATGAATAGAAGATAGGTTTATATAGAGTTCAAACAAAACCCTAAAACTAAAAATAGGAAAATTACAAAAATAGCCTAAAGTACTAAAAGTGCGAAAAAAGAGGATAGATGAGCCCGGATGCCTAAAAAAGCCCATAGCTCACGAGCAAAGCTCGTGACTTGCGTTCGTGACGTCGTTTCCTTCGAAACAAGGTGCTGTGGGTAAAAAACTGACACCAGAGCTCCAAACTACTAATTCACCGAATTGTCTGCATCAATTTCAAAGGTTGAAAAATTTGATGGTACACGAAACCCTAATGATCATATTGAGCAATTTAAAAATTACATGATGAACTTTGAGGATGATGATAAGTTGGTATGTAGAGCATTCTCACAAACATTTAAGGGTACTACTTTAAAGTGGTATAATAGAATTTCTAGAGGATCCATAACCAACTTTGGGCTCTTTTATACTGCATTCCGAACACAATTCATAGAAAGCAAAGAGATGCGAGCTATATGGTGATACTATAATACAATAGAAACAGGATATGGGAGAGAAATTAAACGATTATATCAGGTGCTTTGTGTTAACAAAGACAAAACTTGAAGATTGTGAAAAACAAGTCGTTATGGCTGCCTTTAGGCAAGGTTTGCTTCTGGGTGATTTAGCGAACAAGACTAAGAGAAAATATGAATTGACATTTGGGGCTTTAATGGCTCAAGTTGAGGAATAAATCAAGGTAGAAGAATCGACAAGAGATTTTATTGGGTCGAGCTCTACTTAAAGAAATTCGGGACACGCACCTAAGTACTATCCTCGAACATAAGGAGAATCTCAACCTTCTAGCTTTCAGCCTCCTCAGGTGAGGTTTAACCAATATATAAGGCAAACATATTTTGCGGAGTTAACTAATAACGTGACAATGATCTTTGAAAAAGCCACAAATCACGTTAACTTTAGAAAACCAACGTCGATAAATAGGTCGAGGGAGGATCTAAACAACAAGTTTTGTAAATACCATAATGACATTGGGCATGACACTAGACATTGTATAGTTTTGAAGAAAGAAATTCAGATTTTGATAGAGAACAACAAGTTGACAATTTTTGTTAAATGGCCGAATAATGACTAGAATAATCTGAGTGCATCTGCGCAACATATAGTGAACATGCCTTCAAAAAATAAAACACATTGATGATTGTGGATTCGAAGTTAGATAAACAGGATGGTTCGACGCCGCTTCAGAATATTTAGATTCAAATTTAAGACCCCGATCAGAAGTTAGTGTTGGTTGTGAACAAACCAGTGATCAAATGAAAGGTTCTTATTTTATGCTAGTATTTGAGAAATTAGCTATTTTTAAAGGAGATAATATAGTCGGAAATACTAATAGGTCAAGAAAAACACACGTAGCAAGTTTGGCAACTCAATTGAAAGGAAAATGTGTACCCATATTTATGAGAGGAATATTACACCTTTCATTTTATTTAACGAAGACAATTTGAGGGGCATAGATGGACCTCATGAAGATGTAGCGGTGATCGGTGCAAAAATAACGGGAACTAAGATCCGAAGAACACTAATTGATTCGGGAATTTCATCAAATGTGTTGTTCAAATCAACGTATGAGAAGATGCGTAATCCACCTATGATTATCTGATTTGAACGTACTATAATTTGGTTTACAGGGGTAATGGTGCAAGTTATTGGGGAGTTCAAGGGAGAGGCTTTGGTGAGAAGAGGTCTAAGAAAAAAATTTAAGTTTTTTTTATAGTGGTGGAATGTCCGAGAAGCTATAATGAAATTTTTGGGAGGTCATGGTTGTCTAGGATGCATGCTATTGTTCCAACTGTCCACATGTTCTTGAAGTATATAATTGGTGACCGTGTTGGAGTAGTTTGAAGTGATCAACAAGTAGAAAAAGAATGTTATGCAACAACTTTTCATTCAAGAATGATCACCTCTGGTGATCAAATGTCTGAATAAAAATCAAAAGGATTGTCTTCAGATTATGAAGGAGTAAATGATCCGAGGGAAACCCTGGGACCCATAGTAGTAGGAGAGAGTACGGATGAGTATATGTTTCCTAATGAGAAACGTTTGCGAATAAGGACATTTTTGTCACCTACTTTACATTACCAATTGCTGAAGTATTTGACTGACACTTTAGATGTGTTTGCTTAGAAAACCGAAGATGTGGTAGGGGTTCCGTCCAAGGTAATATGTCAGAGGTTATCTAAATTTAAAAGTCAGGCCCATCGTTCAAAAGAGAAGAGATTTCTCTGTAGAAAACAATGAGGCAATTATGGCTGAAGTGGATCGATTATCCAAGGTCGTACATATACGGGAAGTACAGTACCCATTGTGGACTGAAAATCCAGTGCTTGTAAAAAGGAAGAACGAAAAATATCGGATGTCTAAAAGATCCATTTCTTGTACCTAGATTGATCAGTTTGTTGATTTAACATCGGGGAATAAAATTCTTTCTTTTATGGATGCATTCACATGGTACAATAATATCAGAATGAATATAAAAGATCAATAAAGTACTACATTTATAACTTACCGAGAACTGCATCGTTACCGGGTCATGCCTTTTGGTCTTAAGAATGTTGGAGAAACATATATTAGTAAACAAGGACTTTTCTTCTCAAATTGGTATTGACGATATATTATCCAAAATTATATCATACGAAGAACATTTACGAGATTTGGAAGAAACATTTTTTAATCTTAGAGTTATTCAATTGAAGTAAAATTTAGAAAAGTTCACCTTTGGTGTTACGTCAGGAAAGTTCTTGGGATACATCATAAGTGAAAAATGAATAGAAACCAATCATGATCATCTAAATGCTTTGATAGCGATGACCCCACCTCGGGCAGTTAAAGAGATGCAGATTTTGACAGGGAGGTTAACTGCTCTAAATAGATTTATCTCTCAATTTTCTAAAAAATGTGCTCTTTTTTTCCAAGTGTCACAGCGGCCAAACGAATTCACTTGGACACCAGAATGTGAGGTGGCCTTTTTGAAGATTAAAGAACATAATATGAGAACAACTATTTTTATATGTTGTTGTGTCGGATTTTACCGTCAGTGTTGTGTCAATAAGGGAAGAAAGTGGATATCATCGACCAATTTATTATGTAAGATTTTTTTATTAGCATCGTAAAAGATATATTTAAGACTCGAGAAGTTAGCTTTAACCTTAGTGGTAGCTGTTAGAAAATGAGCCCTATTTTTTTAGGCTCATACAATTATTTTCCAAACTTCTTTTACATTAAAAAATATGTGTCAAAGACCAGATTATTCTGGTAGGATGACTAAATGTTATGTTGAGTTAGGGTATTTTGATATAAACTTTGCTCCTCGAACAACTATTAAGGCTCAATCTCTAGCAGATTTTCTGGTTGAGTTTCATTCGAGCCGTTCCGATGAATATAGTAATAAGGATTTGTTACCAACAAATTCAATATGTGTGGTTCAAACTGATGGAGGCTCCATTTTATTGGGATCAAGTGCGTGAGTACAGTTGGGATCAGGTCATTCGGTTCATATTTAATGCATCCAATAATAAAGTAGAGTATGAAGTTGCTTTAGCTGGTTTAAGACTTGCAAGTATCTGCAGGGAAAATAAAGTTCTTTTGGAAACATATTCACAGTTGGTAGAGAATCATATGTTGAGGGTACCACAGGTAAAAAAAAATCATAAAATTGTTCTATATCTTCGTGAGCTTTAGGGTTTTAACTCTTTTGTTTGAGGAAGTGATTGTTGAGCACATAAATCGAGGGGAAAATATAATTGCAGACTCTTTGGAAATTATTACATATACAGAGGAGTATCCTTGCATATAGTTACAAAAAAGACCGTATATATCAAAAAAGTCTGAACAATGCAAGACGATTGGAGATTGATATAACATAATTCTTACTTAAAGCGACACTACCTCAAGACATAAAATTAGCTTAGAGTTTGAGATGTAGAGCCCATGGTTATGAAATATTAGATGAAGTGTTATAGAAAAAGTCTTTAAGTAGGCCTTTGTTACGATGTTTGGGTAAAAACGAGTCCCAGGAATTTTTATCTGAACTACATGATGATGAGGGCTATGCTCATCGTGGGTTTAAGGCTTTGAAAGAATTGGCAGGGTTCTATTGGCCTTCAATAATGAATGATGTTTAAAATTTATTACGTAGCTGCTATTGTCAAAGATTTGCAAATTCTATTCATAAACCGGCAATACCACTAATCTCAATTTCTAAACAGGCTCCCTTTGATAGACGTGGATTAGATTTAGTAGGACCATTACCCATGGATTTTGTTGGACAATAAATGATTATAATGGTAGTGGATTATTTTTCAAATTAAATTGAGGTTGCACCATTTTCAGGGACGAGAGCTAAAGATGTTATGAAATTTATTATGTCTAATATTTTTTATCCATTTGGGGTTCCTTGGAAGATTACTACAAACAATAGACCTTAGTTTAAAACAGAGCAATGCCTTTTTTTTTTTAATTCAAGTGGAATTATACAATGTTTTCAACATCGTTTCATCCTCAAGTAAATGGAAAGGTGGAAGTTACTAATGGATCTATTTTAGAAGGATTAAAGAAAAATTTGACATGTAATGGCCTAATTTTCTTGAAGAGGTATTATGGTCTTATAGAATTACACCTAGAGATAAAACTCAAGAGACTCCTTTTGCTTTAGTATATGGAATGGATATTGTGAGTCCTTTAGAGTTAACCCTAGCATCTTATAGAGTACTCAATTATTCCAAGGATATTAATGAAGGGTGAAGAAGAACATAGCTTGATTTAATCGAAGAAAAGAGGGCTAGGGCATATTTTAATTTGACACATTATCAAACTTTGATGACGAGTCACTAAAATTCAAAAGTGAGACGATGGAATTTCAAGTTAGGGGACAAAGTTTTGAGAAAATTATTCTTGCATACAAAGGATAAAAGACTGAGAAAAATGGCTCCAAACTGGGAAGGACCTTACTCAGTGGTTGAGAGGATTAAACCAGGTAAGTATCGCCTCCAAGATAAAGAGGGGAGACTTTTGCAGCATCCTTGGAACATTGAGCCTTGAAAATTGTATTGGGAGTGATTTTTGGTACATTTATGATATTGTTGCTTTCATGCTCGTATAGTCTGTACAGAGGTATACTATTTCTTCTCCTGGTGGCTCGGGAAGGTTTTAATGAGGTACCAAATATATTTGGAGTTATGAATGAAATTTCTTTTTCTTGGCCAAAGTTTTCTTAACTGATAATAAAATTACTTTGGAAACTACATAAATACTGCTCATCTATGGGGTAATTTTCAAAGATAAAATTTGAGGTGCTAACGTCCATTAAAAACATTGTTCAAGGTATTAATTTGTGGTGATATAATTCGAAATGTTAATTTCCAGTAAAAACATTGTTCAAAGTGTAAATTTGTGTAGTGATATAATTTTAAGTGCTAACGTTCATTAAAAGCATTGTTTGAAACGTTAATTTGTGTAGTCATATAATTTGAGGTGCTAACGTTCATTGAAAGAATTTTTTGAAGTATTAATTTGTGAGTGACATAATTAAAAGTGCTAATGTTTATTAAAATCATTGTTCGAAGTTTCAATTTACGTGGCGATGTAGTTCGAGGTGTTAACGTTTATTAAAAACATCGTCTGAAGCGTTAATTTGTGTGGTGATACAATTTAAGGTGCTGACGTTCATTAAAAGAATTGTTCGAAGTATTAATTAATATGGTAATATAATTTGACGTGGTTATGTTAATTAAAGCATCGCTCATATAGAAGCTAAACAAATTTTATAAAACAAAAACAAAGGATGAAAAGGGAAAAAATGATACTTAGTATTGTTTAACAAAAAACGGTAAAGTGTCTAACATTCACATTACAATCACTTGCCAAATACACGAAGTCAGAAAAACATTCGGAGGGCCATACGACAATAAACAAACAATAAACAAGCAACAAAAAAAACAAAATACCATGAATCCAAGTTTATCTATTTGCCTTGGCCACCATTGGGTGCATTATCCGAGCTTCCTTCCGATGAGTTTTCTGCATCATCATCGGATTCAAATTCTTCTGATTCGCTTGAGATCGTAACAAAAGCTTCTTTAGGACCCCGTTTCACTATAATTAAATATCCAAAATCTGCCAGATTTATCCTCAGAAAGCTGGTATGTAAATCAATAATCATTAAGATTTTGGCTTTTACTTCATAATTCTTTATGACATCAAGACACTCCTTCGCACCAGCATCTACAACAACTTTAATGGCAGCATTCTTTTCTTCTTCGGATTTGTTCTTGTATGACTCCAAATATTATAGGGCTTTCATTCTTCCAGATTCACTTTCTTCAAAAAGTTTCTTCAAATTAACCTACTTCGAATGTTCTTCGGTTAACTCAGCTTGATGTTTTAAGTTAAAATTTTTGAATTCAGCCTAATGCTTTGACTTAAACTTTTCCATTTCTTTGTTATGAATCGAGGGCATGCGTCGTTTTATTTGAATGCACCTGTTGTGGAATTCCGACCTATCGACCTAAATATTTGAAATTGCTCGATGAGATTTTAATTACATATATTTACCCATTTTTTTGTTATGAGTAGATTCTTTTTCCACGAGATACATATTTTGCAAGGTTTTCTAATTGGTTTTGAGCAGACTTGACCTTATCGTATAATTATTTTTTAGTACTTTTGAGGCTTGAGAAATGTAGAAGCATATTTAACACTTTCCAAAAGGGATCACCTGCAGGATGCAGAGGAAACGTTTTCATATAAAGCTGGGGTAGCTGAGGAAGAATCCCGAGGTGGAGATGCATATTGATGTTAAGGTAAGTCAGATGGATTGGCAACAACTGTTAATGCATTATCCGCAGCAGCTTCTATGATCTGATTGCCAATTTCCATGATGTAGTTTTAAATTTCTTGTATTTGATGATTGATATCCTTGTACAACTCTTGGTATTCATCCTCAACAACCACATTTCCTTGGTTTTCACTTTCATTTACTTGGTTTTCATTCTCAGTAACTCCATTTCTTTTTTCTCTCTCCTCGGCAGTGGGGTCGGATTGGAAGAAAACACATAAATTAGATTTTCTATCACAATGGTTGGGAAAATCTTATTTTTCTTAGAAGCAGGGATCCTCTTTCTCTTCTTTGAAGACTCAGCTAGTTCTTCTTTGATATTTGAAGGGTTAGCTTCGTTAGCTTTTATTTTTGGTTTCTGGTGATGGCTCTTTTGAGAAGCCATGTTGAGATTTCTTATTTTTATTCATTGCAGTTAGTTGGCTTTGTGGCCTAAGACGAAGTTCAGAGCACAAATGTCTTATGAAATTTGTTACACCACTCTCTTTCTACCCATTCAGCCAGTTTGAAAAATATATCTTCGACAACAACTTTTGGATCTTGTACCGCTTTGGAATTTTTATGAGGAATAACAAAGGATTAGAATATTTGAACAAAAATTACATTTGGAAGAAAAAATGTTATGTTATTACTGGTGTTTTTCTATTTGAGGTTTAACCTCGAGGGATTCTCGGTAGAAATCTCATTTCCATTCTCCCAAGCACCACAAATAAAGAAAAGTTTATATTTCAACTTCGAGGAGATCGTCAATAAGCTTCGAATAATTTCCGAGAGTACAATAGTAGAAGGGCATAACGAAATTTTTCGAGAGACCAGTTTGTGCGATGAACTGTTCTTTTGGCAGAGTTATGTTGGAAAGTCTTGATGCTATTATGCTTGATAGAAGCGTAAACCATAAGTTCAGACTCACTTGTGTTGGACACAGATCAATTATCTCAAAGTAATCTACCATGACTCGATATAACGATACAAAGACCCAGTTTAAAATCTATGGGTAGACATCAAGTTCTTTTTCTCCACAAGACATTAGAGTCTCTCCTATCACTGGTAACCGAAGAGTAATATTATCAGGGATACCCAACTACTTCTTCATAATCTTGGCTTCATATTTGTTGTAATACTCATATTGCACATCATTGAGTGCAATAAGGTATTTAGGGATGAAGTTATTAAGATTGACACTTAGATGTTTGGAAATCTCTTCAGGAAGGATGATGATTTCCTTGCCTTTATTATTTTTCTTCTTTGGAGAATTTTTCCTTGTAGTATCACCTTCGGAATCGGAGGAATGAGTACTTTCTGCATTTTAGACATTTAAATCAGTCTTTGTCCCGGACTTTGATCCAGTGTTCTCCTCGAAAGCTTCAATTTGAAGTTGTGGGGGGGGGGGGGAAGCAGTATGAGGTATGGTTTGGGAGCTCTCGTGAATATTCAAAGCTCTTTATTATTGGCTTTGCAAAGGTACCACCATGATTGTTGGTTTATCACAACTATATCCTTCGAGAGAGGAAATAAGGTAGTGGTATTTGGTGAAATGTTGATGTTTTCAGAATCCCCCATCGCAATGAATTGAATTTTTTGAGGAGGTTGTCTCTTTTGAGAATATACTTCTGAGTTTATTTGACAGGTTTGTTTTCTATTGTTTCTAGGAGATTGGGTATTATGGTAATATTCTTATATGTTCTTTTGACGAGGTTTTCTTTTGCAATTCGAAGGGGTGGTCGTGAACAAGTTATGGGGGTTAAATCAGGAAGGATTTTGGTTTAAGAAAGTGACTCTGATCGGGGCTAAAGGCCCCGTACAAAGTAATATGAGTAGATAGCTTGGGAGAGTTATCAATCACATTTGTTGCTCAGTATTCAGCAGCCTTGTTATAGATGCTAAAGTAATCGTAGATGCCAAAAGATGGTTTTTTTTTGTTTTTTCATAAACCAATATGATAGCATTTCTTCAAACCAAACATGAATAGGGTAAATGGAAATCAGAAAAACTTGAATATGGTTGAAGATAAATGAACACGGTGATGATAGCGGCTTGAGTAAAGATTCTTAGGATATTTTCTCTCTGTATCTCTAAAATTTATATGTGATAGGAAAAAGAGTATCGATAAGGTATTTATGGAAGGAATGGTGAAAATGGGATTTGGATTTTCAGATAAAGGTGCTGAAACGTTGACGGGTTTCAATAGGGTGAAATATGAATAGATAGATAACAATTTCCTATTATAAAATAAGTCGACACATGTAAAGTGTTAGAATCAGATAACACGCGCATTATGAAGCATATGTAATGTTCTATTCTGTTCTAGAGGTATTGACAATGAGCTACTTCAGAATTCCGATGACTAATTGGTTGATTTATTTTCACCAAGAAAGATTGGTGAAAATATTGAGAGCGAAAGGACACCCAAGTTTTCGAGGCGATCATAGAAATAATAGTCAAGTTTCCGAGGCGATCATAAAAAGGGCATGTAATTTTTCGAGGCTAGGGGGCTACTGATAATGATATAAAAAGGCAATCATAAAGATTATGTCTGAATTATCTGATCAGTATAAGGATAGGTCCAAGAAGGTTTTTAGAGCAACGAGTTTTTATGTATAATAAGAGTTAGTCCTTCTTCAGAAATCTTCACAAGGACTAAGGAGGTTACTGATAATGATATAAATAATTAATGAATAGAAGCAATTATAAAAAAGTATTTTAGTTTGAATGTTTTATAGTTAAAAGATAGATTTAATAAATAAAGTATATATTATGGGATAAGAGTGCAATTTATCATAGTTTGTAACTAGATCGGTTATTTACACCCCTTGCCTATAAATAGAGGAGGGATATAAGAAATAAAGGGTTTTGATAATTTTACTAATAACTACTGTGAATTTCATTCTCTTTCTACGTAGACTAAATAACGTCCTCTCTCTCTAAAATTACTCTGGACATTCTATTTTTGCACGAAAGGTTTTATACTTAACATTATTAAATTGCAACACAGAGTGTAGTGCATATTAATTTGTGCAACATGGTGTAGTCAGAATATGTGAAACCTTATTGTACTCAGGTAATTTTATTAAACATGTTATATTTAGTATTTGAAAAACATAATATACCCTAATATATTTTTCTAAAACTTATTGTACTCCGATAACTTATTGCATAGTATAAAAATTACAAAACATTATGTATTATGTATGTACTTTACAAGTTAGTTGTTACTCGATGTTTGCAAAATATGAGTATATATTTATGAATTCTTTTTGTCACTAGTGTGAAATAGTATTTTTTTAAGTTGAGAAATAAATTTTTAAATGTCAAACGTGATTTCACCATGGCTTGGTGTAATTAGTCATTAAACATAAATTATATATTCGTTAGGCGGGAAAGAATTTAATTTTAAAAGGTCTTTATATAAATTAGGTCTCTCTCTCTCTCTCTCTCTCTCTCTCTCTCCCTCCCTCCCTCCCTCCCTCCCTCCCTCTCTCTCTCTATATATATGAATTATTCTTAAACATAAAAATGACTCACTTGTTCTTTAAAATATTTTCATGAGCTTCTTTCAGTATCACCACCATGCTTGGTTATCTTGATTTTTACTCAATTTTGAGTTTTTTCAATGTTCATATATGCCAACTTTGAAAACTCTCCTCTATTTAAAATAAATTTACCGACTACATTTTTTAAAATGATTATGTTAAAAAAATATAACTTTATATCTCTTGCATTCATGCATGAAAGATAATAATTTCAGAAATCGTAGTTCATGTATACATATTTTTTAGATAGATGTTGATTAATCTTTGACAATTTTGACAATGCATATTGATGGTACAAATAATACTCTCTTTTATACTCTTCTTAAGTTATTGTTGATTTGAGACCATAAAATACCACGCATAAGAAAAATTGCTAATTAATATGCCATATGATTAAATTATATGATGTTTGTCGATCAACGTGTAAGTTTGATAAAATATATGTAAAGTTCACAAAGAACGATGTCGAAGTCATTTTTGGTATTAAATATGGCACATAGCATATGGCATTTAGGAAAAATAGTTTTGAAGCCAATATGATGGGAAACAAAGAAGATAACTCAATAATAATTCTCACATATTTATGTGACACGATGTAAAAAATCGAATGAAACAAACGATCCACTTAAATAACAAACAAGAAGATAAATGTAAGAATTCAAACTAATGTTTTGCGGCATATAATGTGCTTATTTATCTCGATTACATAGACACATACATTCAGCAAGTCTTTTTTATATCCTTATGTATTGTAACTTACTATATGTTAATGCCTTCTAATTATGTGCACACTTACATTTTGCTGGTTTCGCATAAATATTTCCCAACTTTATGTGTTTATGATTTGAAACTAGATAATTCTATACTACTGATTCAGAGTGGAACGCAAAGGAAGCTAGATAGAAGGATAAACCCTAATTTTATTAATCAAAACAACTCCCCAAACAATGTAAAGAAGATATGTTTATATAAGGGTTCAATTGAAACTCTAAAACTAGAAAATAAGAAAATTACTAAAATATCCTAAAGTATTAAAAACTCGAAATAAGCTGATAGATGAGCCCAAATGCCCAAAAAAGCTCATAGTTCATGAGCAAATCTGGTGACTTGCATTCGTGGCGTCGTTTCCTTCGAAACAAGGTGTTGTGGGTCAAAATCAGACACCGGAGCTCCAAACTGTCAATTCACCGCATTCTTCGGGTGATCGCCAGTCTTCATAAATTCCATCGCTAAACTGTTTGCATCAACTACTTAACTTCTTGATTATATATTTATTTAGGATTCAATTATTTGAACATTATGAACAGAAGAAGAAGAATATGTTGTGCGTGTTTTAGTTATTCTTCTTAGACTATATGTATACTTTACTTTATCCATATGTCTAATAATGTGATAGCCACAAGAATTGTTCATTCTAACGAAGACTTCAACAAATCAAAATCTAAAATTTGTTGAAGCGATAAGGGAAAACTTAGTGAACTCTGTGAATAAATTTTTACCCGCCAAGATCTTCCAAACCATAAGATGTGTCGCAATGCTAGTGGTTGGGAACTCAACTATTTTCCTATAAAACTATTATTTTTATAGAGAAATTAACTGTGTTATTGATTCTTTGCAGAATTTAGGTGTAGTAATTTCTTTTAGAACACAAAATAATAGCAAGAAAACCAGTTAGGATATACTTAATGCCACGTTTCTTAAAATGGTTCGCACTAGAAAAATACTACGAGGATAACTTAATCTCTTCATTAAAAATATTAAAGGTCGCAGGTATATTATAATCCTTGTTTCACAATACTTTTGATTTTTCAAATATTCGATAATAACTTGATCCACAAATCGGGTTCCTTTATGTACGCTAATTATTATCAAGTATTTTTTGCAATATATTTAACTCTAATGTCACATATGTTTTCTAATACTATATTACACCAATCAGTTTCCATTAATTATGCATATTATTTACACGTATTGTTTCAAGTTACTTACCTCTAATTTTGCAAATATTTGATAATATCATTTTTTGTAAGTCTTTATATATCTGTAACTTTGCAAATATTTAATAACTCCTCTTGTTCGCAGGCTTATGTTTCAAAACTTTCTATGTACGTATTGTGTGAGTATATAAATTATTTGTTTGTATTCTTAAATAAAAAAAATTGTTTTCAGGTTTCTCGTTGACCTCTTGTTCAAACCATTATCAAAATAAATACATTTGTAACTGAAGAAGAAGTTTAGGAGGCTGGAGAAGAAGAATAGGTGAAGAGAAACTAATAGAAGAATATGGTATAAGTTTGAAGAAGAAGAATACTCATATTATATTTTCTACAAGTCCAACTTAGTTAGTTCGGCAAAAAAAATTACAATTAGTACTAATACGCTTATTTCTGAAGTGATAATAATGGTTGGCACAAAAACTTAACTTAATGTTAATAACAATGTACCATAACAATATACTCAAACAAAAAAGTATTATGTTGTATTTTATTTATTTGTGGTTAATGAATAGTCTACTTTTTTATTTCTTTGATTTTAACTTAATATTAATAAAAATGTACAATAAAGTATTCACGAACAAAAAAAATACAATAAACATAATATTTAGAATAATTAGAGAAAAACGTGTATTAAAATCAAAGAAATAAAAAAACAGATTATTCGTAAACCACAAATAAATAAAATACAACACTTTTGAGTCATAGTCATGGCTAGTTCCTTTCGATTCTTATTTCTTCTCATCATCGTCTTCGTCTAAATTACAAACCATTAAATGATATATAGTGTTTTGAATATCATGGGAAGTTAGGAAGAGTATTTCCCATGTGTCAGTACATTCCTTAGCTGGATGTCTACAAGAAGATTCTTTAGAGAACTCGTCCCTTCAAAATTATTTGTTAACCATGTCATCCTAGGATGATTCAAATTCCTAAATATTGAAGTTTTTTATATGATCATTATCGAATGAATCTTTAGATTTTTTGTTGGATGAAATTTTATCTTTAGATTCATCTGATGATGAACTTTTGTGGATATATAAATTGTTGCCCCATAAATAAAAATTGACATCGACCTATGCAGGTCTTTTAGCTCTTTTTTGCGTCGGTGTATTTTTTTCCGTTGAAGTTTAAGTTTAAAATTTGGAATAATATGTTTAAATTTCAAACTTGAGCGTGAAAAAAGTATTTTTGTTAATTGTTTCTAGATAAATTATCATTTGTACTAATTAATATAATGTATTTGCCACATAATCTCTCAACTCAAAAAATCAGTATATTAATTAAATTATGAATATCTTTTTAAACATGTATTGTGTATTCATTTAGGAAATCAGATTTGGTCAATTTTCACAAAGTTAAATATAAAAAGGTTTTACATTATGTGTTTATGCATGTTTCACAATGTCTAATGTATCAAGTTTTATAATTTTTAATAAATAAAATTTTTGCAAGTTATAATTTGTCAGTCTTTTAAAGTTACACTATGGACCAAGTGAATGTTGTTTATACGATACTAGTTCTTCCAAACATCGGCCAAGACAATGAATGTAAAGATTATAACAATGTTAGATTTTTGAAACAAACAATACAAGTTTTTAACTTTCAATATTGGAATATCGACAATTAAATAAAACACTTTATTGACATCAAAGAAGCAAAAAGCTGGTCATGATTTCCAGAGAGATAAAACATGAAGGTCTAGTCTTATGGTCACACCCTTCCTCATTTTTTTTGTTAAGGCTTAAAACATGATTGAAATAAAAACAATAATCAACTGCAAGTATATAAGTACGCTAATTTTACAAATATATATATATATATATATATATATATATATTGCGAATATCCACGTGTTTATATTTCACACTTGTAAATATGCTAAGGTTTCACAAATATACACATGCTTATGTTTTGCAAGAATAGTTATTCCATTATATTCTCATATTTCGCAACATTTATGAATAGGCATGGAGAAAACCACTGATGTTTTTTTGTAGTTGTATTGTTATCAGAACCACCGATGTTACTATATCTCCAGTGTAGCTGCTTGTTTCCTTGTTGTATACAGTAAGCATTCATGATCATTAAAACAGGTGATAGTTGCTTAATATAACTAGTTTCATGTCTATCTTGTTGCTATCAGTCAACCGCAAGAAGATAGTTTGTATAAAAAGATTAATTAAGTCATTACGATACTTTTGGCTGTTATAA
Source organism: Limnanthes douglasii subsp. nivea (assembly GCA_036936605.1). Classification (NCBI taxonomy): domain Eukaryota; kingdom Viridiplantae; phylum Streptophyta; class Magnoliopsida; order Brassicales; family Limnanthaceae; genus Limnanthes; species Limnanthes douglasii. The sequence continues at coordinate 180,893,904 of JAUPFV010000003.1, forward strand.
AGAGACTTCTTTGAAATTTTTTGTAAACTTTTGGCTTTCTGCATAGAATCATTAACTTCTGAGAATCAAATCTGAATTGAAAAACTTTGCTCCTATATAAATATAAATGATGATTACAAATGCAACAAATTTTCAAGTTCTCAAAGGCAACCAGCTGACTAGAACGATCACAAATTGCCCAAGTATTACTTTTTGTCCAGAATGAAAACAGAATACATGGAAAAAACATTTTATAGCTTTATATTTAATAGTATACTCTACACATATCAATGTTTTCTACATTCGAAGTCTTTTTGTTTTGAGCTCGAGCAAGAGCTTAGTCGACAGGAACTTCGACACTCATTTTCATGTCCGAACTCCCAAAAACCTGTAAGAAATTGTACACAGAAGCCGTTACAAACTTGAAACTTCCGTTCAATAGTTTCTTCATATCAACGGCAGCCAGTTGTATTTACTTCCCAAAGTTATCATTCTCATCCTATACAATTTTGTCTCAGTGCTGTACTTACACTCCTTCCTTCAAACACTATTTTTATCCTAAACGTTCTAATCTCCGTAACTATATCATCTTCTTCAATTTAAGACAGGTGCAGAAAATATATAATCAAGTCACTTAGGTACAATACACTTTAAAACTTATGTAAATGATATTTTTTTCCAATTATGTAAGTTCACATGTTTGTAAATACAATTCTTATATTTATTAATATTTTCGAATATCTTATCATGCTAGTTTGAATCTATATGTCATTGATGCTTACATTCACCATCTTCTAACCAAACATGATTTTGAAGTATAACCTAGACTATTGTGCCAAACAATATAGAGAAATTTGCAATGGTAAGCATATATGACTTCAAATAAACATACATTTATCAAATCTTTAGAATAATCATTTTAATATTTATCATAATGTGTATATTAATCTAAAGAACATAAGATTTTGAAGAAATTGTCGACAATGTATTTAATGAAAGGATAATGGAAAGTAGATTTGCCACAATTCTATAATGCACTGAAACAAAAAGAAATTGAATAATTATTGGGCGTTAATGGTGATTAGAATTGAAAAAAAATAAAAGTATACCATTTCAACTCGATGGCTCTAAAAGGAAAAAATATAAAAGGCACATGTCAGAATATATGTGATGATATGGTAAGTTTTATTAAGTTGAAATCCTTTATATTCACACAGTTTGCAAATTAAGTTTACTGTTTTTATTTTCCAAGTCTTGGTTTCATTGATGTTTGCAATGTTACTTATATTGTATTGTAAATTGTATAACATATATGTTATGTAATATAATTTGAGCACGTTTCTCATGTCTTGGTTTAGGCATGTTTTACAAATTTAGTTTATGCATGCTTTGATGTTATATCTAAGTTTCACAACTTAAGTTTACCCGTTTAGATGAAATATTTGATAGAAAAAAAAACTATTATCGCAAAAAACATGTTGTGATAAGACTTCACAAGATTTATTTGGTAACCCCAAAGTGGGATGCGTACTACATAGTAGTATTGTATAAGTTTGTGGATGAGGTGATTCATGATATGCTCGTATCCGAGAGAGATTGAAACAGAGCGACTTCTAGAAGAGTATCTCATCTTTTAAATAACATAAATACTATTTGGCATTGGTAGAATAAAAAAATATATTATATGATATATTTCTTTAAAACATGCTTGTCACACATTATTGACATATAAACTTTAAAAAAATGTTTATATATTAGATATAACATGTATGACATAATATTGCATCTCTTATAAGATACCTTGGGCAGAGAGATTAACATGCACTTTTATGAGTTTCAGAAAATTATTGTTGATTAACTTTAATCTACCTAATTCGAGAGAATCCTCTTTTGGACTAGTTTTCCTATTTGATTAAACATGTAATGACAAATTCAAAATTAATAGTCCTATGTCCACGATTAATGATGATAAACATTAACCTTTATTTGAGACGATAATTCTTGTACTAATATTGATCAAGAATCCGTCAAAACTCAAAGTAAATCAACTCGCCAATAAGGATCACATTGACGATATGTTGGTTTCATGGCCTACTTACCAATGTTAAAAAGACCTTAGTAATGAAATCTATATAATATAGTAAACCTAAACAAAAACACAAATACACTCAACTCTAAACATAAAATGTATTATAAGTCCAAAAAAATAACCCTAAAGATGCACATACAATGTAGCGTTGTAGCGAGGTATTTTCACTACAATAGCTTCGATATTATCGCTAAACCAAGGATGGTGATACGATGTTTTAGGAAATTTATACAGCGAACATAAGATATTATTAAGAAGATGACATAAAATAATATGCTTACTATGGGGAACATTAGAGGTTGTCGCATTGGCCAGTTTCTGTTTGAAGTTGGCTTAATGTACCGATGCAACACTCGTTTTGCCGCCATAACCCGATCCTAAAGCAAGCTGTAAACCCTAAATGCCATTTGCAATTATGTTTAATTGATAAAATCGAATTCTAACATGATGTATCCTAAAACAACCTAGACTCATACGTCTATACCAAGTGGATTAACAAACAATTCTCAAATGTGGATTATTTACTAAAAATAAAATCACATGCTTTATATTTGATTCAATAACAAAATCTATCATTCACTCTAAAATTGGAAGGTTCCTATATTAATTTTTAGAGTATATATCACATGAACTCTAATCCCAATCTAAATATATTATACCTAGGAGTATGAACTCTTCTATAGATACATAATATAACATTTAGAAAAAGATGTAGACACCACGTTTATTTTCTTTTATTCTTGTTGAATTTTAGTTCTTGACTCGTTGTATCGTTTCTCATAATTTGATGTAACTTTAGTCTTGAGTGAAGATCTTGAAAGAAAAGTTATATATTCACTTTCGGTTATGAGCTTCCAACCACCAACAATGTGGAATCTCTATATAAGTGATATGAATGAAGAATTCATGTATCTTCTTGTTAATATAGGACTGTAATTATGGTTTCACTTTAATTCTAATTATAATTTCATTTCTTGATTTCATTTGTGTGACGAGGAACCATAATCATGGCTAATTGTTTCTTTACATATTAGTCCTAAACTTTAGAGTTTAGACATAAGTAACAATATTAGGATTCAATCTTTCATATAATCTGATTTTAACCTAGTATATACATAATTACTTCTATTAATGATTTTATTCTATTAATCTCAATCCTACGTATTTGTATTTCCTCGATTACCTATCAATTGGAGCGTTTATCGATTATAGCCAATGCAGAAACAAACATATAATGATCCCTCTTACTATATAAATTGTATACACTTACTAACAACAAACGATTAGACCAGCTACTCAATAAAGCTAGGTGTCACTGACCTTTAGGTATGATGGGTTTACTTGAGTGTATAAATTAGACTTATAAAAATATTGGTGATGAGGATACACTAGTATGTATAAGGTTTATACTAGGATATGTCGCTTCATATTATACTTGAATATGACATACAATGTTTTGACATTTTTAGACCTCAAAATGATAAGACTGTTCTCAACCGTTCAATATTATTTGGTGACCTAATTAACATAAAAAAATCCAAAAACGTATTATATTGTAAATAATCATGAAAATAACATTATATATTATCATATATATGTAATTTATCCAAAATGATATTTTCAATCCAAACTATTTTATTACCATCAAACATTAACAGATTAATCTCAGCGTATTATATTTTAATTCCATATTTTTAGAAATCTAGCATGAACATATTATACTAGCCTAATATTTTCTCAAATTATATAACAATCAATATCAACGTATTTAGTATTCTCATAAAAAAACTAGATAAACTGCAATATGTAAACCCACTTGATTATCATAAAATAATGATGTCGGTTTGTCCAAGTCGACCTTCAAATCTTTGAGTATGTATCTAACCATGTTAATTCGAGTATTCGCCATTGCTTTATACTCTGCTTCTGCAGATGATCATGAAACATTAGTTTGTTTCTTAGATCTTTACGATATGAGTGACGAGATTAGAAAAATATAGCAACTAGAACCATACTATCTTAACATACAACATCTACCCAGTCTGAATCACAAAATGCACTAAGTGTCAGATTATTTTCTAATGGAAAGAAGAGACCATAACCTGGTTATTTTTCTATATAACAAAGGATTCTTAATACTGTTTCCCAGTGTGGCTTCCTAGGTGATCCCATAAATTGACTCACTGTGTGCACTGAATGCACAATATTAGGTATGCTCACTATTAAATATATTAATCTGCCAACCAGTCTCCAAAATCTAGTCGACTAATTTCAAGTTTTGTTCCAAGGCGATTTTTTTGGGTTTTACTCCTAACAATATCATGTCTTGTAAATTCTCTAATACATATTTTCTTTAAGAAATAAAAATTTCTCTCTTAAATCGAGAAAATTTAATGCCTAGAAAATATTTGAACTTGCCAAGATCTTTAATGTGAAAATGTTGGAGTAGATGATTCTTCAACGATTTGATTTCATATGAGTTATTACTAGTCAATAGGATACCATCAACATATATGAGATTAGCAGTGAACTTGTTACCTTGAGATTTAGTAAAAAGTGAGTAATTCGCTTTTGAAATTATGTAATATGTGGTTTTGACAATTGCTGAAAAAAATGAAAAACCAATTTTAGTATATATATTTCAAACCGTAGATAAACTTGCAAATATTACATACCAAATTCCCCCTCTTTCGCTTCAGACCATGAGGTGGAGACATATATACCTCCCCATCTAGATTTCTATAAAGAAAGATATTATGTACATCAAGTTTGATGAATATACCAATTGCTAGAAGTTGTAACAATCAACAAACATCAAAATATCAAAATATCATAATTTAATGGAATACTTGGTCATTCTTCCTTATACATCAGGCCTTTGTAACATATTTTTCAATGGAAAAAATATTCGTACATTAATAGAGTAAGCTTGAAAATAAGGCCTCATTTTTCGAGCAGCTCTTACTAGTGCGACGGTCAACTTTTCTAACTTTAAATACTGTTTCTCATCATCCAAAAGACCTTTACTGACATAATATAATGATTTTGGTCAATTTAATTCTTCTCGAACCACAACAGCACTTACTGCATAATCTGACACCGCTACATAAACATACAATATTTTCCCCGGATTTGGTTTTGTTAAGATTTCTGGCAAAGAAAGATATTCTTTAATTCGATGAAATGCAACCTGTTAAAAAAATTTGCTTGTCTCAACACTTGGAAAAAGGAGCACATTTGTTTGATGACCGTGATATAAATCTATTTAAAGTTTCCAATCTCCCTGTCGGAATCTGTATTTTTTTAATTTTTCTAGGAGGTGTCATAGTGCTCAAAGCATTTAACTACACATGATCAGACTCTTTCCCATACTCACTCATTATGTACCCAAGAAACTTTCTGGACCGCACTCCGAACCTACATTTTCCTAGATTCAATTTCAAATTTATCTTTGTCAAGTTAGCAAAAGTTTCTTCTACATCTGTCAAGTGGTCCTCATCCATCATACTTTTCACTAACATATGATTGATATATACTTCAACATTTTCCCAATATGAGTCTCAAAGGCTTTGTTTACTAAGCGTTGATAAGTTGCCCCAACATTTTTCAACCCAAAAGGCATAACCTTATAGCAGTGTAAACCCCTTCTAGTGATAAATGTGGTGCTTTCCTGATCCATTGGATCCATCCCAGTTTGATTGTAGCTAGCATATGCATCCATATACGAGAGTAGTCAGTTCCCTAAAGTAGAATCACTAGTTGATCTATTTGTGGAACCAGGAATGGATCTTTTGGATAGGCTCTATTTAGATCAGTGGAATCCACATACATGCACCATTTAACATTCTTATTTTTGACTAAAACAGGATTAGTAGTCCATAAAGGATACTGTGAATCCCGTAACCGATTGTTATACTTTCCTTGATTCTTCCCCCTTAATTTTCTTTGAGGCCAGAGTCGTTCGATATCATTCTTTTTCCATATTTTGACTGCTTCTAATTATTCCAATATTTTTTTCCATGACATATTTCAAACATTGGTGAACTATTGATGCCATAGCATACATTCTAGATAGCCAAATCCTTCCAAAAATTTCATTGTAAGACGTTAGAACATCTACCACGATAAACAAAAACGTCACTACCTTTCTAAATGGCCCCTGGCATAGTTTCACTATTCCCTCAAATTCTCCTACCACGTTAGTTGTTAACCTATTAAACCCTATAATCGTCTGATCATACCGAAGAATTATTGGTGGATTTGATGTCTTGCTATAAGTAATCACGAATATATTGTTAGCAGAACTGCCAGTGTCAATCAAGACTCTCTGTATTCATCTTCGGTAATTTCTGCTACGAGAATTGCCACTTCTTCAAAACAAAGTATTTGAGATAGATTTATGTACAGATATGGTGAAGATTTTGCCTCTAATTGAGTTTCTAAGCTAACAATGTGTCTCTTTCGAGAATAATTTGATGTCCCTACAACAATGTCCGCTCTAAAAATTATTGGTGATTAAAGAAAGCACATAGCTCATTAACATTTCCTTTTAAGATTGGTTCTTCCACCATTAAGATATTGTTTATATCTGGTTTCAGATCTAAAGACTCTGTGGAAATGTCAAATGCATCAATAGATTATGCATCAATAGGGTCTGAAATCATCATAGTGTTTTCTTGCTTTGGAGCGGTAAGAGAGTTCTTCTTCACAAATATTGTTAGATTTCCATTTTTGATCAAGGCATGTATATTTTTTTTCAATGCCACAAAATCATTTGATTCATGCCCAATGTCCTCATGATACTTACAAAACTTGTTACTTTGATTCTCCCTTGGATCTTGTATTGGAAACGACTTACGGAACTGTACGTGCGCAAGTGATCTTTCAAAAATTGTTGCTACACACTGTGTCAGCTGAACAAAGTGTGTTGTTTGGACCCACTTGTTAGATATAGGACGGGCATATTGCTATATATTTAAAATTTATGCATTCATTGGCTTTTGAGGTATTTGAGTTGGTGTTTGATTTGGTGTTTGAGTTGGGGCACGAGGTCAGACAACAATTGTTGGATGTGAACTATTATATGTTGCCATCGAATTCTCATGGAATTGATTTTGTTCGAACAATGCCAAAGAAATCATTTCCGACGCTTGCGTTTCCTGCATCATAATTGTTTTCTCAACTTGATCCAACAAAACGAGAAATTACATCGCTTTCCTTTCTGCGGCGTTATCTTTCATTATTCCGAGAGGAATCCCATTCGGAAAGCAGTTATTACCACTTTATCTTCACAAATTTTCATGTCACTTTTAGCTTTAATAAAATGATTCGTATAATTCATAAGACTCTTTTCAAATTTCTGTCTGCAGTAAATAATCGTATCACTATTTGCACATAATTGTTTGCTACCCACGAAGTGCTGACGTAACATAATCTAGAACATATAAAAAAACAATTAATGCGACCTTCAGGAAAATGATTGTACCACTTTGAAACTGTGTTCTTAACGTCGTAGTTGATCATAAAATTCTTGAATTGTTCAATATGGCTGTCCGGATCTTGTGTTCAATTGAACTTTTCCAGCTTAGAAATATCAAACCACTTAGGTAGACCCTGAAAGAATTTTCGGGGAGAGAGGAGATGATCTCCAATTATTACCCACTTTATATGCACTGCCCCTAGGGCCCTCATCCAATGTGGTGTATAAACCTTCTTTGGATGGATATGTGAATTGATTGCTCACACGAGATTCAAAATTACGACTTCCTGAAGGGATCTGCATATGTGGAGTTGTTTTCTCTCGTCTAATTATATTCACAACCATATCTTTCTCATCAGAGCCAAATCTTTTGTCCCTTGTTCAGTCTTTTCTCTCTTCGATCATTTAACTCTCTAAGATGTCTGAGGACCATCTTTTCGCCTCCGCCAATATTTTCACTTGTAACTTTTTAGGCGTCGATTATCCTTCTCGAAAGGAATATATATATATATCTGAACTATACGTTGAATATTCACTATTTTTTTTACTCATAACGATGTCTAGATTTCACTCTTCTCTTTGAAGCTTTTTCTTTGATACCTCTCATCGGTCTGATAGATATCTTCCATGTGCTCTTTATTAATTATTGTTCTCTTTGGACCTCTGATTTAAGTCTCCATGAACTTAGTATCACTTCCTTTTCAACATTCAATCTTTTAATATCTTTAAAAAAAATCACCGACCTACTAAGACAGATTATTCTAGCAGCTCCTCGGCATGTCTATCGTTTCTTTCATTTATTATTTGTTCCTCAACTAGGAGATCTTCATATGAGTCTCTGATAACACAGTTCTTTGTATCAGACTCTAGTTCTCCTAATTTTTTTCTATCCATTACTCTCACATGGTTTGAGAATAATACTATGGTTTTGGAAAAACGATTCCGGGTACCAATAGTTTTTCCCACAGACGGTGCCAATGATGGTACCAAAGATTTCTTAGTGAGAGTATCTATCACAGTAACATACATATGGGGTTATTTGTCATAGCAATGTTCGTATGAATGTATTTTAGAGAGATAAACAAGATGAGTAAATAGAGAAAAAAAAACAAGTAGAATAATGAGGTAATAATTGATTAATTATTGGACTTTTTTCCCCAGAAAATGATGGTGTTTTATATAATACAAATAGTAAATCCTCAATTTATATAATTAATCTCTCTTAAATGATACTTTAAACCCCCACCGTTTTACCAATTATAAATATAAGTGTTATTTATCACACTAAACAGCCTTAATATTATATACTTGTTGGATTTATACCTAATATTTTTTTAAAATAAATTAATTCAATATTTTCTCCCCTTATGAGAATATAAAAGGGATGCAAGAGATCGATGGTTTTGGTCTCTGATCTGAAACCATTTGAGTTGATGGTTTGGATCTTTGATTGGGAAGTGCAAGAATTATCAGTCATGGTAATTTGTTGCTCTAATACCATATCAAAATCACACAAACAATGATAAACAAAAATACAACATTTCCGTACCTCCATGTGATAAAGATAAAAAATATATATGTTTAATAAAACTGCTATACATATATACATGAATTATAGCTAGAGTGAATCATAACTATAATCAGTAGAGTCATCTCACTACTTACTAAAGTTAAGCAAAACTATTCATCAAAATTTATTTAACCATAATATAAATCTATGTTAATAATTTATAATAAACAATTATAGACGCATAGCATGTTTTTGGTATCGTGATTACATATAAAATATTACCTAACACATCTATAACAAATGATGGTATAAATGTGAAAACAAACTCTTTCTCGAAAGACCAAAAAATAAAAAATACTATTTATGAAAATTATATTTCTTTTTTCAGCCAAATTAAAATTTTATTTCATGACAAGAGCTTTGTAAGCAGACCCAAATACTTGAGCTCAATAAAGACTTCAGAAGACAAATATTAAAATTAAAAAAAAAAGCGGCGAATGAACCCGCAAAGGCAAAATTCGAGCTTGAATGATGAAACAATTTGAGAGAGATAAGTCTTGGGAGATTAAGAAGAGCATAGTAATGCTTTCGGGGATTGTAAAATTAATCTAGAACAAGGAAAAATATGAGAGGGGCACAAATTCGCAGTGGATGATTGAAGCTCAAGAAACAGGATAATTATGTGATAAATTGATTGCAGTGGAAAGGGGTATCGATCCCTTTGAATGGGTGAGAGTAGATTACCTGAGAACAAGACGCAGAATGGTCGACAAGCATGGTACAAAGTAAATTTGTAAAGCTGGTGTTGGTGAAGATTAGCCTTGGGACTCCCTGAAAAGTTTGAAGTCATAAGAAGGATTCTGCTTGATAAATTATAAGTTAGTCGTAATAAATATAATTAAAATAGTACGTATTTTTATAAATGAGAAATCATAGAGCTTTAGTATTTAAAGAGGTATCTAATGGTATCTATTTCCAAACTTCATAGCATGGAAATAACTTTTGAGATGATTTGGTAGATTGGTATGGTTCATATCCAGCTTTTGTTTACATTGCAAAACCCATTTTGCTAACGAGTCAACAACCCTGTTATGCTCCCTGTATATATGGGTAATAGTTGAGGTTGGGGATATTAAAATCCTTCAAAATTCTTAAAGATCAGTGAGAAACCAAGGGGATTTACGACTTAGGAGCATAGCTTATAAAAGTTTTGAGTCAGTCTCAATGTTTGCATATTTTATGTGCATTTTGTAACAGAGAATAAGACCATCCAATAGTCTGTATACAACAGAAATTGGAGTAATATTACCATATATTCTACCTATTGCAGCTATAAGTTTACCTTTATGGTTTCTTATAATGACACCACCTGAGGATTCACCATTAGTTAGGCAACTATCATATGTATTTAGCTTAAATCTGTCAACAGTAGGAGGAGACCAACTAGTGATAATAAGTTTTCAACAAAAAATATAGGTGATTATAGCAATTAAAGTTGAAATAAATATCATTGTATTTGCTCCAATTCTTTGTTTTAAGGAGACCAACTTGATCTAAAGTTATAATAATTCTATTAACATTAATAATAATGTTTTTATTTTTGTACGTTTTTCGTGATGAATTTTAGTCTGATTTCTTGATTTCTAGATAGACCAAGTAATTATAAGAGGTAAAATTTTATTTAAATGAATTTCGTTAGAAAATGATTCAAACCATAAATTTATCATATGATGTACAGTCATATAATGGCCAATTCTTAATTTGAAGAAGCAGCCAAAGTATCTCCAAACCTGCCAAGCAATTTCACAATTAGCAAAAACATAATTAATAGTTTCCAAGTTCTTATAATGCTAGCATTTAATTTCTAAGGTGATATGTCTGTGTTGCATTATATTATCTGTACGGATCCAATTGTGGAAGATCCTCCAAAGAGCACAAGAACATGTTTTAGGAGTGATGTTGTTTCATAATATTTGTAAGTTATAGATATGTCTCTTTTAGGTTTGATCTTGTCCAAGGTAGCACCAGTGTTGTAAGAGCCATATTAAGTTATAGTCCATTGAATCTTATCTTTAGTGTTATCTTTTATTGAAAACCTTTGAATTTTGATGATATCAGAAGGGAGGACCAATTCGTGAAGTTTATTGATGTTCCATGTATCATTGGAGATGCAATATTTAACCTGGTCTTGAGAGTACCATGAGTTATTCTCAGTTAGGTTTAGAGAGATGAAAGGTCTATAATTACACCAGATATCCAACCAAAACTCCAAATTTCGTTTTCCAAGTTTCCAAAATACGAATTTCTATGTAGTAGATCTGATGCTCATTAGCCTTTTCCAAGAATAGGAGATGTTGGAGATAGGTTTAACCTGCATTGGATGTTTGTTTATGTAGTATTTATTGTGCATGTAGGTAGCCTAAAGGGATTTATTTTCTCTCAATTTATGCCACAACTTACAAGAGAGAGCAAGCCGTATATCTTATAAGTTTCTTAGGTTTAAACCACCTTCATCATAAGGTAGGCATAAGTGTTTTTATGAAGTCCAATGAATTGTTTTGTGGTCTTCAGTAGAAATCTATAAGTAGTAATTGCAAATTCTTTCTATTATGTTGATCACTACTTTTTAAAGAGGTAGACTTTGCATGTGGTAGCAAGATATGAGATCCTAAAACTGGTTAACATTGATTTAGTTGTTGATGTTGATACCCAAATAGTTCAGAGGCAACCTTTTTATATTGAATCCATTGTTAATCTTAAGGTTATTAACTCTTGAAAGAGAGATTTTATTTGATCGGGGTAAAGGTAGAATTTTCTTTGTTAATGGTCTGACCAGAAGCTATTTTATATTGTTTCGGGATGTTGTTGAGGTTGAGGAGGCTAGATGAAGATCCATTGGTGAAGATTACAATATCGTCTTCAAAAGCTAAACATGGGATCAAAGTAGAGCCAGTTTTTTAATATATAATATTAGTGTCTTGTATGCAAAGATGATTTAAAACTTCTAATTAAGAATTCTTCATCAAGGATAAATAGACTGGGGGGTTAAAGGATCACATTGTCTTAATCCATTTGCTTATATGAATAATCCTTTGGAATATTCATTAATGATAACAGAGAAAGTGGCTTTGCTAGTAAGACATTGAATAATATCTATGAAGGATTGATTGAATCCAAGTACAGCTAGAAGCTGGTATAGGAAGAGAACGAAAATATTAGCAAAAGATTTTGTCATGTCAAGCTCTAGAATAAGGTTGCCCCCTCTGTTATTTTTGTTTAAGTCATTTATCATCTCCTGTATCAGTAGAATGTTTTCATGTATATGTATTCCGTTAACAAAATCACATTGCTCTTTAGAGATGAGTTTAGGAAGTATTCTAGAGATCCCGTCATTAAGAAGTCTTGATAGAATTTTGTTGAAGACCGTACACAAACTAATGGGTCTGAAGTCACTCCAATATTGAGAGTTTTATTTCTTAAGGATAAGACTTATAGTTGTAGAATATATTCCTTAAGGGACAAATTCCCCATGAAAGAGTTTACAGCATTGCGGAGATCATTAGCAATAATTGACCAGCTGCACTAATTTTTTTTTTGTATCAAATCTATCAACTCCAACTATACTTGTTGAGTTGAGGTCTTGGATAGTGTTGTTAATTTTATTATCTGTAGAAGGTAACATTAGCAATGTGTTGTCCCCGGAATTAATAAGGTTGGGAATAATATTGGGCAGGTTGGACATCATCATGGTATCTCTATGGACAGTAAGGAGAGATCTGAAGTGATTAATAGCAGAGTCACTTAAGGTATGAGGATCTTCAATGCATTTATTATTTTCTTTTATCTTGTGAATGTGATTTATTCTTCTTTTTTGTTTGACATGATTCGAAAAAGAAGTTGAATTTCTATCTCCGTTAGGGAGATGTATCTGGAATTGGAGGGGTTAAAGGAAGCAGTAATCCTTAGACCAATATCAAGCAGGTTAACGGCATCATTGATTGCAATAGTTAAGGTCACATGTAATTTTTTGTTTGAAGAATGATTAATAGAATGATAGGTTTCTTGAATTTGAGTAGATAGTTGATTTGGAATAGGATTTGTGTTAAGGGGTCTAGAGGTAGATTTTTGAGGATGTCTTGATAAGTTTTGATGGTGGCTTTTTTAAACTTGAGAAGGTAAGGTATCTGATTTTTGTGGTTTTGATAGGGGGTTAGGGTAGGTATATGAAGAATCTTGTAGAGGAACCTTTAAAATAATGGATTTAATCTTATGGAATAGTTAGTATGTTGGTCTTATGAAGGTTGGATTAGATTAGACTTAGAAAATATTCTATAATCAGAGGATTTGTGGCCTATATACCAACATTCCATGTAAAGGTTGCTAGAATCCTGTCTTATTGCCAAAGTTAATCCAAACTTTATACATAGGATCATTGGATACATCTAGCTCTATTAGGACCATACGCGAGTTATACACAGCATTGTTTTTATTAGGCACCCATATTTGAAGGGGATTCCCTATAGAATTAGCAATAATTTTGATACTTTCTTTTTTGTACATGGATGTTGGGATATTTGGAAGGTATCCAAGTTGGTGAGATATGTGATCATTTTTTTGGATTAAAGGTGGGAGTCCATTTTAAAATTATCATAGTGAACTGGACCATATTCCATATACTTCTCATTCATAGCCTTTTAAGGTAATTTTGAAGATTTGTCTCAATCACAAGATGTCTAGAGTCCCAAAATGTAAGGCTAAATTTACCTTTAAATCCCAAATCATCAAAGAACTTTTAGATAACAGCCATTTTAGGTCCGCTTATAGCAATATTCACAATTAGAGTGTGGTTGTCCAAGGTCTCCAGTAGATGTTTGTCTTTGATTGTGAATTTAATAGTTGGATAGTCGTTTTTAAGAGAATTTAATTTCTCATAGATGCTTTTTCTTGGGGATAACAGCCTCCGCAAAATATTTTTCAAAGTTGTTGTGACTGAAATTTGGCATATCTCGGTCGAACGTGGGATTGTTTCTGACCGAAGGATAGTTGTTTAGGCTAGCATGATTGTTTGATTTGGTTTGGTAGACTTGAGATAGTGACGATAAATTTTGGTTATTAGTTGTATCATGTTGATGATGCATCTATGAAGTAGATTAGTTGTATTCTTTTGTAAAGTACTGGCATTGCTGGTTGATGGTTGATTGAAACCATATTCATACGCTGACTATGATTATTTTGTGTGGCTTCTGCCATATTTGTGACAATTGATGGATGTACAGCAGCAATGTCTTTAGAAATCTCCAAAATAACAAAAGAGATGAACATGTAAATAAAAATGAGACATGTTCAAAAGAGAAGAACATTTTCTTAAAATTCAAAAAAATAAAATCTCAAAAAAGAAAATAAACAAAGTTTGAATTCTTATATTGCCTTGTGAAAAAATATATACCAATAAAATAATCTTATAAAACATAAAATTATCTCTAGTATTATATATATGGGAAATGTCACACTAAATACCTTCTCACAAAAATTATTATCATCTAGTACCCCAACTATTTTCTATGCCTACTAAATACCCATTTCACCAAACTAATTCCTTTTTAATACCTACCTAATATTTCTCTTCCTGAAATACCCTCAAATGTGTCAGTCTCAAGAATGGACAAGAACTCTATCTCCTCCATATCAATAAACCTTTTAATCCTCTCTCTCACCTTCGAACCTACCTACACATTTAAAACTCCTGGACACATCGAATTCAATGAGAATTAATATCAGGGTTAGCTAAAATAAGCACAAGATTAATATCAGGGTTATGTGCTGCGATATCTAATGCAGTGCAAGCTCTAAGATATTCTCCAACGATATATAGTGGTTTATCTGGACAACATAAATTCTCTGATCTCACTGTTTTTTATTACAGTACCAAATAATGAACCAGGACCAAGAACAAGTGGATTAGACGTTAACAGAGCACCACCATCTACGACGAAGGCACACAAAAACAGAACGACGGCTCTCTCATCTTCTCCGTCGAACAGTGCGGCGTCGTATGATATGTTAATCTAGCGTCATATGATGTGTCCATTTTAATCAATCTAGCGTCAGAAGGACAACTCTTCTAACGTCATATGATGTGTCCATTTTCATCAATCTAGCGTCAGAAGGACAACTCGTCTAGCGTCATAGTACGTGCATATCTAGCGTAGAGTATAGGCTAATCTAGCGTCATATTACGGTTACATCTAGCGTTATAAGACGTGCACATCTAGCGTCATAAGACATGCACATCTAGCATCATATGATATGTTAATCTAGCGTCATATGATGTGTCCATTTTCATCCATCTAGCGTCATAGGTACAATTCGTCTAGCTTCATAGTACATGCATATCTAGCGTTAGAGTACGGGCTAATTTAGCGTCATATTACGGTTACATCTAACGTCATAAGACGTGCACATCTAGCGTCATATGATATGTTAATCTAGCGTCATATGCAGTGTCCATTTCCATCCATCTAGCGTCATAGGTACAACTCGTCTAGGGTCATAGTACGTGCATATCTAGCGTTGGAGTACGTGCTAATCTAGCATCATATTACGGTTACATCTAGCGTCATAAGACGTGCACATCTAGCCTCATAAGATATGTTAATTTGAATCGTCATATGATGTGTCCATTTTCATCCATCTAGAGCCTTGTGGACATAACATCTCGCGTCACAGTCATCCATCTAGCGTTGTACTATTCGAATATGACAGGTTGTGCTTGACTTATCTTTGAAAATATCAAACCTCTTTTCTTTCTCTCCCAAGGCGTTGTAAACCTTGCCGTGCTTGACGAGCCATGACTCGTACATCACCAAAAAACTCATTGTAACTTAAATCAAGGGTTTGTAACTGAGTCAATTTCTCGCGTTCAGGTCCTAACTTACCTAAAACACCATATCTAGAGAGATTCAATGAGATAACACGGTAATAATCATCACCCCGGTCTCGATTTTCGAAACAATAAAAGGGATTTTGAAACACCATATCTGATGAAAATCTAAAGATAGAAGAGAGAGAAAAAAACACAGTAATAAATCCAAGGAGAGAAAAGGAGATGAGTATTAATAATAACTTACTTTCTCTTTCTTTTAGTATTAGAGCTAGTTTGGTAAAAATATTAGTTTCTTACTACTAATCTAAAGGTCTCATATTTGGGTACTTATTTGAGATTACATACAAAGATATTAAGTGGTACTTTTCTCTATATATATATTATTTTAATTTTATTATAATTACAAAATCAGATATTATAATGGATCCAAAAGTTTACAATCAAATGATTGAATTGATTTTTCTTTTTTTATTATTTTGGAATTTTGTGGTAGCTAGGTGGTAGTAAACTTCGTCCGAAAGATTGAAGACCGAAATGAGTAAGAGAGAGAAC
This sequence comes from Limnanthes douglasii subsp. nivea, assembly GCA_036936605.1. Taxonomy (NCBI): domain Eukaryota; kingdom Viridiplantae; phylum Streptophyta; class Magnoliopsida; order Brassicales; family Limnanthaceae; genus Limnanthes; species Limnanthes douglasii. The sequence goes on from JAUPFV010000003.1 coordinate 180,910,396, forward strand.
ACGTCAAGCACTTAATCTAGGCCGTTGGTAGTTGGTAGTACAGAAGAAATCGACGGACGATAAGTTGTTGAAGTTTGTGGTAGTATATTATTATTGACCATTGAAATTCGAAGGATGCATCGTTATCATCCTTACTTACTTAAGGGCAAAGCAAGAGGTTGAAGAAGTTGTATATAAAGAGGCGAATGCTCACTTCACAAATATATCTCAGACAGACAGACAGACATATCTCAAATTAATCTTCATCTCAATTATATACCAATTAAAATGGTGAGATATTTAATAGGTTATACTTTTTGAATCTTTTATTTTAATGTTTTTGTGTACATATTTTTAACATACAAATAACACATGTAGCTACGTAATGATCAGGAAATCTTTTTGAAACAATCCGAAAGAGTTAAATCCGTTGAGCTGCATCCAACAGAACCATGGTACGTACCTAATACTACTAATTTACATGAAATTCATAATATTATTTTATCAGTGTTTTCTAATTAGATTATCATAACTATAACTACAGGATTCTGGTTGGTCTGTACTCGGGCACTGTCTGTATATGGAACTACAAGTCACAAAACTTAGAGAAAGAATTCAAAGTCACTGAATCATCACCAGGTACCGTATCTTTCAACACAGTACATATACCTAATTAAAATTAAATGCTTCTAACTATATATATATTTACTCTTTTAATTAGTACGTTCGGCAAAGTTCATAGCCCGACAAAACTGGATCGTAGTTGGATCCGATGATGGGATTATTCGAGTATACAATTACGGGACAGGTGAGAAAATACAAGAATTCAAAGCACACGAAGATTATATCCGGTGCCTCGCAGTCCATCCCTTGCTTCCTTACGTCATCTCGACCTCGGATGATAAGCTGGTAAAGCTGTGGGATTGGGAAAAAGATTGGAGTTGCGGTCGAGTTTTCGAGGGACATTCGCATTATGTGATGCAAATTGCTTTCCATCCAAACGTCGCATCCTCCTCCTTTGCAACTGCTTCTCTTGATGGTACCATCAAGGTAAATAACTGTTTTAGTACTATTACTTACTCTTTCACTCTTGTTTGTTTTATAATTGGTGGTTGTCCAAAATCTATATATATTTAAATGTTTTTATATCAGATTTGGAATATTGAGTGTTCTGTCCCGGCTGCTACCATAGAAGCAAGTTCCAAAGGAATGAATTGTGTTGATTATCTGATGGGCGATGGTGACAAGCACCACCTAGTTGCTGGTTCTGATGATTTTACTGCTAAGGTTAATTTTTGTCTTTCCCTAAGTTTTTGGAGGTGATATTGAGATTCATGTCAATGTCAATGTCATTATATAATGTTTTGTAATTCTAAAATATAGGTTTTGGACGGTGACACTAAAAATGTGACACGCACCCTAGAAGGCCATACCAACAATGTGGCTGCAGTAGCTGTTCATCCAAACCTTCCTCTCATACTTACTGGCTCCGAAGATGGCTCTGTTCGCATTTGGAACTCTACCGATTTTAGGTATCTATCATTCATTTTCTTCCGCCTCATTCTCTATTTTGCTCTCCGCAATTTCACTTATCATATACATTTCAATCTTTCTGTGTAGCTTCCTAAGAACACTCAACCACGGCCTTGAAAGAGTCTGGTCTATTGGATGCATGGAACATCTGTAACTATTCTTTTTCTTCCCATTTTATATATTCTTAACATTTTCTATACATTATAATCATTTGTTATTTACAATAATTTCTAAATAATTTTCACAGGGTTGTCTTTGGTTGTGACAAAGGGACTATTCTCCTTGATCTCAAAAATTGTACAGCTTAATCAAGAAGCTAAAAGAAGAAGACGAGAGTCCAAGTTATATCATTCAGGGCTACTTATGTATTATCTTTACCTATATATGTCTCTATTTCATGTATTTCTTTCCTTTCTGTTTTTCTATATTAAAAATGTAAACTTTATGATTAATCTAAATAAAGCATTGCTATTTAATAAGTATATTCGAAGATATTATTTTGTTCCATCTTTTTCGGTTTGAATGCCCAACATTAATGGTTGTGACATTAGACTAATGTGGTTAACTATGGATGATAAATGGAAATATGATTTTAGTTAAATATATAATTAAACATATTAGATTAATAGTAATATTATAACAAAAATTATTAAAATTAGTTACGATATCTATTAATTTATAGATATGTGTATATTGCTTATCTTCTATAATAATAAAAAAACAAATGAATTATATCTTTAATTTTAGCAGTATAACAATTTATGGGTAATTACAAAAAAAAATGGGTAGGATTGAACGGTTTTTAATCGGTTTTTTTTTTTTAAGCAAAACCAAAAATATATTACTGAATAACGAGTTTTACAAAGATTTAGGACAAAATTATAATCAAACCAAACATAGAGGGGCTTCGAAAATAAAACCCAAAAATTTAAGAAACCCTAAATCAATTAAGCCCCAATTGGATACCCTCTCTTCACAAACCCCACAGACAGCCGCCTCCAACTCCAAATCGACTTCTCTGATCAGCAAACAAACTCTACCAAAACTCGATCCAAATCAAAGCACACACTTAATCACCATTATTCTCCTCGAAATCCCTGTAAGCTAGCTTTCAATTCCAAAAACCAGCTTCAAAACATCAAACCCTAACCAAAATATCCAAGCCCCAGACTTTCTAGGGTAGTAATAGCGAGAAGCTGGCTTGGAACATCGAAACCCTCATAAGCAAAGTTTCGTCGAACAAGAATGGCCCTCTTCGCAATCCAGTCCGCAGCATGATTCTGTGTTCTGGATATGTGACGGAGAGCTATTCCTGGCTTGATTAAGCTTCTGCAAACACTTCACAAAGGCTCCAGAGAAAACACAGAAGATCCACTTGCAAGCATGTCTATAAGAGCCAGACAATCTGACTCTATATCGACATCAACCCAGCCACAACGTTTGCAAGTGAGAAGGCCCTCAATTAAAGCTTTGAATTCGGCCTGGAATGAATTCAATTTCCCAAAAACAAACTCTTTCACCAGCAAAATATCTCCACGATCATCCCTGACGATAAGGCCACCACTTGATTCACCAGAGGTTTGACAAGCACCATCCACATTGATCTTCAAACGGCCAGGAGGAGGAGCTAGCCACTTCAGGTAAGTCACTCGCTTTTTCCCGTTATCAATAGATTTACATCCCATAGCAGACCCTGCATTGTAGACCATAGACTAGTGTTTAGAGCATAGCTTTTCCCCAGAATCAATAGCCATAATGATCCTATGGACTCTATTCACAGCACTCTTAAAATTATCAAAAGCGTTGTTGAATTTAGAGTTATTACGATTGAACCATATAGTCCAGCATATAACCAGAGGGACTAGATGAGTTATATGAAAGGAACTTTTAGAAAAACCAAACCAAGTGTAGAGCAAATGATTAACAGACATATGCCTATAGATAGGAACCTTAAACAGTAAGCCAAAATAGTTCCAAATAGCCCAGGAATAATCACAGCTAATGAAAACATGCCTCTTATCCTCCCCATTACAACAGAACTGGCATTTAGACACAATTGTTAAGTGTCTTTTAGAAAGGATACTGTCAATTGGGATGAAGTTTTTAATTATTTTCCAACATAAAAAAGAAAATTTTCTAGGAATAATGTGACTCCAAATATTTTTAAACAAGCTTGATTTATTGTTAACTTTTCTAATGCTGTTCCAAGTTTCAAAAGTGTTAAATTTCTTTGTTTTTGATAAATTCCAAACAATGTGATCCTCCTGATCAACATTGAGTTTTATTGAACAAATTTTGTTAACTTGATCCTGATTTAAAACAGACAAAAGAGTTTGGACATCCCAATTAGATCCTTTCCAAAAGGACTTAACAGAAGCTGGCAAGAACCAATCCCTATCACCCATACCAGATAATATAGGAGACCCACACCAAGCATCATGCCAAAAATCCACATTACCCTTCCCCAAGACCCAACTAACATGCTGCTCAGCCTCATCCTTAACAGAGCACAGCCTTTTCCAAACCATAGAGTCAGTAATTTTATAACTGGCTTTAGAAGGATGGATATTAGCACAATAAGACTTGTGCATTAAGCCAGACCATAAAGAGGTATTTTTACGGAACAGAAACCAGAGTTTAAAACTAAAAGCAAGCTGAATATCAGCAAGACTTTTAGTATTAAGCCCACCCTCCATAAAGGGCTTGCAAACCATTTTCCAAGAAGTCCAATGTATGGACTTCTCGTTATAGTTGGACCTCCACAAAAATCTGTTAAAACACAGATCAATCTTATTAAGAATAGAGTTAGGAATATAGCTATTCTGCATCCAAAAATACACTATAGGATATAGCACATTAGAGATGAGGGATAGTCTGCCTCCAAAAGACAGATTTTTCATATCACATATCTGAATCTTATTATGAATCTTCTCAATAAGGGGTAAGAAGTTCTTCCCTTTATTGTTGATAGCAATAGTGATACCCAAGTAGTTGAAGGGGCCATAATCAATATTGAAACCAGTAGCCATCCTTAGCCTAGAAACACCACTTTGGCTGAATTTGGCAGAAGTAATAACTTTAGTTTTGTTTTTGTTCACAACTTGACCACTGAATGATTGATATTTGTCTAGCAGGTCTCCAAGCTTCAGAATAGAGGAAGGCAAGCTATTGGTAAAGATGATGATGTCATCTGCAAAGGATAAACTTGGCAAGAGGTAATTAGACTTAGTGTAAAATTTCATATTATCATTCTGGTTAAATAGATGCTGAATCCCCCTAGATAACACATCCTGAGCAATAATAAAAAGGCTAGGAGACAGGGGATCACCCTGTCTCAAACCTTTCTTTTGAGGGAAATAGCCAACACTTAACCCATTGATTAAAACAGAAACCATTATGTTAGAAATAAGAGTATTAATCAGAGCAGTAAAGTCCTTAGAGACCCCAAAACAATCAAGAACCTTTAAGACAAAAGCATGAGACATCTTGTCAAATGCTTTTGTCATGTCTAATTGCATAATAATATTCCCCTTACTAGGTCTTCTATTGATGTTATGAATCATTTCCTTAGTAATGAGAATATTGTCATGAATGAGCCTTTCTTGTATAAAGGCCCCCTGACTATTAGACACAATTTTAGGAAGTAATACAGCCAGCCTACAGTTAATAAGGCTAGAAATGACCCTATTAAATATAGAACAAAGGCTAATAGGCCTAAAATTATCCCAATTTATAGGATTTGGGCCTTTGGGAATTAGGCAAATCCCAGTGGCAAATACCCCTTTCGGGACACTTCCACCCTTAAGATAGGAATTTATAGCATTACACATATCCCCTTTGATTATATCCCAGCAAGTTTTTAAAAAGACATTATTAAAACCATCAGTGCCAGCTGCACTGTCTTTCTTCATCTTACTGATTATAACCTAAATTTCATCAGTATTAGCAGATCTAAGTAAGAAACAGTTATCAGCATTAGTAATGGTCCTAGGGATATTAGAAAAAATACTGTCCTGCATATCAAGATCAGATAGATTATTAGTAGAACCAATAGATAGAATATTTTTAAAGTGAGTTTCAGCTGACTTAGCTATATCTTCTTGATTATAGAGCCATCTGCCATCCTGCTTAATACCAGCAATAAAATTCCTTTTACGCTGCTTAGAGACATAACTATGGTAGATCTTCGTATTACCATCCCCTTCATTAAGCCAAGTATTAAAGCACTTCTGCTTCCAATAGGATTCCTCAGCTTTTAGGGCTTCAATAAGAGTCTCATTAGAAGCATCCAACCTAGCTTTAGAAACAGAACTGTTATCTCTTAAATGAATAGCCTCATTAGTAGAGACATCATCAGTAGCCAGCTTAACTTTACTGAAAATGTTCCCATAATAGGTTTTATTCCAATCAATAAGCCTTTTCTTTAACCTTTTCAATTTATACCAATAAACATTACTATGATTGCCATAACAAGGAGTATCCCAACACATCTTAACCATACTTAAGAAACCAGAGTCCTTGATCCAGGAATTTAGGAATTTAAAATTACATTTCTTATATTGAAGAACAGTATTAGAATTAGTAGATATAGAGATAAGTAAAGGAGCATGGTCAGAACAAGTCCTGACCATGTGAAACACCTGAATGCTTAGAAAGGTAGAAGTCATGCATTGATTAGCTAATGTTCTGCCAAGCCTTTTCCAGCAACGTTTGTTGTTCCAAGTAAACCTAGAACCCACAAAACCTGTGTCTTCCAAGTTACAGACACGAATAGTTTCATTGAAGTCATCAGAACTCCCAAAATCAAAACTAGAACAACCCATCTGGTCCTCAGAACTAGTTATAGCATTAAAATCCCCAGCAAGTAACCAGGGGATACTATCATTAGCAAGGGTAACCAAATTATTCCACAACTCTTTACGAAGAACCCTAGTACTCTTAGGATAAATAGAAGTAAGAGAAAAGTTAAGAGTATTAAAGCTAATACTCATATGGAGAAACTGCTCATGATCCAACATAATATTAATGCTAACATCAGAAGACCAAAAGACCCAAACTTTATTTGAACAATTATAAGCATAATTATTCAGCCCAATACTAGCAGAAATCCTCCCAATCTTATCAACCTTTGCCATTGGCTCTTGAATGGTAAAGACCTTAATCTTGTCATTTTGAATCATAAACTTTAGCCTAGATATAGTAGAAGCATTATTGATACCGCGAGCATTCCAACTACATATCTTTATCATTATCAGATAAAGATTTGAATCTGTTGCTCTCTTTTATCCTTAAAGAGTTAACTGTAAAGTTCTTACTGTTTTTTTTCTTATTTGCAGATTTTATTTTCTGATAGATAAGTTGACTGAAACTTTGAGGAGACTTAGGGGAATCAGAACCTGGAGATACAGCACAACTACCAGCATTTTGCATTTGGAGAAGAGCTAACCTCCTGATTATCATAGCAAGCTTGAAACTCAACATCAAGCTTCTGAAGAGCACCAATGATCTCATGATCATTCTTTGAAGAACACTCTTCAACACCAGTAGGAATAGAAGAGTCCTTGACAGACTCAACCTCTTTTGTAATAATAGATTTTAATCTCCTTTTATAAACCTTAGTGATCAGAGTAGGTTGAGACAAAGGCTGAGACAAAGGCTGCAATTCTTGTATAGATTTAGAACTCTGAGATGTAACCAAATTCACATCTTTACTTAATAAATCATCTTTTTCTTTATAGATCTGTTCAACTTCTTCTTTCTTGTTTTCCACTTTCCTGCACTCTTTAACTGTGTGGCCTAAGTGATTACAATAAGAATAATACCCATGAACATTCTTATAACTCAATCCAATCCAATGACCATCATTCGCACCAAAGCCCACCCACATGCTCCTCTTTAACTTCATAGCAACATTTACTTCAACCTGAGCAAAACAGGCGTTTCTACTGGCTCGATGCCTTTCAGGAACCAAAACTTTATGAACAATACCTATAGAAAGTGCAAGATCATGAATAACCGAGACATTGTACATAAACTGTGGCACCTGTTCAAACCTGACCCATATCAATACCACCAGATTCTCAACATTCTTCTTGAATTCAGGATCCCATTTGAGCACTCGCATGCTTTTCCCATCCACAAACCATACACATCGAGACCAGAGAAGACTCACATCCTCTTTAAGACTGAACTTAATGAATATATGGCGAGAATCAATTGCAATGAAAGAAAAGTTTCCTTTAAACTTAAGAGAATCAAGAAATCTTTGAAGCGAAGCACGCTTAGGAATACCATCCGCAAACTTTCCAATCAACGTAACTCTTGACTGAATTAGAAGACGATCCTTTGTCTCCTTAGAATATTGAACCGAAAAGTGGTTACCAGAATCTTTGACAAATTCCGGAAACGTATCCTTAACCAAAGGTTTTTGTTTCACAGTTTCCGAATAAGACATGGTGATAAATGGTTTGATCGGAGCTGCAACCTGATCAGCATTCAGCATTGGAAAATCATTTACGTCTAATCCTTTGTTTTCCATTTGCAAAAACAGAGCAACAAAACCAACGAACAGATAGCCAAGAATCAATCACTGAAGAGAACAATAAGACTGAATCAATTAAGAAGAGGCAGAAGTCCGGAGAAGGGCACCAGCCACCAGAGAATACTCAGGAATCAGACTTGTTCTTGAAAAACAGGGGAAGGTTTTTGGAGAAAAGAAACTGCCATTTGTTAATTTATAGTTTTAATCAACCAACGGTTTTTAATCGGTTGAATGGGTTAAAAAAGTTTAAAAGCAAAATCGATGGATGTGTGTATTATAATCGACGAGGTAAACGTGTTTTAATTTTTCTTTTTATGTTTTTAAAAGTTTGTTTTTTAATAATACGCTCTATATTTTTAGAAGTATGTCATTAGGTTTTTAAGAGAATTAGTGACATCGTTATTTTAATTTATAATCTTTTGGTGAAACTTTGATTGTTATAATGAGATGCTATTTTCTAAACTACATCAAATTTTGTCATTTTTTTAGAGTTTTAAGAGTTTTGAAATACACTAATGTTACATGTTGGTGGATCATATACCTCTAGCCAAACAGACCTCGCAATCGTATACTGATCAGCTCATACTGAACCTGTTCATGTCTCGTTAAAAAATATATGTTGGTCAAAACTGATGTAGTTGCACAAGCCCATGACTATGTGGCCCTTTGGAAAAACAAAAACGGGCTTTATTTGGGATCCAAATATCAGAATTAGACGATGCGCCCACTCAAATCGAACACGTCGAGAAGCCCAACGATTTTCAAAAGTTGTGATATGAAGTCTAGGCCCTAAATTTAATCGTTTAAATCCTCGTTTTGCTGTTTTAGTAAATTTTCTGCATTTTTCTATTTTTGTTGGATTTTATTAAAATACTTAACCAGCTCCAATCGCTTTGAAATTGGGATGGGCTTTATTTTATTGCACAAGGAAAAAGTTGTAATTTTGGACTAGGGTTTCGAGCACTTTTATAAAAGGCTCTCAAACCCTAGTTTTGCCTCATACTTTTTTTAATAGAATTTGATTTTCTTTAAAGTCTCTTTTACTCTGACCTAGGATTAGAGTTATCCATCTTCTATTGTTCGTCTTCTTTCTCTGACTTTTCAGCCACTTGTTCCATCTCGTAGCTTGACGCTACCATATTGGTATCAGATTCAGAGTTCCTACGGCGTGGGTAACGACGGTATGCCGCCAAAGCAATCTTTTCGGGGGAAGTCCACTCTTCCGATCACCGAATCGGTCGAACGTAATGAATTCGGTCAATTCCAATCCCAGGTTGGTGAACAGATGCACTCGTTGGGAAATCAGTTGAGAGACGTACAAGAAGCACTACACATGCTGTTGAACAACCAAACCAACGGCTTTCAAGCTCCAGGTTCGAGCAACCAGCCGTCGGGATCTGAGAGAGAGATCGGCCGCGAGCAGAATCCGTTTGCTCCTCGGCGAGAACAAGTTAGGGTCAATACTCACCACAAGAATGCCGTGACCAAGTCTTTGAGCAGCCGCCGCCGAGAGATTCTTATTTGAACGCCAACAACCGGTGGGAATCTGGATTCAGACTGCAGATCCCAGAGTTCCAAGGGGGTCTCGAACCGGAGGAGTTTTTAGATTGGATTGCCTCAGTTGAAGAAGTCCTTGATTTTAAGGAGTTTCCGGATGCAAAGCGGGTACAGTTGGCTGCAACTAAGTTCTGAGGCCGAGCTGCATCCTGGTGCAACAGCTTAAGCACACCAGATCAAGGCACGGTAAGCCAAAAATAACAACTTGGGCTAAGTTTGTGAAGCACTTGAGGGCTGCGTTTTTGCCTTACAACTATGCCCGCATCTTTTATCAGCAGTTCCAAAACCTTAAACAAGGGTCAAGGTCTGTTGACGAGTACACTAACGATTTTTTCAAGCTACAAAACCGTATCGATATTGCTGATTCAGCAGATCAGCTAGTATCTCGTTATATAGGGGGGATGCGACAACAGTTTCAGGACCAGCTAAACATGTTCGACCCTGTGAATGTGTCTGAAGCACATCAGCGCGCACTGCATTTGGAGAAAGCCTTTTCACGAAGGCCTTATGGAGGAGGAACTGCTAGAACAACTCTATCGGCATTCCCAAAAAGGACGGTTCCAAGCCCTAACCCAGGAGTACCAACTGTTTCTCCTATGCATACAGGTGCTAATTTGCAGGTCCCTTGTCGCACAGTTACTTCCTCACAGGTTCGGTGCTACCATTGTCATGAACTAGGGCACGTTGCTTTACAGTGTCCAAAATTAGGACAACAACCACAACAATCGAGGGGTCTGTTCGCTGACACTGCTGATTTTTATCTGGAGGGTGACCCACAGTTTGATGAAGAACCAGAGGATAATGTTGATGAGGTTCCAGAGGACCAGGTTACAGAAGGAGATATTGGTCAGGCATTAGTTTTAAGGTGTATCTGTCTGACGCCAAAAGCCAAAAGTGATGGGGATGATTGGCTACGGAACAATATTTTCCAATCGACTTGTACTATTGGGGGAAAGCTATGAAAATTCGTTATTGATTCAGGGAGCTGCAAAAATGTTATCTCTGAAGAAGCTGTCCAGAAACTAGCCCTGAAAACAGAAGACCACCCAAACCCCTACAAGCTTGCCTGGTTAAAGAAAGGTAGTGAGGTAAATATTTCTAGAAGATGTCTGGTATCTTTCTCTGTTGGTAAGTATAGGGATAAAGCATGGTGCGATGTCATTGGGATGGATGCATGTTACTTGTTGTTAGGCCGACCCTGGCAATATGATAGAAGTGTCACATATGATGGTAGGAGGAACCGCTACAGTTATATAATTAATAATGTCAGGTTCATATTAACACCAACTAAAGAGGTTTCCCCAAAACCTGCCCTTGCAGTATCAAATGAGTCGGGTAAGAACTTTCTAGCTCGAAAGGTGTTTATAGAACATGCTCATGAAACAGGGATTATCTATCTTTTGGTGGTTAAAGAATTTAGTACTGATCCATTTGTTGGTATACATGAGCGAGTTCGGCCGCTATTAGCAGAATTTTCTGTTGTCTTTCCCAATACATTACCTACAGGTCTTCCTCCATTGAGAGATATCCAGCACCAGATTGACCTTGTATCGGGTGCTAGCCTACCAAACCGACCGCATTATCGGATGAGCCCAAAAGAGCATGAAGAGCTCCGCAGACAGGTGGAAGAACTGTTGACAAAAGGCCACATCTGGGAGAGTCTTAGTCCTTGTGCGGTTCCTGCATTGTTAACACCAAAGAAGGATGGCTCAATGAGAATGTGTGTGGATAGTCGGGCTATCAACAAAATTACAGTCAGGTATCGGTTTCCTATTCCTCGTCTTGATGATTTACTGGATCAATTGAATGGTGCTTCTGTGTTTACGAAGCTGGATTTGAAGAGCGGATATCACCAGATTTGTATTCGTATGGAGGATGAGTGGAAAACAGCCTTCAAGACCCGAGAAGGTCTGTTTGAATAGATGGTAATGCCATTTGGTCTTTCTAATTCTCCTAGCACGTTCATGTGGGTTATGAACCAGGTATTTTTCCCGTTCATCGGAAAATTTCTTGTTGTGTACTTTGATTATATTCTTATTTATAGTACCACAGAAGAACTGCATCTCCAACACTTACGTGAGGTGTTGGTTGTTTTGAGGCGAGAGGATTTTTATGGAGGACTCGATAAGTGTTGTTTTATGACAGATTCGGTCGTCTTCCTGGGGTATGTCGTGTCAAAGGATGGGCTGTCAGTGGATCAGTCGAAAGTGGCAGTCGTGCAAGACTGACCTATTCCTACTTCCATCACTGAAGTCCGCTCTTTTCACGGATTGGTCTCCGTTTACAGACGGTTCATACATAACTGTAGCACCGTTATGGCTCCTATTGCAGAGTGTATGAAGGGCAAGACATTCTGCTGGACCCGTGAAGTAACTAAGGCGTTTGAGGAAATCAAGGTAAGACTGACCACTGCACCGATTCTGGTTTTACCTGACTTCTCTACAGGATTTGAATTTCATTGTGATGCGTCCGAATTGGGCATTGGCGCTGTACTCAGCCAACGAGGCCGCCATGTAGCATACTTCAGCGAAACGTTAAATGGAGCTAAACTTAACTACAGCATCTATGACAATGAGTTCTATGTAGTTGTACGAGCGTTGAAGCACTGGAGTTCCTACTTGGCCTACAATGAATTTGTCTTGTACACCGATCATGATGCCTTAAAGCATCTGCAGAGTTAGGATAAACTCTCTTCCCGCCATGCACGTTGGGCCGCATTTACTCAACAATTTACATTTTCCATTAAGCATACTTCAGGGACAGTTAACCGCGTAGCTGACGCACTGAGCCGACGCAACATGATGATTCGTATGGAAGGAGAAGCTGTGGGATTCGAGATGATGAAGGATCTACTAGCTATCGACCCATATTTTGGTCCTATTCTAGAGGACGTCAGGGCAGGTTTGCGAACAGATTTTGCAGTGAGCAACTGTTACCTCTTCAAAGGTAATTTACTTTGTGTTCCTGAGGGAAGTTTGAGGTTACTGATTGTACAGGAGAGACACAACGAGGGGCATAGGGGTACAGATCAAACCCTTCACTCTGTCTCCAGTCAGTTCTTTTGGCTGCATTTGAGGCAAGATGTTATCCGTTTTGTAGCTGGTTACCGGGTTTGCCAGGTGGCAAAAGGTACATCCTCCAACACAGGTTTGTACCTACCATTCCCAATAATAGAAGGACCGTGGCGAAGCGTCAGCATGGATTTCATCTCTGGGTTGCCAAGAACACAGAGAGGTAACGATTCTATTTTTGTAGTGCTTGACAGGTTTTCTAAGATGGCCCACTTCATTGCCTGCAAGAAAACCACAAATGCTGTGAATGTTGCTAATTTATACTTTCGTGAGGCCTACCGCTTACATAGTCTACCCTTGAATATCGTTTCTGATCGCGATGAACGGTTTGTGGGGTATTTTTGGAGGAGTTTGTGGCGCATCACAAACAAGAAGCTGAGTTTTAGCAGCGCGTATCACCCGCAGACAGACGGCCAAACCGAGGTAACTAATCGGACGTTAGGAAACATGTTACGCACAGAAGTCTCAGGGAACTTGAAAGCATGGGATTCCCGCCTTTATCCTGTTGATTTTGCCTACAACAGGCACCACAAGCGCAGTACTAGGTATAGTCCCTTCATGGTAGTCTATGGTTATAAACCACAGGGTCCTATGGACTTAGCTTTCCCAACGCTTGATAAGGTTCCAGCCAAGGTCGAGAACGTCATTGCTGATCTATGGGAGATCCATGAGAACACCTGTAAACACCTGGAGGAAACAACACAGAAGTACAAGATTGCCGCAGATAAGAAGCGCCGCTTGGTGGAGTTTGCAGTAGGGGACTTTGTATGGGCTGTTTTGATCAGGGATCGTTATCCTCCACACGAGTACAACAAGTTGGCTGCAAGGAAGGTGGGTCCGTTTGAAATTATTAAAAAGATTAATCCCAATGCCTACAGATTGAAACTACCCAGCCACATGAAGACCCATAACATTTTCAACGTGAAGCACCTGGTGCCATTTACCGCTGCTGCTGAGGAGGATGACGCTGAGAATTTGTGGGCGAATTCTTCCGAAGAAGGAGATGATGATGTAGCTGCACAAGCCCATGACTATATGGCCCTTTTGGACAAACGAAAACGGGCTTTATTTGGGGTCCAAATATCAGAATTAGGCAATGCGACCACTCAAATCGAACGCGTCGAGAAGCCCAACGATTTTCAAAAGCATCAAGTTGTCATAAAGTCTAGGGCTTAAATTTAATCGTTTAAACCCTCGTTTTGCTGTTTTAGTAAATTTTCTGCATTTTCCTATTTTTATTGGATTTTATTAAAATACTTAACCAGCTCCAATCGCTTTGAGATTGGGCTGGGCTTTATTTTATTGCACAAGGAAATATCTGTAATTTTGTGCTAGGGTTTCGAGCACTTTTATAAAGGGCTCTCAAACCCTAGTTTTGCCTCAGACTTTTTTAATAGAATTTGATTTTCTTTAAAGTCTCTTTTACTCTGACCTAGGGTTAGAGCTATCAATCTTCTATTATTCGTCTTCTTTCTCTGACTTTTCAGCCACCTGTTCCATCTCGTAGCTTGACGCTACCAAAAACCTCATTTGAAAAGAAACAAAAAAATTGTTGGGACTTTTTTTGCCTCCAAAAAAATCAAATTTTTGTTTCATGATGTTATATATTTTTCAATGTATGATAGTATCCCCTTAATTATTTCAAAAAATGAAAGAAGAATTACTTAAATTCAATGAGTAGTCTTCTTAGTTCTTTCAAATCATGAAAGAATATATATTTGAATTCGAAGAGTAGTCCCTAACTTTTTCAAAAAACGAAAGCATTATACTAAAATTTGAAAAGTAGCCATCTAGTTCATTTAAAGGAATAAATAAGAACTACTTAAATTCGAAGATAACTATTTAATGTTGATGAGGGAAGTATAAATCAACTAGAAGACATTAGAAAGTTAATTGTATAATTTGACCTAAAGAAAGTCTGTTAGGAGTAATTGATAATTGTGAAATACAATTGAACCTATCTGTACCAAACAACAAACTTAAGGATGAGACCACAATTAGTAATTTGTTTAGACATGTGAGACCCAAAAATATATATACTATAAAAGTATCCCACCCCTTTCGGGGAAGAGTGATTGGTTAATGATTACACAATTATTACATATGGCTTTCTCTCTAAAATGTGAAGCTTCTCTCTTTAAAATATTCATTTAGTAGCTTATATCATGAATTTAGTCCATTAAACATAGTCTTACTTATATATCTCCTCCAAATACTTCTGCAACTATTAAATGCGTTTAAAACTAGTGAAACAATTAGTATTTAATTTTGAAGAATAACCCTTAGTTCTTTCAATATATGAAAAAAGAATTATTGAATGTGATAAAGTAACCACACTATTATTTTCCGCAACCAATAAGATAGAGTGGACATCTTGATTATATATGCTTCTAAAAATTTTGTTCCGCCAAAACGACCATTATTTTCTGTAAAAATAAAAGGGGTACTCAAAAGCTTATTAAATGGTCATTTGTTCTTTTTAAAATATGTAAAAAATTGAAGGAATGAATTATGTTGAATATTTTGTAATAACAAAAATGTATAAAATGATAAGACTATTTTAATAAAATAAAAATAAGTCGTTCTTTATTATTGACACTTCGTTAAAGTTATCTTTAACGTACACGGATTGTCGTGCAAGCAATTGATGTACTATTAATCTCCTACGTTGATTATATTTTGGATCGTGAGATTGAATTATTAAATGATCTGATATTCGTTCTGGTTTGTTTGAGTTTTTTATATGAAACGACATTATCGCTCCTTAATTAAGTTTTTTTTATCTCTATCAATTTTTTATCCTTACTCATTTCTGTATATAAGGGTAAATAACAAAGATAACTATTCAATATAATCATGTATGAGAATATTCAACTTCGAAATAAATTATCAATTTTTTATCCTTACTCATTTCTGTATATAAGGGTAAATAACAAAGATAACTATTCAATATAATCATGTATGAGAATATTCAACTTCGAAATAAATTATCGATTTTCTTATTCGTCATTGTAAACCGGCTATTAATGAGATTTTTTGTTGTTGAAACTAAATCTTTTTTGTTTTCAATTTATTTTTTCTCTAAATTTTTTTTATATTTTTTATTTTAGTTCTATTTCTTATATTTATGATGTCATTCTTAACAAAAGTACAAAAATTTGTTACGTTGAGAATATTATTTATGTTATTATTTATAATGAAATTGAATCATATTATATATATATATATATATATATTTTTTTGAAATGTTTCAATTTTATTATATTTTTACTATAAAATTATGAATATATATATATATATATATATATATATATATATATATTTAGTAACATAAAAAAATCGGACAAAATTCTAAATATTATAGAGATTAAATATCATTATACCTCTATATATATCGGTATGTTCTATTCTAACATACTAAAATCTAAAGACTAATATGTTAGAAACGGAATTTTAAAAATAGTGGAAAGAGATAATAAAGAGAATTTTCTTTTTTTGTTTTTTATTAGTGTATACAAACCTGGTCTTTGGTCTTTTATAGTACATCAGCAAGATAATCATAAAACAAAATAATAATTATATGATATGTTGATTTTTCTCCATATTATTTTCATGGCCTTTTTAATTAATTTTTTTTATCTTCCCAATTAATTAGCTAATTGGGCTTGTTAATTAATATTAAATTAATCTTTTGGTATTCCTAATTAATCTCCAATTAATCGATTAGTCTTTCTCAATAATAATGGTAACCACTCCCCTTCAAGTTAAATAGTCGGATTTCTAATACTCAACTTCCTTAAAATTTTAGTAAAGATTCATCTAGAATATCTTCTAGTTGATCCTCTGATCTCACAAAAGAAAGTTTAGTTGTATCATCTTCTATTTTATCCTTTATAACGTGTCGATCTAATTCCATATGCAATCTCAAACATTAATTTCTTAATCCACAAGATTTATGTTACTTCTTTAGCAAATCCCTGAAGTTCTGCATCAACACTCGAAAGTGCCACCAATTTATGCTTATTGCTTCTCCATGTCACTAAGTTTCCTCCAACTAGCGTAAAACACCCTGATGTAGACCTGCAATTATTTGGATTAGCAGCCTAATCTGCATCAATGTAGGCTTCAACGTCTAGATGCCTATTTCTTTTTAACATAATTCCATTCTTTGAAGTATTTTTTAAATATTGTATTATCCTCATGAATGTTTCCATATGATATAATTGTGGTTGGTTCATAAACTGAATTACAACCCATACTGCATAGGTTATGTCTGGTCAAGTATATGTTGAGTAAATTAGTTTTCTAACTAGTCGTTCATATCTTTCTTCTTCGGATAGGTCAGCATCTTCGACCATTCTGAGCTCATCATCACCCTGCATTGGAGTCTCCACTGGATTGCGATCATCCATTCTTGTTTCCGCAAGTAAATCAAGAATATACTTTCTCTATGATATAAAGATCCATTTCTTGGAATGTAGTTACTCGATTCCTAAGAAGTACTTTAACCCTCATAGATCCTTTATCTCAATTTCCGTGAACAAGTTCTTCGTTAGCCTTGCAATCTCTTTAGTTTCGCTTCCTCTTATGATCATATCATCTACATAGATTATTAAGCAAGTGATCATGTTACCTATTTTTTCAAAAACAAAGTATGATTATAGTTATTCTGTTTGTACCTGTACTACTTCATTACCATAGTAAAAATTTTAAATCATGCTCGTGGGAAATGTTTGAGTCCATACAGTGCCTTATGAAATCGACATACTTCATCTTTCCAAAAACCATCAGAAAATCTTAGTGGAGCTTCTATATATATTTCTTCTTCAATTCTCCATAAAGGAATGTATTTTTTTATATTGAACTAGTGAAGCTAGCTTTTGTTTGCCGCAACCAAGAATTAAAATCAAATTGTGTCTATTTTTTTCACTGGATAACGGGTTTCAGAATAATCAATTTCATAAGTCTATGTGTACCATTTTTCCACAAGTCTAGCCTTATATAATTTTATGGTTTCATCAGTTTTGTGTTTGATAATGAAGACTTATCTACATCTGACTGGTTTTTTCCTACTAAAAGTTTGCATTTCTCTCAAGTACCATTGTTTGCGAGAGCATCTATTTCGACATGCATGACCAACTTTCACTCATTCTTTTGTGTTACTTTTAGGCAGTATTTGGAATTCCGTAGGTATAGTAGTAAATGCCTTGACCTCTTCTGAAATTCTCCTCAGGATACATGTTCGGTTGAGTAACGTGTACATGGCACTTCATGAGTATTCTTGGAAGGTAATATATATATATATATATATATATATATATATATATATATACTTTCTCCAGGTACTTCTACACTAGTCTCAACATTTATATAATTATCAATTACAAGAGAAGCAACTGGACTGCGTGGTTCACTTATCTCTTTTAGGGCATCATTTGAATTTTCATCATTGGTAGGTATGAAGCTATTGGTCTATTCTACCTTAATGGGTGGCTCTGTGAATATAATTTCTGGAACGATCGGGGAACTTAACTAACCTAGTGAGTCACTTGTGCTCTCTGTTTAAACATTTAACTGGGTAACGTAGAAATTTGAATCAAGAAATTCATAATCCGTGGTGACATAGATGTGATGATTGACACTGATACCTTTTTTAATGCAGTGCATAGCCACAAAAATGCATGTCATGAAACAAGGATCAAGTTTAGACAGAAAAGAGAATAAATATTAATAGATATATTGGTATTAATCGAAAGTCCAGACGGTTATTCGTAATTGAATTCTAAAATCATGTGATTATAATTTCTCAAACTTTGGACTATTATAGGCAAATACTTTTGATTCTGATGATTGTCATTGGGGGTGCCAAACGGAATGTGACACGACATGAATATGCGGGATCACGCCAAAGCTATAACGAGATCACACTAATAGAAAATGGAATAACACGGTAACGTCATGCACACATCTGTCATGTACACGATAACATTATGTACATATCTATCATACACACGATAACGTTATGCACACACCTGTCACACACACTGATGAGTCCGGATTCTGTCACCACACTTTATAGAAACCGGACAGGGTCAATTCGGACAATGGCCACCTCACCGGACAGGGGCAGTTCGGACAATGTCCACTGAACTATCCGAACAGAACTAAAGTACTTAAAACCTAATCACTTTTTGACTAAGCTTCCTATTTACTTACTTAGAACTAATGGGTCTTTAAACTCGACCCGAATCTATTAAACATGACCCGAAAGACCATATGGCCCAAATATAAGGGTATAAATACCCAACCACCAACATTAAATGAGAGTAATGAAAATTAAATACAACCAGGCAGCTCAATTCTCCTTCTACATTCTACCCAAACATTAAACACTCACAAAATTCCATCAAACTCTAGACAAAAATTACAAACTTACCCTCAAACAAAAATAAACCACACCACACACAACCGGCAAGATGAACACAATGACAGTTACGCCAATCAATTTTATATTATGTTTATAATAAACAATATTATTTGATAAACAAATTGTTGTGAGTGAGTCGAATAGTGCCTTGATAGTGTACTGTGTCCGGCAGTACAGTTTTGTGTTGTGATAGTGATATTGTCCAATCACTTGAGTTAGTCTTGTGGTATGAGCCCATTAGGCCCATAGTCTAGTAAGTCTATTAATTCCCTATAAATAGATTGCTAGGGCGACACAAAACACAATCTGAAATCTGTAACCTTTTCTATCATAGTGAAACTCTTTCTCTGGCGGCGCCCGTGGACGTAGACAATTGTCGAACCACGTTAAATCATGTGTTTCATTTAAATCTTTCCTTCGTATATATTTTGTGCTTGAGCCATTTTGTGATAATTGCATAGTATTTTATAACAAAATTGGTATCAGAGCCACGTGGTGAAATTAGGGATTTTGCAATTAGGGTTTCACAATGGCGTCTACAGCAACAAAATACATGATTGAAAAATTTGATAGGGGATCCAGCTTTGCGTTGTGGAAGATTAAACTGAAATCTTCATTGGTACTACAAGGGCTGTGGAAGGCTGTGGAGACTAAGTTACCAGAAGAGATGAAAGAAGAGGAGAAACAAGATCTTCAAGAAAGGGCTTTGTGCTGGATTTTAATGAGTGTGAAAGACAATGTGCTTCGCGAGATTAGTGGTGAGAAGACTGCTGCCTGCGCATGAAAAATCTAGGAGATCTTTACTCGGAGAAATCAGTAGTAAACCGATTATACTTGAAGAAATGTTTGTATGATTTCAGATTGAAAGAAGGTATGTCCATAACAGAGCACCTAGATAATTTTAAATCAATTATAATGGACTTGGAGAACATAGATATCAATATTGAGGATGAGGATCAATCTTTGTTTGTATTGAGATCGTTACCAGCTCCCTATGAAAACTTCGTAGATACCATTATGTATGGTAAGGATAAGTTATCGCTAGCAGATGTCAAAGGGGCACTGAAATCAAAAGAGATGAGACAGTTGCAGCCAGACAATCAAGTTGAATGGAAAGATCTTATGACTAGGGGTAGATCTAAAAGCAAAGCGAGTTCTTTAAGAAGGAAGAACTGGAGGTCCAAGTCAAGGGTGAAGCACTCAAACTGTTATGAATGTGGTGAGCAGGGTCATTATAGGAGAGATTATCCGAAACTGAATGGAAAAAAGGGAAATCAAAAGGAAAATGCAGAAAACATTGTTGAAGGTGTGAACGATTCCGACGATAGTGAAAACAGTGGTAAAGGAGATGTATTGTCCGTGAGTTCAGACTTTGGGCAAAACTCTTGGGTACTTGATATTGGCGCTACATATCACATGTGTCAGTTCAAGCAGTGGTTTGATACGTACAAGCCAATGCAGGAAACTGTCTATTTAGGGAACAATCATTCGTTGACTGTTGGTGGTATTGGTAACGTCAGAATCAGAATGTTTGAAGGGGTTGTTAGAATCTTGGCGTGCTGGCATGTTCCTGGGTTAAAAAGAAACCTGATTTCTCTTGGGACTCTAGACTCTCGGGGTTACAAGTACCATGCATAAAATTGCGTAATCAAAGTGACAAAAGGCTCAATGGTATGCATGAAAGGCAGTTTGCAGTAGGATATTTACATTCTCCAGGGGAGTGTTGTTATGGGCGATGTTGCACTAGCATCATCAGGGAGTAATAGCCAAAGTAGAGAGGATCAAAATAAGTTGTGGCATTGGCGTCTTGGTCACATGAGTGACAGAGGATTAGCTGTTTTGGGAAAGAAAGATTTGTTGAAAGGGTATAAAGCAGAATCATTGGGATTTTTTTAGCACTGTATTTGGTAAAAAAACTAGAGTCAAATTCAGCAAATCAGCTGTAAGAAAGACTAAAGGGACAGTGGACTACATTCACTCAGATCTTTGGGGTCCAAACAGAATTTCATCCAAGAGCGGAGCCATATACTACATGAGTTTGATTGATTATTATTCAAGGATGGTGTGGGTTTACTTTCTGAAAACGAAAGATGAGGCATATTCAACCTTTGTCAAATGGAAGACGATGAATGAGAAGCAAACAGGAAGAAAAATCAAACGTCTTAGGACAGATAATGGGTTAGAATATTGCAGTCATGAGTTCAACGAGTTCTGTAAAGCTGAGGGAATAGTGCGTCATCGCACTTGTTCTAGAACACCACAACAGAATGGAGTCGCAGAAAGAATGAACAGAATGCTTTGTGACAAGGCACGAAGTATACTCTCACATTCCGGTGTGGGAAAGGATTTTTGGGCTGAAGCTATCAATACAGCGTGTTACTTGGTGAATCGGTCTCCATCAATGGCTATTGATTGTAAAACTTCTTTTGAGATTTGGTCTGGATCATCGGCTGATTATGAACATTTTAGGGTGTTCGGTTGTCCTGCGTATGCTCATGTGAGAGATGGTAAGCTTGAGCCGAGGGCAAAGAGATGCATATTTCTAGGATATGCTACTCGAGTGAAAGGATATAGGTTATGGTGTACCTCTCCAAAGTCTCCAGGTTTTCTCATCAGTAGGGACGTTACTTTTAATGAGTTTGCTTCTATAGACAGTCAGAAAGAAGTAGGAGAAATGGTCGAATCAGGATCGGTTGTGAGTAAACAAGTGGAGCTTGAAGTAGAATCAGTTCTTAGCAGGTCCAATAATTCAAGTTGTTCTGAGGTGGATCCAGAATCAGGAGGTGAAGCGTCAACATCAGATGATAGTGATGATGATGCGCCTGAACCAGAACAACAACCTTATAGCATAGCATTGGGCAGAGAAAGAAGAGATATTAGACTTCCAAAAAGGTATGTGAATCTAGTTGCATATGCTTTGTCAGTTGCAGAAGAAGTTGAGATGCAGGAACCTAGTAGCTACAGAGAAGCTTTAGCGAGTTCAGAGGCAGATCGATGGATTGGTGCTATAGGGGAAGAGATTGAATCTCTTCAAAATTATACTGTGAATGTTGGCGTAACTTTTAACAAGACCAATATTGGTGAATCGCTGAATGATGTTGCATGATCATTGGTTGGTTTAGTTGATTCTGATTTTGCAGGTGATATGGATAAAAGAAGATCTCTGACAGGATATTTATTTACTCTAGTTGGGAGTGCGATTAGTTGGAAAGCACAGTTGCAAGCTACACTAGCTTTGTCTACAACAGAGGCAGAGTACATGGCGGTAACAGAAACAGTTAAAGAGGCAATATGGTTGCAAGGTTTGGTGGCAGATTTGGGCTTGGATAGGAGTACTACAAAAGTGTTTTGTGACAGTCAAAGCGCCATACACCTTACAGGGAACCAGATGTACCATGAGCGTACAAAGCACATAGATGTCAGGTATCATTTTATTCGTGATATAATATCAAAGGGAATTGTTGATGTGAAGAAAGTGTCTACACACGATAATCCAGCAGATATAATGACCAAGGCAGTATCAGTTCGAAAGTTTAGGGAGTGCCTAAACTGGATCGGTGTTCGCACTATAGAGTGAATGCCTTAAGGGAATTTGGTGAGTCAGAAGAACAAAAGATTCTTTGTTGATAGTGAAGAAAGGATATTCGCCTCAAGGGGAAGATTTGTTGTGAATGAGTCGAATAGTGGCTTAACAGTGTACTGTGTCCGGCAGTACAGTTTTGTGTTGTGATAGTGATATTGTTCAATCACTTGAGTTAGTCTTGTGGTATGAGACCATTATGACCATAGTCTAGTAAGTCTATTAATTCCCTATAAATAGATTACTAGGGTGACACAAAATACAATCTGAAATCTGTAACCTTTTCTATCATAGTGAAACTCTTTCTCTGACGGCGCCCATGGACGTAGACAATTGTCGAAACACGTTAAATCCTGTGTTTCATTTAAATCTTTCCTTCGTATATATTTTGTGCTTGAGCCATTTTGTGATAATTGCATAGTATTTTATAACACAAATTATTATAGAAATTATATATTTTAATTTTAAAGTAGTATAAGGTTATTATAGTTTTACTATTATACTTTGATTATTACTATGGTTTATGGTTTGATTATAAATACTACAAGTCTTGTTATATTTTGATATTATTTAATAGTACAAGTGTTGTTATTTTTTATAAATAAAATATTATATAGTTTGTATATTATAATTTAAAATTATTATAAAGTTATTATAGTTTTGTTATTATACTTTGATTAATATATTTTAATTATTATGAATTTATGATTATAGTTTGACTATAAATACTATAAGGGTTGTTATATTTTTAGCATTACTTATTTATGATGATATTATTATTATATAAAAAATTCTTTTAGAGGGAACCCGTAGCCGCTACTCAACGAATGCGCACAGGGTAAACTTTGTTCAACGCCAGAAGGTAAACCACACAAGGTGACAGGCTCAGCCAAGAAGTTGAGTGCGCACAGGGTAAACTCTGTTCAACGGTAGAAGGTAAACCACACAAGGTGACAGGCTCAGCCAAGGAAGCATTTGTAGAGGGACTCGAACTCATGGTCTTTGGTCACAAATATGCCTTACTCCACCAACTCGACCACCCATTTTGGGGCATTATAAAAATAGTTTAATTATACTATAACTTGTTATGGTTTATTTAAAAAATTGTGAAAAGTTATTACATTATGGGATTGAAAATTAGAAATAATTTTTATTGCATTAAGTCTTTTACAGTGTATAGTATTTTGGGCCAAGAGTTGTAAAAATGTTCTCAAACTGAACTACCTATATTAGAAACTCTTTCAAAACAATTATTATATTCTCTCAAACTAAAGAAAATAAACTATGGAGTCTAGTGGATAAATTTTACACTAATGACCACCAAATTGAAATTGAAATTATCGTTAACAAAACTATGTCATATTTCGGAGAACTCTCTGATATTAGCTATGATACACATTGTAAGAAAATAATAATAATATGAAAAAACTAATAAGTAAATAAAATATCAAACAATCGCACAAAAAAAGATTATATCAAACAATGAAAGATTGTAGACGGATAATATAGAAGAAGATCTTGGTTTGAGAAATTATAGTAGTAATTATAATCATTGGTTTTGAGAGTTTTTGGAAGAACAATATTGTTGGAAAGAAAATACGAGAGATGAATGATAAATTGATTGAGAAAAAACTAAAAAATAAATCGGATCAAATCGGATATCCAATTTGCAACATTTAAAAAAGATAGTCGTTACAAATCGGATATAGTTGTTACATATCGGATATCCGATTTGTAAACCAGATATCCGATTTGTTTTTTTTAAAATTAACAGAGAAAAAAAAACCTATAAATAAAATACTTATTGTTAATTTGAAAAATAAACAATTTAAAATATCTAAAAAGATATAATAAAAAGATATAATAAAATACTATTATAAATAAACATATCGGATATTTTAACTATCTAAAATATCTAATATTTGAAAGATATAAATATCCAAAAAAAATTAACAATTTTAAAGATATAAATATTTCGTTTATTAATATACATATCTTAAAATTTATTGAAATTCGAATAAATTGATGCATAGAATATACGTATAAAATATATGATAAATTTTGGTAACAACTGTCACGCATAACAGTGTAACGCATGACTCCGTCACGCCTCCAAAATCGTTATAACAGCATGAGATGTAACATCAAGTTATGGCACACTAGTAACTGTTAAATATGTCCGTGGGATAAAACTAAAAATTCTGTGAACTTTAGGAAACCAGCTCTTATCAGCAGACCAAGGGAAGAAATGAATAATAAATTTTGTAGGTATCATGATGACATGGAAGATGATACAAATGATTGTATTTCTTTGAAAAAAAATACAATATTTGATTGATAATGGGAAGCTCTTGACCTATGTGAAGTCACATGGAAGTGCATCGAAGAATAACGGTGCATCAACTTCGAAGGTTGCGCAGCCAGCTGAGAATTTGATGATTATGGAAATGAATATGTTGAGAAGGATATGAACAGGTTACTTCTGATGACAGTTGAGGAGCCTATCGAGGTTGTTTCTATAGAAAAAGGACATGTTCGGGAATTGTGCAAGTTTTTCGAATCGTTAGCAATTTTTGGGGGCGATTCAATGACTGAGAATTCAGACAGCTCAAGGAAAAGGCATGTTGTCAACTTGACAACTCAAATTTAAGGGAGGATGTCAATTCATTTGTATCGGAAGAAAGACATTCCTTTCAAACTGTTTGATGAAGATGATTTAAGAGGAACTGCAGGACCACATGAGGATGTTGTGGTAATCGGAGCTGAGGTGGCTGGCGTCGAAATTCGATGTGTGTTGATTGAAACTGGTGCCAATGTTCTTTTTAAGTCCACCTATGATAGGATGACAAACCCTCATTGGATTACTCAATCAGATCGTATAATTATTGGATTCACGGGTGTAACAGCTCGTGTTGTTGGGGAATTGGAGGGAGAAGTTAGTTTGGGGAAAAGACCATTCAAAAAGAAGGTTCAAGTGCTTTTTGTGGTGGTGGACTGTCCCATAAGTTATAATGCTATTTTTGGAAGGTCATGGCTTTCAAGAATGTATGGGGTGGTTTCAACAGTCCACCAGTGTTTTAAATACGTGGTTGGAGACAGAGTTGGAGTGGTTCGGGGCGATCAAAAGGTTTCCAGAGAATTTTATGCCATTGCGCTTCGGGTCTGGGGATCCAGCAGTGGAGATTTGATGCGGGAATAACAGTTAGAAGGGGTTCCCTCGGAGTTGGAAGAAAGGGTTGACGATATTAGGGAAACTTTGGGGTCTTTAACAGTGAGTGAAGAAATAGAGAAGTTCACTTTTTCAGAAGGAAAAGTGCTTCGGATTGGAACTTTATTGACCCCTAATCTACGTCAACAACTGCTTAATTTTTTGTCTCAGAATTTGGACGTCTTCTCTTGGAAGACAGAAGTGTAACAGGAGTACCCATCGAAGTAATTCGACATAGTTTGGCCATAGATCTGAAGGTTAAGACAGTGATTCAAAAAAGAAGAGCATTTTCATCAGAGAAAGTGGAAGCAATTGTTGCAGAAGTGGATCGATTATCTAAAGTCGGACACATAAGGGAATCTCAATATCCTTTGTGGACTGCGAATCTAGTAGTAGTTAAAAATAAGAATGGGAAATGGAGGATGTGTGTGGATTTTACAGACTTAAATAGAGCTTGTCCTAAAGACTCGTTCCCAGTTCCTCAAATTGACCAGTTGATTGATTCTACTTCAGGCAACAAAATTTTGAATTTTATGGATGCTTTCGCGGGGTATAAACAGATCCAGATGGATCTGAAGGATCAAGAATGCACGAATTTTATAACTGATATAGGCCTCCATTGTTATAGGGTGATTCCCTTCGGATTGAAGAATGCTGGAGCCACTTATCGGAGATTAATGAATAAATCTTTTGCTACGCAGATCAGAAGAAATATTGAGATATATATAGACGATATGGTAGTAAAACGTTCAAGGGATTAAGTGCATCTTGATGATCTAGAAGAAGCTTTTTTGAATCTAAGGGCAATCAGGTTGAAGCTAAATCCGGAGAAATGTACCTTCGGAGTTCGATCGGGGAAGTTTTTGGGTTTTATTATTAGCGAAAAAGGAATAAAAGCCGACCCAGAACAACTAAAGGCTTTGATAACAATGAATTCACCTCGATCAGTCAAAGAAGTGCAAGTATTGACAGGAAGGTTAGCAGCACTTAATCAATTTATTTCACAATTTTCTGATAAATGCTTTCATTTCTTTCAAGTGTTACAAGGACCTAACAGGTTTGAATGGACGTCGGAATACGAAGCAGCGTTCACAAGCATTAAAAATTTATTGTCATCACCAGAAATATTAACAAAGCCTCTAAATGGGGAGAAACTATTCTTGTACATTGCCGTATCGGATTTTGCACTCAATGCAGTGCTAATTAGTGAAGATTCAGGTATTCCGAAGCCGGTTTATTACGTCAGTAAAATTTTGGTGGCAGTAGAAAAGAGGTATATGAAGTTGGAGAAACTGGCTTTAGCATTGGTGATTGCTGCTAGAAATATGCGTCCATATTTTCAAGCTCATACTATAGAAGTCCGAACTTCATTCCCTTTAAAAAAATATATTACAACGACCAGATATTTCAGGGAGGATGACTAAATGGTCAGTGGAGTTGGGAGATTATGATATTTTATTTACACCTCGAACAACAATCAAGGCGCATGCGTTGGCTGATTTTTTTTGTTGAGTTCCACTCAAGTAGATCGGATGAGGAAGAAAGCTCAAAAGTTTTGCCTACTGATTCGAGGTGGGTTGTTCAAACAGATGGAGGGTCCAGTATTTCAGGATGCAGTGCTAGAGTTCAATGGATAGCTTTGACGGGGGAAACAATGGTCCAATCAATTAAATTCTGTTTTCATGCTTCAAACAATGAAGCTGAAAAGCTGCTTTGGTAGGTTTGAGATTGGCAAACATTTGTGGGGCGACTTCAGTACGTTAAGAAATGAATTCTCAATTATTGGCGAATCAAGTATCTGGGTTTTCTGAAGCAAGGAAGGATCGTTTGATTTTATATCTTCGGGAGCTTCAGAATTTAATGCTTTTATTTGACAATGTGGTTGTGGAATATATCGGGCGAGGAAGTAACATGGTGGCTGATTCTTTAGCAAATGATGCTTACAAGGAAGAATATCCTTGGATTTTGCTACAGGCGAATCCTTCAATTGTTGATCAACTTGGCCAATGTGAAATTATAGAGGAACTTTTTGCCACTGATGAAAACCGACGCGATTGTCGATCAGATATTCTTAATTTTTTTACCTAAGGGTTACTGCCAGATGATTCTCAACTGGCTAAAACGTTAAGGGGTAAAGCCTTTGGATATATAATTCTGGATGGAATTTTGTATAAAAATGCATTAAGTAGATCGTTGTTACGATACTTAAGCAAGCAAGAATCACAAGAAGTATTGTGAGAGTTGCATGATGGAGAAGGGTCAGCTCATTGTGGGTTTAAAGCTTTATCTCGTAGATTTTTACTTGCAGGGTTTTATTGGCCTACAATCATGAACGATGCTAAAAATTTAGTCCGAGGTTTTGATACTTGTCAGAGATTTTCCAATGCTATTTACAGACCAGCTGTACCGCTTATGTCTATATCTGAGGCGATACCGTTTGATAGATGGGGACTTGATCTGGTGGGACCTTTGCCTATGGCCTCTGGGGGAAGGCAAATGATAATTGTGGCTATGGATTATTTTACGAAATGGGCAGAAGCAGGACCACTATCAGGTACAAAGGCAAATGATGTTATCAAATTCATTGTGAATAATATATGTTGTCGTTTTGGGGTTCCTCGGAGAATTACAACAGATAATGGCCCTCAATTTAACAATAGGAAGATGACTGCATTCTGTACTTCTAAAGGGATTCAGCAATGTTTTTCGACGCCGTTTCATCCTCAGGCTAATGGACAAGTAGAAGTGACAAATAGAACGATCTTAGATGGCTTGAATAAGAATCTATCGGGGCCAGCAGGAAAATGGACAAATTATTTGCAAGAGGTGCGTTGGGCTTATCGAACAACTCCAAGGGAGGCTACCAAAGAAACTCCTTTTGCTTTGGCATATGTTATGGATGCGGTTAGCCCTATTGAATCTACGATGTTATCTTTTAGAATATGTCAATATTCTGAAAGATTTAATGATGAAATTCGAAGGGCGCCTTTTATCAGCTCGGATCTAGCTATCTCATAGGCATAAAATTGTTCGGATACTTTGTTATGCAAGGTCTCTCTGAATTTATTTTCAGTATCATAAGCTTTCTTATAGCAAACCATATCCTTGGCCAGTTTCTTGAGATGGTCTTTAGAAGCTTCAACTTGACAAGCAAGAGCTTTTGCAGCAGCATCAAGACCGGAAAATGGTTGAAGAGCGGTAGTTATTACAGGATTTGGAGGGGGGTTGCGGTATTCTGAGGTACTCGGTTTATCAATCATATCCAGAGATGTAATAGGTTCGAAGGTGCGAGGCGATCTTGGAATTTCTTTCTCTGGAGTAGGCCTTGCAAAATCAAGCATGTGATTCTGAATTACTTGAAGGGTAGGATCCTCTTCGTCATCAAGTGCTTCTGTGGTTTCAAAATCAATGAACATATCTGGGTCAAAGCTTGTGGGACGATGGTAAACAGTAGAAGAAAAATCATCAATGACAATTACAGGATGTTCTTGCAAGGAATGATCTTCGGTTGGAGGATTTATGGAGTGTTGTTGTTGCTGGGTTTCAACGGCATTTTCTTCAGGCTCATCGATTAATTTGTTGAAGTAATTTTTCTTTGTTTATTCTTCTTTCCGAGGGAATCGGAAGATTTTTTCTTCTTTTTCGATGACTTCTCTTGGTTTTCTCCCTCTTCGATAGGTGAAAGATTTTGTTCACCAGTTTTATGTTTTTTACGCTTTGGTTTTGAGGGTGTGGAAGGGTTAGCACTAGATGTGCTAACTGCCTTTTTTCCTTTCTTCTCTTTGATGATTTTTTTCTTTTTCTTTTTAGGCAGATGGTTGTCTGATCTGTTTCGGATTGGGAGGAAGACTTTACAATCACCTTGGGGAATTCGTTGGCATACGAGCTTCGGATCTGGGTTAGAAGATAAATCTTTGGGAGGCAGCCCACGTTCTGTGATTGGAAACATATGGCATTGAAGGAAGTTAATGGGTTGGAAGGCGGTATGGAAGGCGTTATTCCACTCTTTTTCAGCCCAGGCAGCCAATTTTTGGAATATCACCTTAGCTGTTTCTCGACGAGTGAAGTAGCGCTTCGAAATTTCTGGTATAAGCAAACAG
This sequence comes from Limnanthes douglasii subsp. nivea, assembly GCA_036936605.1. NCBI lineage: Eukaryota > Viridiplantae > Streptophyta > Magnoliopsida > Brassicales > Limnanthaceae > Limnanthes > Limnanthes douglasii. Next base: position 180,940,392 of record JAUPFV010000003.1, read on the forward strand.
AATAAAGTGTTAAGTAAAGGAAAGGAAGATGTATTAAAAAAAATCAAAATTAAGAAAGAAAGAAAATTTTAAGGAGAACTTACGATTGATTCTCCAGGCTATAGTTAACTTCGAAGGATTGCCTTTGGAAATTGGTTTGACATTCTCCCAAGCTCCAGAGATGAAAACAAACCTTTGTTTCCATAGCTTGTCAGCTTCCAAAAGATCTTCGATGATTTTAAGATTATCCAGCAGTGTAAGATAATATAATGGGAGCTTCAGACCTTTGGAGAGCTGAGTAAGTGAAATAAAGTCCTTGATGCTGATCGGTATTTTGGAGAAGCGAGATACCATGATCACTGACATTAAGGTGAACCACTTATTTGAAGTTACTTGGGTAGGGCACAAGGTAAGAGTTTCGAAGTACTCCACGATCATCGGATCTATGAAAATCAAAGACCCCAATTGATGATTTCTGGATAAACCACCAACTCGTCATCCTCACAGTCAAGGGGAGTTTCTCCTTCTTTTGGTAGTCAAAGGGTGATGTAATCTCCCATTTCCCATTGCTTTTTGAGAAAAAAGGCTTGGCTTTCTTTGTAATATATGTATCGAACCTTTTTCAAGGCGATAATATATTTGCTCTCAAGGTTTCTTAGATTCCTCCTAATATTCGCCCTTTCCTCCTCGGAAACAGAGCAGACATTGGCTTCCTCTTGAGATTCGGCTTCAGCATCGGATTTAGTAGCCTCTGAATCAACTTCATTGGCTTTCGAGGTACCTTCTTGAGGATCTTGAGAAGAGGGAATGTTTGCTTCTGACATAGGAATTGCAGGTCAAATTGCTTCTTCTGATATTTCTCTTTGAGGAGGATCGGTGGTGGTGATTTTCGATGGAGATGGAGTTCGATTTATTGTTGATTCATCTCCCATTGCGATGAAGGTCTTTTTAGGCTTGGACGAAGAAGGTTTTTGTGAGGAAGGGTTATTTGTTTTCAATTTCAGAGGAGAAACTTTTCTTTGAGTAGAAGATGTTCGATGGGTTTTAGGGCCATAAATTTTAGATGATGTTTTTTCTTCAATATTGGGAGTAGGAGAAAGTTTTGGAACTTTGGTAGGATCGAAGTTACCGTATTGAAATGTCTCAGTCGTACTTCCAATTGGGCCACCAAAAATTAACCCTGCTCTTCGATACTATTCGGCTCTTTGTGTTATGCAAAAATAGTCGTAAGAACCGAACACCAGATTGCTATCAGTATCAGAACATTCTGCTATTTTGGGTAAAATAGCCTTCGAATTTTTGGTTATCGGTTTCTTTCTCATAAACCAGGAATAGATTGATTGGAGAAGATGAAGATTGATCGGAAAATTTGAGTTTGGCAGTGAGAATACTGGGAATAAGGGAGGAGCAGTTGAAGGTAGCCAAAAAAGCTCTGATTTCTCTCTAGAATGGTTGTGTCTAAAAAAAGTTGAAATGAAAAATGAATGGTATTTATACAAAAGTAGGTGAAGACGTGTGAAGATGGACAGACTCATTTTATGATAGGTTGGAATACGAATCGCTGGGTGGGTTAGATGTTTGACATCTGTCAGATTTACTTCACCGATTGAATGTAACCGTTATACTTATAACCGTTACATTCAAAGGGGGAACACCTAAGCAATATGTTGAAGGCAAAATTTGCCTTGAAAATTATTCGAAGTAATTACATCGAATCTTTTGGTTATTATTCAAAGGTTATTTGACTATGGCCTCAAATATATCATTAAGAATGATTTGGTTTTAAGAGTTTATAATTTACATATCATATATACGCTTCGAATTTTAATTCAAGTTAATGTCTTTGAATACTTATTTTTATGATCATATATCTGTTATTCGAAGACATTGGCTTCGAATAGTTTGCTTGTTTTGATTTATGGCAAGTTGATGATTCGAAGATAAACAACTTTGAAGACTTTTTAGTTCTCATTCATTTATTGACATGAGAACTAGGGGGGCTTCTAATATGGAAATGAGTTTTTAGGATATAATTTATAAACAATGTAAATTTAGGGACTTGATTGTAATTAGTGTAAGTTTTGTCTTTAATTTCTGAATGATATAAGTATTCGGAAGTTATTGTGACTTTACATAATTTGTAAGGACTAAATAGCAATTAACCCATTTTTATAACAGATTCAGATATTCAACTAAGTCTTGGCTCATCTATCGAAAGGACGAGACAGGTCTAATACAAAGGTTGAATACTTTTACTTGAAACTCATTTTGTACTTGTGTTTTCCCTCTCTAAAAACTCTAAAGAACTTTCTCTCTCTAAGACTTCTCTCTAGCAATTTACCAAAGCAAATTAAAACCTTATCACAAATGATCCAAAAAACAACATTTAATTGGTTGGAACATTTTTCTATCTATACTTGTTAACAACTAAGTCTATTATCTTTTCACCGTCTATTCAAAATTTAATAGTATATCTAAACACCTATCTTAAATTTAAGCGACCAAGTTTTGTTATCACCAACATTTAAGGATAGCAATGGGTCGGGTTTAGACCGGGTTTGTGCCAACCCGTTTGGACCTATTGTTTTTTACTTGAACCCCGAATCCGGCCCGACCCGCAACAGGTTTAATATTTTTGAACCCGAGCCCGTCCCGTTTATGTCCGCAGGTCAGCATGTCCCGACCCGCAAACATTATTTTTACTATTCGGGTTGGTCGAATCGATTCGGTCTGATCCAAACCAGCTCAAATTGGACTTTATTTTTAATTTAAAACAAAAGTTTAAGATCCAAATAACTTCAAAAAATAAAAATTAGGATTTGGAGTGTATATAGGCAATAATCTAAAGAAATATATTTATAATTTATGGAATTAGTTTATGGAAAAATAATATAATTAATAAAATATTATTGACTTTAAAAATAAAATAATAATTACTCAAATACCGATATATTATTAGAATAAATAAAAGGCCATTCTTTTAGTATTTAGCAAGTATATGTTTTTAGTTATATTTTGTTTACAATTATTTTCTTTTTATATATTTTTTATTTTTTATGTATAGTTAATATTTACAGGTCGGGTTGGATTGGACAAATTAAAAATTCATATCCGGTACGATCCGTCTACGGATCATAGTTCGTATATCCGTACCCGATCTGCTAAAGCCCGACCGGATTAGACCGGATCGGACCAACATTGCCACCCCTGCCAACATTGATTAAAAAAAAAAGAGATTATTAAATGTAGGAACTGACACCGACCATTGCAGGTGACACCAATTTGTTTAACGTTCATTATACACCAATGTGTTTAACGCTCATTCTATTATCATTAACTGAGTGTACCTCCCAAAACCTGAAAGATACCCATAAATATATTTGAATGGTCTAATGCGAATTAACAAATCACTTAAAGATTTCAACGATCATATAAATGATCCCTTGAAAGTTTTAAGACATTATTGTATAAGGTACAAAACTCATTAGGTATTATGGAGTGTGTAATATGATATACATAGTTACTCTTTAGTCAAAACAATACTCTAGAAACAGCTTGACCAAGCAGATTAGTCGTTAAAAAGCCATTCTTTCCTTCTGTATCTCCGACGGTAGCTTCACGTCACTGGCCAATCCAACGGCTTCAAGAAACTTGATAACATACCAAGTCATATCGACTTGCCACCATTCAAGACCATGTCGGGCTGAGTATTCAAACGCGTGGTGATTATTGTGCCAACCCTCACCAAACGCAAGTACCGCTACCCACCTGAACATTTTTTTTGTTTTCAATATTTGAATTTAGAAAAAATAAATATAATCTTGTTTAATTAAGGATGTATGCAAGAAAATGTTTGTATGAGTACCAGTTATTCCTTGAGAGATCCTTAGTGTTCCAAGCTTGGTTTCCCCATACATGGCATGCAGAATTGACTAGCCAAGTTATGTGGTATACCCATACTATCCTCACTCCCTATCATAGAACAAACCAAGATTATCAATAAAAATAGAGGCCGTATATGTCCAAGTTTGTTAGCTGATATTTGATAAGAGTAGAATTTTTCTAAAGCATACAAACAAGTAGCCAGAGATCTAAGATAAGGATAGGCTTTGAATGGTTGCACCTTTACGTGGACACGAATCAAATCTCATTTTCTATGGCCCTACTTCTGTAAATGTACAAATTAAGAAAAAACAAACTGGTCCATTAAAGAAAAAAGGAGAACGTAAATCGCGCAGCAGCCACTAAAACACTCAAGCTCTTTGCGAGTTGAGCTATGCCTCGGGGTCACAACTTAGTCCACTAGTTTAGTAAACCAGAGATGATCGCAATACAGAACCATAAACCACAAGTAATGGATGTATGGTAGAACGAAGTGCAATAACATGCGTTCTCCCAACCCAGTTAAGGAAGCAAAATTTACGGCAAGAGGCAATTGTATAATATCAAGCTTTTTAATATAGAGTGTCGATGTTTGTCGACCCTAACCCAAAATATAGAGTTTCAATGTTTGTCGACCCTAACCCAATTTTTCTGCAAGTAAATTATGTTGAGGTGTTATAACTTCTACTTATCAAGTATATCATTTTAGACATGTTGAATACTTTGTTACATAATTTCGAATTGTCCTTAGCTACTTTTGACAAACCAAACTCAAACATCAGATAATCTTACTAAAATGTTATAGGAGTTTACGAAGAAAGTACTTACCATTCCCCACACAAGGAAGGGGAAGCCACCGAATGAGTACAAGATAGCTGCAAGTACGACTGGATGTAAAATGTACGTAGTTCTTAGAAACCTGTAGAATGGTTGCTTCTCTAAATCACCCACATTGTTTGGTTCTCCACACTGCAAAATCACACATTCACAAGTTAAGTGAATTATTTTCCTGCAAGTTTAGAACAGACAAACAAAATTAAGATAGAAGTATAACAATACCCTTTCGACAATAGAATTGGCATCAAAGAACCAATTCATGTGACTGAACCAAAATCCTTCTAAAGGGCTATGTGGGTCTCTGTCAGAATCACAGAACTGGTGATGGTACCTATGTGTGCTCACCCAATCAATGGGATGACCCTAAAACAAACCCAAAACACAAATATCAACACAAAAATTCATATTTTTATACTTAAAAAACCACAAGAATGAGAGAAACCAGAACACTGAGTACTGACCTGAAGAGCTTGAGCTCCACAATAAGCAAATAGATACTCAAGCCATTTTGGTAATTTGAAACTTCTGTGAGAAAGATTTCTATGGAAAGACAAAGTAATACCCAGGAGCCCTGTCACTATGTAGAGCCCGAAAGCAACCCACAAGGCAGGCCAATTGAACTGAAACGGTGCTAAAAGACTAAGCAAATGCATCCCCAAAACTGTACAAGCTGCTAAGACATCCATTACTTTCCATTTTCTTCCGCCAAAAACTTTCCGTTCGTTCTTCACCACCACATCTGATAACAGAATTCTCCTACCCACTTCTGCCTCTGGTTCATTGACTCCCATTGACAGTTCACTAGCCGAAACAGACACGTTTCTCTTCTGAATCCAATTCAAGTTGGTCAAAAGATTCGGTTTTGATTGATTTTGGTTTGTGCTTAGCTTGTTGGGTACATGGTGCCAGAAATTCGAGACGGTATTAGGGTTTGCTCTTGTTGTGTGGATGGCGTATGGACGGAGATGAACTAGCTTGGGTTTCGGCAATGGCGTTGTAATCAAAGAAGCCATTTTTGGTACTTGAGGTTTATGAGTTTGCTTTAAAAAATTGTGGGTCTTTTTCAAAACTGGGTTTTGGTATATACCTGTAGTTGTAATTTGTATGAGACCATCGTGGCTCTGTATATACATACCTGTCAAAACATGACCGAGAGAGGATAAGGTTAGAGAATCGGGGTTTAGGGTTGTTTAGAGATTGCGGATTAGACGGTTGAAATATGACCACAAGTGTTTTGGAAGTTTAGGGTAAGGTCAAATTTTTCCCTTAGATTTTGTCTCTAAAAAAATCTAGCTTTGGTCTAGACTCTCTCTCTCTCCTTCTCTCATCTTCAAACCAAAAAAAAAAAAAATTACTAACCAGCCAACTTGTTACTAATGGCAAGCCAGAGCGCATCAATCTTTGCGTACCAACCTCTACCAGCTGCAGTTTCCAATTCTCAATCAAATCAATTTGTGCCAGGCACTTTCGGTGAGTTTTTTATTACGTGCTCCTTTAAGTTTCTTCAGTTTGTTGTTGATTCTTTTAAATAGAGTTCTGTCAAACAATAACAAAGTTCCTTACTTCAATATGACATGGACGACTTAGTTTCTTATAAACAAAGCTTTGTTTTTAATCCTGTCATAACATAAAGTAAAGTACAACAAGGTAAGCAAGATTACAGTTCCTTCCATAGGCCATGTTTTTAGGCACCACAACTTTCAGTGCACAAGTATCTAGTGTTTTCAGTCTGATTTTAATTCGGTTCTAGTGTAAATTTCGAGATGTTTTTTAGTATGTACTTAAGAGCACTTAGATATTCAAAGACAACACAGCAACATAGGTCATTTAAAATTATATGTTTCACAATCGAATGGGTTACAAATTCACTACTATAATGCAGCTTGTAACATATCGGGTGCTTCGTTAAGAAATTTGACGAAGAAAAACAGATTAGCCAAACTTAGTGTTCAAGTAAGAGATGCAGCTGCTGTCACAGCGACTCCTGTCGAAGAAGAACCTAAAGAGTACTAATTTCCACTCTTTGTATTGCGACATTAAGATCTAGTTTCCATTTTTGTTATCCATTTGGATAGGAAAACTAAATATATTCTCGATGTTTTATCCTAGTAAATTTTGTATCAGGGCTCACCAGAAATGAAAATAAGTTTCGCTTTTTTTTGTTCCCTTGAAGTTTTCCTGGAATTAGAGCACAGCCTAAATCTACTTGTGCAGTGTAGAGATGACTTGAAACTTACTTGCTTGTAGATTTGTGCTTCCTTCATGGGCTAAGTTTGAACTTGGAATGGCACCTGTGTATTGGAAAACCATGAATGGCCTCCCTCCTAGTTCAGTGAGTTTACGCATTTCCACTTCCTACGCCCTATGATTGTAAATAACATATTTGTGATCTCTAGCGCGAACTGAGCTCTAAACCTTGACAGGGGGAGAAGTTGAAGCTTTTCTACAACCCAGCTGCTACCGAAATTGTCCCCAATGAAGAATTTGGGATCGCCTTTAACGGTACTTTATGTTGTAGTGTCTTAAGAACCATGGATATAAGTATTAATATTATCAAACATTTGAGTTTTTATGCTATAAATTTATGAGTAATACCCTCCTCTGCAGGAGGATTCAATCAGCCGATTATGTGCGGTGGGGAACCAAGGGCAATGCTTAAGAAAGATAGAGGGACAGCTGATACACCGATATACACGATCCAGATATGCATCCCCAAGCATGGTTAGTTATAAAGCTACATCTTTACAAAACAACAAACAAGTTCGAACTCCTAAAGAGCTCTTTTCCTTCATTTGCAGCAATGAACTTGATCTTTTCATTCACCAATGGAGTCGACTGGGACGGTCCTTACAAACTGCAGTTTCAGGTTCCTAAGAATTGGCGTAACAAAGACATTGACTTTTTCAATCAGGTACGTCAGTGACATGATGCACTATGTAAGATGAGAATATCCCTCCTCTCTTGAGGTTGATAGACCCTTTATCGTATAACTTTAACAGTACATAGTGAAAATTTGTGCAGGGTCTAGCCGAAGAATTAAATAAAGAAGGTGCATGTGATAGAGCAATCTTCCCAGACACAACTATTGTAGACACAAGATGTGCTATGATCGGGAACTTGTCCGTCCAAGGAGTGAGTAACCTTTCCTTTTATATATATATTGTTCTGTAGTAATTTTGCGTATTCGTTCTTCAATTGAAACAAATAAATAATTTCAGGGTGATCGTTGCGATCTTAATCTGGTTCCAGGATGTATGGATCCTAGCTCACCTTCATTTGACCCATCAGCCAATGTTGACGATGGTTCATGCCCTATAGATATTGACCCGGATGTGTAAAATAAATCCATGCGCTTGTTTAAGGACATTGTATACATTGCACAATGTTAATAGCCACTTCTAGGCATATAGCAAATAGCTCCACTTGTATAGAAACTCAAAACCACATTAAATGGTTGCATAAATTTAGATAGTTTTGTATTATCTGCTATTAACTATCCTTTGTTATTAAAAATTGTTCTCTTTTACAAAATATAAATAATGAATAACTATGATTTATAACCTTTTTTTCCAAACAGGGAAGAGCGTTTTGAGTCAAGAGACTGAACTGATTACTGATTCAATCAGTGAAAATCAATCAAATTCAGCTAGGTTTAGAAATTATCATCTTTTAACAAAGCTTCTTTTGCAGGTTTCTTTCTTTTACTTTCCTCGTACTTGCCGCCTAAAGAATCGAACAAAATGCCAGCACCAACTCCAGCAAACAGATCAATAGTGTAGTGTCCTCTTGAACCCAGCAATCTTATAGCTTGCAAAACATTAAGTACGTCATACAAGTATGCCAGTTTCCTCCGCTGTACTCTTCGCATATCCAGTGATGCTATCACTGCACCTGCCACATGGCCTGAAAAAAATAGGAAGAATGATACGTTTCCAACTGGAAAATCGGCTCCCGAACCTAAAAATTCCTGCAATTGAATAAGAACAATAGAACAATATAAGTAGAAGTAGAGGTATAGTGAATATAAACATTACTACTTATCGTTAATATAAGTTAATACAGCTAGCATATTATCCATATAATTACTGTTTTCTGCATACACACAAGTAGAGATGGAAGTGAGCTGAGCCAAACTTCAACCTTTTCATGCTGGAGCTCGGCTTGTTAAAAATATTAAGCATCGAGCTCCGGACTTTTCATACTAGAGCTCGGCTTGTAAAAAATATCAAGCATCGAGCTCCGGTTCAGGTTCATTCAGGGATAGTTTGGTGTTCAGCCTATAAACCAAATGGCTAGCTTAAATAAGCACATAAATAAGTTAGCTTTTTAAAACTCACTATTTGTTTGGCATCTTATAATAATTGTTAAGATTACAAAAAAAACATTATAAAAGTAAAAGAATAACTAAAAAAATATAAAAACATGTCTTCTATGAAAAATAATGACAAAACAAAAAGTCAAAAATTGATTAAGCCAAACAAAAAACCATTTTTAGCTGCGTTTATTAGGCCTTTTTATCCTAATATTTTTTGAGATGAACCAAACATACTTCTTTATAAGCTAATGACATCAAACAAGCCCTTAGTAGTTGATGTTTGAGTCTGGGAACTACCTTCCGAAGTGGTACCGTGATTTAGATCACAACCAAATTAAAAATCAAAGGACTTGTACGTAAGAAACTATTGTCATTTGTAAAGAATGAATTTAAAGTTCTAAAATGAATATCTCAATAATATATATATATATATATATATATATATCATATATATCAAAATTGTATTATATAGCACAAACAAGTGTTACAAGTTCAAGTATGAAGTGCTGAAAGCTCGACTACAAAAGCTACACGAGATTAATAAAATCTACCAGCTCGGCTCAATTGTAAAATGAATCAAGCTATACACGAGTCTGAGTCCATACAATTTCCGTCTCTACACGCATACAATGTCACTCTCTCTTCTGTACAAGTACAACCTATCATAGGCACAACGGAAAACAGAGAAATAAAATGAAGTTACCTCGGGCAATGGAAGTTGAGTAGAGTAACCAACAATCCCACGGCAAGTAAACATGAAAATAGTAGATATAGTTGCTCGCGCCCTGCCCTCCATTAGCCAAGCCCATAGAATATAGACAGTTTGCATCGCAACAAACACCTAGACACATATGTTAGGTGTAAGAAGACAGAGTACCGTATTTCATTGCACTACATGTAAATGTAACAAACAAAATCAGCCCATAATTTCTTCTTCTCTTCTTACAATGCTCATTGAAATATGGTTCTTTCATTTGATGATCATTCCAAGTTCTATAACCAAGAACTACAAGGATTTAAGATTTATATTATCATATTTTTCTTTTATATAATTACAAGGTTGAAAACTGAGACTCTAGTCCTAGACACAACTTGCAAGAATATGTCAAAGATTCCCCATAACCTAAAACAAAAAGAGCCCACATTACATATTATCTAAACTCTGAAACCAATCCCGTGAGCTATAAATGTCGGAAACAAACACGATTCCCAATGTATTTGAGAAAAAAAAGCCTCCTTAAAATTTGGAAACGAAATACTACCGTATTCAAAGCAGCCAATAGGGTATTGAGATCAGGCCAAGATGCCAAACTTTGATTAAGCCAACGCGTGGCCACGAACCCTACATCGAATGGGGGAGACGACGAGGGGATCATCATGAGTGTGTACTCCACGCCCATGAAAAACAGCATCCCGGCGGCGAACATACATAGCAACGGGTGGTATCTCGCCACGTTTACGACGTCCAGAAGGGTCCACGTCGTGAAAGCGGCTTTTGAGCGAGACGCGTTCGCGTAATAAGCTCCCATTTTTTCGGAGCGGGTTTTCGGGTCACGATCGAGATCTGAGTTGAGCTTAGATCTGCGACGGAGTTTCGCGTCGGTCATGTGAGTTGGCTACGGCGGAGAAATACACGAGACGGACGTAAATGTAGATTGAATGATGATGAAAATAAAAAATTTGAGTGCTTAATGAGTTGTTTTTGTTGGTTGGCAAGTTTGATACACCGAGTAAAAGAATTTTATGTCATTGCCTCCGTTTAGTGATCGGACTCCAGTTAGCTTTTCATTTTCTCCATGTCCCTTGAATTCAATACTTTTTCAAAATTTTATCTTTAATTATAACTTATATCAAATTGATAGCTTGAAGATTTTAGTGAATTTGATTCTGAAAGACGTCTGCTTATCGGGGTTTATATCTAGACCTCCCTATGATCTTACGGGGTAAAATTTTAAAACTTTGATATTTTTATATTTGGGCGAAAAAATTTCAAAATTTAGAGTTGATTTTTATCATAATTTATGCTGATCGCTTATTTTTATTTTTTTAAATAAATCATCGGGAGTTTTTGTTTTATAACTTTGATTTGTCAATTGCATTTGCAAAGGGTGGTCATGTTTATAGTATAAAGATAACATGTATTTCAACCAAAGAGAAGTATTTATTCCAAACTTAAACCACATTTTACAAGCAAACGTATTTTACATATCTTATAGCCTTCTAATGTTAATAATTTCCTCCTCAAATGGATTACATAGATTAATCCAACTTATCCAGTTTACAGTTTGTTTAGCATCCCTAAAACCCCAAAGAAATTTGTTGCACATATTCTCAATCCTATAAATTATTGTCTTTGGTAATTGACAATTTTGTAAATGGTATACTAGAATAGCCATCAACATAGATTGTATAAGAATGAGCTTTCCACCAAACGATAATAGTTTTTCTTCCCATTTTTGGATTCTCAGAATGATTTTTTTACACAAGTTCATTAAAATTTCCAACTTTGTTAATTCCGAAATATTTGAGAGTTAAAATTTTATGGAAAAAAACCAGTTATATTCTCAATAGACTTGATACTTGCTTGAGTTATTTTTGAAGAACGGACATATATATTTTTCTCTTTATTTACCATTTGACCAAAGTTTTCTTCATAGTGTCCAGTTTTCTTAAGATTAGGAGTTGAACCATTAGCAAATATTATAAAATCATCATAAATACAAGGCATGAAATAACTACAATGCTACTTGTTTTAGTTCTTATTCCACTGTTTTTTGCATGTAGATTTTTCATACCCTTATTAGGCATTCTTCTACAAGAATGAATAGGTTTGGAGAAGTATGATCTCCTTGTGTCGTACCTTTAGTAAATTTGAAGTATATTTTTGCTCTCAATTAACAATTATATAGAATGAATATAAACTGATACAATTCCTGAGTACAGTCTAGTCATCTTTGATTAAATCCAAAAGTCTTCAAAATGTTCATGATAAATTTAAAGATTAGTCTATCAAAAGCCTTGGACATGTCTATCTTAAGCATCATATTTCAGTCCTCTTATTTTATTTTTGAGATTATATGATAACTCTTGAGTCAATAATATATTCTCATGTAAATTTTTGCCTTTCACAAATCTACCTTGTTACTCTGAAATAAGTTTAGGAAGAACTCTTAATAGCTTTTCATTTAGTACTTTTCAAAGTAATCTATTAAATATTGTACATATGTTAATTAGTCTATATTGACTCCAATTTTTTGGTGATTCTATATTTGGCACCACGAAGATGTCAGTTGCAATATATCCTTGAGGAGCTTGATGTCCTTGAAAGAAAGCTTTGATAGCTTCACAAAGATCTTGTGATATGATTGGCTAGTAAAATTATAAGGATTTGGAATTGAACCCATCAACACTATATGTGCTATTAGGTCTCAATGATTTCACAAAATTGTGAATCTCTTCATTTGAAGATAAATCTATTACATTCTAAATTTGTTACCAATCTATTAATCATATTATGGAGATCTTTAAATTGTGTATGGTTTGGTTGCTTAGCTAATATGTGTTTAAAATTTTCTTCGGCAAACTTGTTTAATTCAATATGATCACTTAACCAATAATCACCATCCATAATGCATTGAATTTTATTCTCTCTTTTTAACATAGTTATGAAACATTATGTATTTTTATCCCCATTCTTCATCTAGTCAATACCACTTTTTTGCTCACAATATGATTCATCTCTAGCCAACAACTGAAAATGATTCGCTTGAGATTTTGAATACTTAATTTTATCTTCTATATTTTGACTAGCTTCAAAGCAGTTTCAAGGTGTTTTACCTTATCTTCAGACTAAACAATAGCTTCAAATATATTTCTAAATATCATCCAATTCTAACTTTTTAAACTGTGTTTGATGACTCTTTTCAATTTGTTCTAGAAAACTAGTATTAAAGTACCGAGCATATCTTCTTTCCAATATTACTCAACCACTTCTAAAAAATTTGGATCCAATGTCTCCATATTTTGAAACTTGAAAGAGGATTTTATTTGGTTTCTATCAACTAATATGTTAATGCATAAAGGTGAGTAATCAAAGTCATTTCCTTCTAGATGATTTAATTTTGTATTTTCAAAATATTCCTACCAAGTTGAATTATCTAACAATCTATCCAAACTCTTCTATTGATGGTTATATGTCAAGGTGAACCAAGAATCGTAAAAACCTGCATATTCTAAGTGATAATCTTAAATAACATTATCGAAATCATTCATGTTTCTCAAACATACTGTAGAGCAAGTCAATTGTTCATTTGAGTTTAATATGACATTAAAATGTCCCATAAAAATCCATCATTTAGATTGTTCAGCTACCTCTCTTAATCCATCTCATAAAATAACATTATATTCCCTGGTATTTTTAGTATAAAAAACTGTAACTAAGAAATCCATTTCGAAAGTAGAGTGATAGACTTTAGATGTAGAAATTGTGCATGGTTTATAACAGTGTCCACCGTATAGTTATTTTTCCAAAAGACCCATATTGTGTTGCTTCTATTGAGTGCACTTTGATTAAAACCAAGTCTTATAGTAATTTTTCTAATTTTATCAATGGTATCATTGGTTCTTGAATAGCTATGAAATAAATTTTCTATATCATTTTAATTGATTAGAGTCTCTTAATATGTCTTTATTCTCGACTCTCCTCACATTGTAATTAAGGATTGTGAATGTCATTTGAATGATTTCATTAAAGGGTCTAGAAGACCCTTCAAATTTGACTGTTTTGCTCGAATCTATCATTTTAAATAGCTTATCTTTAGAATTATTCTTCTTGTTGTTAATAACCTCATTAAACTCCTTAAAATGTTGAATATTTCCAATAATAGAGGATGAAATTAAACTTCTAATATATTTTTAGATGAAACAAGATCTAAACCCAAAATATCCAAAACATGTGATAGACTAAAAATATCCAATCATCTCATTTTCCGTGACAAGTAAATCGATATTCACTAACTGTTTATCACATTTACTTTCCTCCAACACTACTAATTCTGGTCTATTTTTCCTTTACGTAATTCATTTGAAAATTCCTCTTGTATATTAGTTAAAAAAATCATTCAGGTAAATAGGTTGAGTTTACATTGTTAATAATGGTTAATCTAACTTTAAGAACCCAAACTTCAACATCATTCCTGTTTTTATTTCATTTTTAGCAATAGATTTAGTCTGCAACCGTTGATTATCTATTGTTTTACCTTCTTTGAAATGAGTTGATTTCTTGTATTCCAAGTATTGTGGCCTGAGTAATGGTGTTTATAATAGTATGAATTCAAGTCTCCATATTCAATTCCTTGTCATAAGTCATAATTGTCTCCAAAACACACCCACACTTTTGAAATAAGATCTTTGGAAACATCTATCTCAGTCCATGCTTTACAAATATTGAATCTAACTCTATTTTTTGATGGCATCCAAACCTTTAAAAAAAATCATATAGCTTGATAAATAGCAAAAATTGCATCCTCATTATACATATATTCAGGTATATTAGTTATAGTTATCCACAACTAGAGTAATGGGTTTTAAATTTTTGGATTGAAGATTGCGTCGCACTAAAGAGATCTCATTGAATGCTTCCCAATTGTCTAGATATTTATTTTCTAAAGTTTGGAACAATCATCTTGATTATCAAACTCAATCAATACATGTTTAGGGTCCCATAACGATAGGCTAAAGTCACCCATAATACCAAAATTACTCAAAAAATAATTACTGTTTCCAATAGTATTCATCCAAAAGAAACAATTTCGGTTTACGTAAAATTAGATTTAGATATAAATTAGATTTTATCTTAAGTCTATAGTAAGATGTTCTTCTTTATAATATATAAGAATCTTAGGAACGTATGAAGTTTTTGAAACAAAGTTTGTACATCGGCGTATGATTGGGAATTTGACCAAGGTTTGTTCTTTTGGGGGTTGATTATCGCAAATACAATTTTAAATTTGGCAAGTGAATAAAGTTTCTTGTCTCTGAACGAGGAACTTTTTTTGATGAAATAATGTTGAGGAGAACCTAATGTTATTGAAAGATAGCCTGAAAGAGATGTGGAGGATATAATATTTGAGGGAGATTCACTTATTGCCATCTTTCCGATGTGAGGGATGAGCTGTAAGATTAATCTTTTGTGAGAAGTTTCGACCACTGAATCTTCAAGGCTAAAAATATATTTTTTCTCTCCAAGATTAGGGAAGCTTCTTCCAAACACGTCCACATTTAAACAATTAGTTATTTTTAATCTTCAAAATTTCATATTTTTCAAACTCAAACTTAAAAAAGTAAAAAATACGTACATTTCTATTTGTTAAAGACAAACAAAATGAAATCTATGAATGAATTTTTTGAGATTTTGTTTTGTTTATTTTTTCAACCAAGTTACACATAATTTTGCAACTAGAACACATTTTCGTTTTAGCAAAAAATTACACGTAATTTCACAACTTGAGCATAATTATTCGTTCCAAACTTATTTCACAACAAAAGTGCACGTATTTTCGCAACTATAACGCAATATAAGTTTTTTAAATTTAAAAAAAAAATCAACACAAACATGCACATATTTTTGCAATTACAAAAAGTTAATTGTTTCCCACCCAATTAACAATTATTTTCATAAAAGACGTTTGTATTTTTTATTATGTTTAATGAGACGTATTTAGAAACCAAAATCCTATTTTCGCAACTATTTTCTTCTTATTGCAACCCATTTTCACGTAATTTCGCAACTGAAACATAATTGTTTTTAGCAACCAAATTACATATAATTTTGTAACTGGAACACATTTGCTTTTTAAAATTTAATTTTCACCCAATTTACATGTAATTCTGCAACTGAAACACAGTTACTTTTCCACATTTATTTCGCAACCAAATTACATGTAAATTTGCAACTAAAAAAATATAAAAAATCAAATTTTCCCCATTTATCTAGTTTTGTTTATCTTAAAAAACAATGTTATTTTTGGATAATGTTTTACATCTATTTTTTGAAAAATATAACATTTAAATAACAAAAAATAGGAGAAAACGTAGTTATGGGTATTTCGACTATCAAGTGGTTATCTGTAAATATTAATTTAACATTGGGTTGATAAGGCATAAAACCCTCAACCGGAATGCATGTATCGATATGGACAAGGTATGTTTAGTTAATTCCAAGAGGACGATCGAGTGCAAATGTGACCAATCAAGATTACTAAGATAATATCCTCGGTTAGTAACCGACGTGTAATATTTTCGTCCAGGTACAACCGAGCGAAAGGGAAATACTATAAAAGAGCATTGTCGATCGAGGAACATGGCATAATACGATTCTTCACTACACGAATCAATTAAGGGTATTATCAGGGAGATGTGAAGAATGTGTGGGTTTAATACTCACCCGTAAACACCTTAACAAGAATGACAACTACTTCTTTGATAACGAGAGTAACCAAACGTTAATTATAATGTATACATAGGCATACAACCTTAAACTATGATGTACAATATCTTTATTGAATAAACAAGAGTTAATTACATATAGTGTTTCCTTTTTTTCTTGATTCCAATTAAACACATATCTCGAAAATCCCTTATTAGGGTGGTTATCTATAATTTATCAAACTTTGGGTGGTTATTGATAAATAAGTTTGATATTGGTTGGTTATTGGTAAACTATGCAATTTTACATTGCTATAGTATGATGTCTTTGCTTCTACACAAGACCCTAACCTTATTATATCTTGAAAGCCTAATAACCTAATCACGTTAATCAGACTATTCATATTATAAACATTCATAAAATAACATATTTTATTATATATGGGTCTAATAAACTATAGATTTTTTATTTTTTAAATAATTGAACTTATACAACAATACACTTGATACTCTAAAGGTACATGTGACGAGACATTCTAATTCAGGATATCCTTACAACATCCATATGTGGCTTTCAGAACGTATACAACATTTGTATCACACGACCATTATATTAACTACAAATAAGAAAATAACATGGATTTTTTAAAAACAATATAAAACATCTAATACATATCAGAAAACATACAATAAATAAAAATACAAACACAAGACATTAAATTTACATCCAGTTTCACATATATGGTGTAAAATGTGTTTTTTCACACTCGTAGAAAAATAAAACATTTTGTATGTACAATTTTGATAAATTTTCACATATTCACAAAAGATATGTGTTAATTCTTCGATTTTTCACATAATAATTTTATAGTGCCGATGATATCAGAAAACGTGAAATAAATAAAAATAAAAATTCATTATTTATCGTGCAAATATATTACATTTCCACCCAATTTTGCATATATGATGTAAAAATATATCATTTCGCACTAGTAGAAAAATAAACATAAATTTGCATGTACATATGTGATAAAGTTTCACATATTCTCACAATATATGTAATAATGCTTCCGTTTTTCACACAATTTTTTTATAATGCAGATTATGCAAATTTTGGTTATAAATGATCCGAAAGTTGAAGATGCACAATTGTTGAATAAGTTAATTAGATAATTAAAAAGAACTAATACATTATTATAGATTTAGATAAATCATAATATTATTAGATTTTTTTTATGAACTACGACCTATTATAAGAAAGTACCTCTTATATTTTATTAAAACTTAATAAACAAGTACCGTATATTTTCACTTTCACATGATTGAGGGTGGTGTAAATCATACTCTTGCAAGATTTTTGGAGATGTATTTTTTTTTCATAAATATTTTCAAGGTATAATTTAAATAAATATATGTAACATGATCGACCTTTCAAAAAATATGGCCATAAAAATCATATGTTTTTTAAGCTTCAAAATTGGTGATAAAGTATTATGATATGTATTTCTACATACCAAAACGATTGACGTCAAAGTCAAACCTCATACATACCACCCGCCGGATCTACGTTGGGGCATGGAGGGGCGTAGGCCCCCCTTACCTAAAATATATGTTTTATAATATTTTTAAGGTATTAATTATTTAAATAATATTAAAATAAAAATTCTACGCCCCCTTACCTAAAATATATATTTTGTAATTGTTTTTAAGGCAATAATTATTTTAATAATATTAAATTAAAAATTCTACACCCCCTTACCTAAAATATATATTTTATAATTTTTTTAAGGTAATAATTAATTAAATAATATTAAAGTAAAAATTTAAGATAATAATTTTTTAGGAATGTTTTAAATTTAAAGTCTAAAAAATAATGGTAGAAAAAATTTAATTTAAAAATTAGTATGTTGACTATTTTTAAGAAACTTTTTAGATTAAAAGTCTCAGTGGAAATTTTAATTTCCAAAATCATGAATATTTTAAAAGAAAATTTTAAGTTGATTTTTCCATAATTTTAAGTTGATTTTATATTCGTTTAATCTTTCTAATTAATTATGTTTTATCTCTTACTTTGATTTAGATAAAGATAATGAGTTGTTGCTCATGGACGAGTCAATATTTAAATCAGAGAAATTAAAAAAAAAGAGGGAAAAGAAAGATGAGTTTCACAAATTTATTTATTTATTCAAGGTTTTTAAGGTATGTATATTTTTTTTGTTTTCTTTTGAAATTTTATTATTATTTTGATCTTAAAACACTTGATAATCAATATTTTTTTATGATCTGATTTGTTGGTCTCTTAGGAAAGTGAAATACATTTACCTAGTTTTAGATAGCAAAGTTTTATTTACTTAAATAATCATTTTCATTTAATTTTTTAAAATAATTTTTAATTACTAATATATTAAGATTCGTTTTTATAAAATATTTGATTTTTTAAGACAATTTATATGGAAATATTTGTTCGTTTTTTTTATAAAATTATATATTTATATTATAAATTATGTTTAATACAAATTTGATTTTAATTTTATATATGTATTTCAAAATATTTTTTATATAAAAAAATTAATATATTTCCATCCATTTTTCAAAAATATATTTTATACATCTTATTTTCATGTAACTGTTGAAATAAATTTTTATATATTAAATGATTTTGTCATATTTTATTTTTTAAAATATCTTTTAAAGATAATATAGTAATATTTTCATCTATGTGTTAAAAATATCTTTAATAAAAAATTTTATATATTTTTTATAACAAATTTTATTTACTTTTATATAAAATTTAAAATATCTTTTTAAGATAATAAATTTGGTTTTGTTATATTTTATTTTATTTTATATATATTTTTTGAAAATAATATATTAAGATACATTAAGATTTATTGTTAAATATATATATATATTTATATGTAATAATATCATATTATAATAAGATATTTTTGTTTATAGACTTATAATGGAGCGTTATTTTGCTAAAAACAAAAGAATAGTGTTGGTTCTTCAAGTAGCTCGAGTAATAATAATATGATTCATCCTAATCTCATTCCCTCTATATCAAGACCTAATGATGATAGTGTAGAATTTCATTTGAATGAATATATAGTAAGTGATCCGGGATTATGCCAACTTATTGAAAATTTTGATATTAACGTTAGAGATAAAATTCAACGAGAATTTTAGCCCCCCTTACTTCAATTCCTAGATCCGCCACTGGGCACCCGCTGCTACAATAAATCTGACATTCATGGAACATAGAGCACTTGAAGTTACACATATCTATCTATGTGTTGAATAAATTTTATACTCACTCTATTTGTGAACGATTTATCATATATGGGATACACTTTATTTCTACTTTGGTGGCATGGCAAATTCTTACAAATATATTTTCTTTAATAAATGTTCCTATCTAAAATTACACAAGTCTTGTCTATTTATTAGTATTAATCTTTCATTTATGTACAACACTACTCATGTTAGGCTTTGGCCAATACTTACCACCCATATATGACCTATGCAATGCTTTAGATGAGACATCTCACTCACGTCAATCTTATGCGAGACTACTGCTCATACATCCCAAATTTATTAGTCCAACACTCTAAGATCAGTTGAGCCAAAACAAGGCCACGTCGGGAGCACATCAACTACGTATCCCGCGGACACGTTGCGACCAATACACCTTAAATAATGCTTAATACTAAGACACAATTCCAATTTTGCGCAACGAGCCACATGGATACTTGTTAAATAACCCTTGTGGTCGTGTTTCGAGCCCTCAGTCTGATGTAATAGACTATAAAAACCAACACCAAAAGGTAAACCACACAAGTTGAGAGGTTCAGCCTAGAAATGCGCGACTGTTCTGACTACTGCATTAAATACTGTGTGTTTTATTTATTGTACAAAATCTTTGAATGTTATTAATTGTGGAACATAGAGAATATTATCATATTTTATCGTTTCTCCAAAACATAAGTAATGAATAAATATGGTTTACAACTTTGTTTTTATTAACGGGGGAAAAGCGTTTGAGTCAAGAGACTGAACTGATTACTAGTTCAATCAGTGAAAGTCAGTCAAATTCAGCTAGGTTTAGAGATTATCATCTTTTGACAAAGCTTCTTTTGCAGGATTCTTTCTTTTACTTTCCTAGTATTTGCCGCCTAAAGAATCGAACAAAATACCAGCACCAACTCCAGCAAACATATCAATAGTGTAGTGTCCTCTTGAACCCATCAATCTTACAGCTTTCAAAACATTAAGTACTCATACAAGCATGCCAGCTTCCTCCGCTGCACTCTTTGGATATCCAGTGATGCTATCATTGCACCTGCCACGTGGCCTGAAAAAAATAGGAAGAATGATACGTTTCCAACTGGAAAATCGGCTCGGGACCTAAAATTTCATGTAATTTAATAAGAACAACATAACTATAAGAAGAGGCAGAGGTATAGTGAATAGTAAACATCACTATTTATCCATAATCTCAGTTAATATAGCTAA
Organism: Limnanthes douglasii subsp. nivea; assembly: GCA_036936605.1. Lineage (NCBI taxonomy): Eukaryota > Viridiplantae > Streptophyta > Magnoliopsida > Brassicales > Limnanthaceae > Limnanthes > Limnanthes douglasii. Next base: position 180,961,345 of record JAUPFV010000003.1, read on the forward strand.
CATATGTTAGATATTTTAGTGTAATTGGATGAACTAGTCGACCAATGTAGTCATAATATATTATCGAACAAGTCGGAGAGTGTGGAGTACACACTTGTTAGAATATATTATGATTAGTGGGTCCAATGGACGGAATCTTGTTCGGGTTAGACTTATTTCGAATGATAAGGCTATTATGAAAATTCATGCAAATTTGAATTTGAAAAAATAATTTGAATTTGAATTTGAATTTGAATTTGAATTTTTAGTCAGTTTATCATTTGAAATTTTAACCGTTTTGGACATAAAACTGTTTTATAGTTGGAATATTTTGGTTGAATAAATAAGTATGGTTCTGTAACAGAGAAGAACACAACAAAAAATCATTCTCGTTGTTCAAAAGAAAAGCTCTGATTTTATCCGGTTGAAAATTTTGGAGAACCACCAAAATAATTTCAATCTGAAATTGTTAAAACAAGACTTTAGAGTTTATCTGGAAATCTCTAAACAATATTCCTAACAAAAGATTGAAATTATCTATTCTTGTTTTATGAAGAGATTTATATGAAGGTGTTCTTGTTTTATGATTTGTATGAAGTTTGAAACGAAGAGATTTGGCATCGTCTTTAAACGAATCCATAATCAAATATTAAAGTATCAATGAAACTACGGTATCATCGTCCCGTAAGTTTTTCTCCCTTTTTATTGTATGACTTTTGATGATGGATGTGTAGTTTTTGAGATTATGAAAATGGTGATAATCTCTGAATTATTTTAAATTCCGTGAATTGATACACACCTAAACAATAATTGTTGATTTAGATGTTAGAAGTGTGTATTTGGGGCTGAAATGTTTTGAATTGGTTTAGTTCGTAAAGAAAGTAGGTTTAGATTTTACTTTCGGATTGAAAGGAAAAAAGAAACCTATGGATAATAGTATTGTTATGCATGTCTATGATACTATTGTTAGCAAGAAATTTATGTCCATTTGCATATTTTATTTGATGCATCTTACGTCTGGAAGAGAAAACAAAATGTAAGATGGCATTTATGTTAATGCAGTTTTGAATTGCTTTTAAATTTATTATATTATTGTATTTACACACTATAATAATCGTGTGTATTGCCAATTAATGCAATCAATTTAGCGTGCATTTACAACTGGTGAAGACATTTATTAATGATGTAATTGTATGCATCTACATTTGGCACAAAATTCATTATATGTATATTTACATGCATGAATTGTTATCGCAGAAGACTGAATCATACAAACAAAGATAATTGGTACATGCACAGTTTTTGAAATTTCCATGCAAATTATAGTTATTTTGCATATGCAATGGAGTTTAATATAAAATTCGCTTAAATTGCATGCCGAAGTATAGTTATTTTGTATAGATGCAGTTATAGTTTTAATACCAAATTTTAAACTGCATGTATTTTTATAGCGTTTAGTACAAATTAGCTTAAAGTTCATGCAAAATTACAGATGTTTGCTTGCTTAATTATCCAAGAATATTGCAGTAAATTCAAATACGATAAAAAATTGTAACTATTATTACAGTTATTTATTTGAATTTGAAAATGCAAATATAATAGAAACATATTGAATTTTATAAATGGTAAAGCAGTTATATAATTTCAATCTATGAAGAACAAGCACATGGTATAAGCCTGCAAAATTTACAATTTTGCAGGAAAGTGATGCGTTGAAATATAATTATTTATAATATATTATAAATAACTGAAAATGATTTTACAGTTATGTTCGGTGCCTGTGATGTAATTCTTAACTGAAAAGTTGTTGTACATTTGTTTAGAGGGTTTTATTCTTTAAGTGGTTTATACACTTTAAGTATCAATAAAATTATACACATGTGGCTTACTGTGATATTGCATCCAAACTCATACGATAGGTATGTAAAATTTACTTCATACCATAATTCGACAAAGGTAAAAGTATTTTGTATGAAATGAATACATTTTTATCATCGAGTTTTGAAATAAATGATTTGGAGGAAGTTGATAGGCCTCTTGGTATATGTATGTCATAACTAGCACTAAGCCGGATATTGCATTTACTGTTGGAAAGCTTAATAGGTATACTAGCAATCCTAGTTCACATCATTGGCAAGTTTTGAATCTAGTATTCAACTATTTGAAAGGAACCATGGATTGTGGTTTGACTTATACTGGATTTCCTTTCAGACTTGAAGGATATTCGGATGCGAGTTATATTTCGAATATGGAAGTTCACTCTTTCACAAGTAGATGTGTATTTCTACTTGAAGGACTTGCTATCTCTTGGCCATCGAAGAAACAAAATTGTATTACTAGATTCAACAATGGAATCAAAGTTTGTGGCATTATCAGCTAGTAAAGAAACTTAGTGGCTAAGAAATTTTATGCATGAATTCCGTTGTGGCCCAAACTGATATCACCTATATATATCAAATGTGATAGTGAAGCTGTCTTGGCAAATGTCGATAGACAAGTTTATAAAGATATGTCTAGATACTTACGTGTTAGCAAGTATGATTCGTGGGCGCATCACGCATGATTTTATTTCAGTAGGGTTTGAGATAACTCAATATAATTTAGCCGATTATTTAACCAAAGGGTTGAGTAAAGATCTTGTGCACAATCGACAATTGGGATGTGATTAAAGTCCATTTAAAATCTCTCATGTTAAGATACCCAATTCCCATCTAATATGACATTAGGTGCTGAATTCAATGTGGAAAGCTTTACATCTTGAGATTGGAACACATTAGTAGTATTATCCCAATGTATGTGTTCAGACATGCAAGTTGTGGAGGTTGAAGTTTATCTTCTTAATAGCTCTTTTGAAAAATTGCATATGCATGTGCAAGACTAAAAGATCTACCTATTTAAGCATGAAGTTTAGCCGCTTCAAGAAGCTAGGACTTGGCTTTGATATGCTTAAGAAGGATAAGGACACAAGGCTAGTAAAAGATAGTGTCAAGTAAGAACATTTAAGAATGTAAATTTATATGTATATTATATTCGAGTATTCATTATGGATATTAAAGGTTCAATCCTTAGTGATACCTTGATATTCGAATATTTGGAATGTGTAATATACTAATATGAAATTCAATTGTCACGATATTTCATTTATGCATAAATTTGTTATTTGTTGTGATTTTGTTTTAGTTAATCATGAATTGCACTATAAAATGGGGGAATATTGTTGGATATTTTAGTGTAATTGGATGAACTAGTCGACCAATATAGTCATAATATATTATCGAGCAAGTCGGAGAGTGTGGAGTACACACTTGTTAGAATATATTATGATTAGTGGGTCCAATGGACGGAATCTTCTTCGGGTTAGACTTATTTTGAATGATAAGGCTATTATGAAAATTCATGCAAATTTGAATTTGAAAAAATAATTCGAATTTGAATTTGAATTTTTAGTCAGTTTATCATTTGAAATTTTAACCGTTTTGGACATAAAACTGTTTTACAGTTGGAGTATTTTGGTTGAATAAATAAGTATGGTTATGTAACAGAGAAGAACACAACAAAAATTCATTCTCGTTGTTCAAAATAAAAACTCTGATTTTATCCGGTTGAAAATTTTGGAGAACCACCAAAATAATTTCAATCTAAAATTGTTAAAACAAGACTTCAGAGTTTATCCGGAAATCTCTAAACAATATTCCCAACAACATATTATCCATATAGTTATTGTTTTCTGTATACACACAAGTATAGGTGGAAGTGAGCTGACCCTAACTTCAATCTTTTCATACCGGAGCTCGGCTTGTTAAAAATACTAAGTATCGAGCTCCGACCAAATAGTTAGCTTAAATTAAACAAGCGCGTAAATACTGTTAGAATTATAAACCTCACATTCTGTTTTTTTCGGACCGCTATTCAGAGTGCAATGAGTGCGCACTGACGTGATAGCCTGCAAACCAACGCCAGAAGAAAAACCACACAAGATTAAAAAAACTTATGTAAAATCACTCGAACTTATGACCTTTAGTCACAAAGGTACCTTACTCAACCAACTCGGCTACTCCGCCGTATCGTATCCTAATTGTTATGATAAAAGAAAATATTATAAAAGTAAAAGTATAACTTAAAAAATTATATTAAGAAACCTTTTTAGGGAAATAAGTTCTTATTTTTTCAAAAGCTCCATTATTTTCAACAATTTCTCAAACCTCCTCCTTTAAACCAGAGTTGCTTTCAACAATTGTATTTATTCTTTGTAACTTTTTTATCATCCTAATTCTTTTGGAGTTTTAGCTTTCAGTCCGAACGGAAGAAAACTGTTTTCTTTTACACTATTGAGCCCTTGCTTCCTCAAAGGAACACGGTTCGATTTGTTGCTCTGACCTGCCTTGTGGGTCTTATAACTATTTTAATGGCCCTCTCATATCTTTTTTTGTCCATTCCTTCATTGGTTTTGCAGGTATCTTTTGGCGAGGGATTCGCTGGCTCTCCATTCTCTCTGGCCTTTTTGTCTTTGAGCATAGTGTTGCGTGTATGGTCTGTATGGACTATGGAGTCTCCAAACACTTTTGTGGCTTTTTTGTCACTGGATGTCAGCCCAGAAGATCAGTTATCACTGTCTCGCGACAGTTTTGGTACCTTATCTTGGGTGTTCCGGCGTGCAACAATTTGCTTAGGTATGGATGCGTTGAGGCTTTTGTCATCTTCGGATGGGCATGAGGAGTACATGTCACATACCCTATTGTCTAATAACTCATCCAAGGTATAACCCCCACGACTTAGAAGCAGATTATCCCTGATGATACATCTTGGAGTTGTGCGCCCGTCCATCTGCCGCAAAGGTAAACCTCGTATCAAGTGGTGTTGTCTTTGAGATTCGTTTTAGTTGGGTTGAAACCAAATTAGATAAAATTGAAAATGTATGAATTAATTAATTAATTAAATAATTAATATACTGATAAAAGAAATATATAATATATTTTTTATGTAAGAATATTATTCGCATTCTTTTAAAAATTTGATTTTTTATTTTAGAAAAAATATTATATTAGTTAAAGATTTTTAAAAAAAAAAATAGAATAATATATTAATATAAAAATAAGATATATTCAATTTATCCAACTAAAAACAATAAACGCATTGAATAAAAATTTATTCTTTTTTATTTTTTTTCCCATGTTTTTTATTCTAAACAATTGGTATTAGAGCAAAATGTAAAAGAAGAGTACATTGTTGTGTTGACGGAAAACGTTTTTGTTGTCCGCTAGAGAGAAAAAAGAGTATTGTCCGGTGGGAGAAAAAAGAAGAAGACTGTTGTCCGTCAGAGAAAAAAAAAGAATGTTGTTCGCCGGAGAAAACAAATGAAAAGAATAAGATGAAAATAATGAAAAATGAAGAAAGAAAAGAAAAAGAGAGGAGAAAGAAGAACAAAAAGAAGAAAAAAAATGAAAAAAAAATAGACAAGAAGAAGAAAAAATAATTAAAAAATGAAAAAAAAAATATGAGAAGAAGAAAGAAAAAAAAACCAGAAAAGAAGGAAAATGAGAAAAGTAAAAGAAATATACGAAGATGAAACAAGAGAAAAAAAAGAAAAAAAAGAATAAAAAGAAAGAAGAATAAAATATGGGTGAATAAGAATATAAAAATATCCTTGAAGGATTAAAAGTTACGGAAAAGACAGTAGATGATTGGAGGTGACCGGATCCAATCATAAAAGACCGTAGAAGATCAAAGATGACTGGTATTGGAGGTAACCGGAAACGACCAGAAAATATCTTAAAAAATCAGGGGTGACCGGAAAAAAAACCGTAGATGATTGGAGGTAACCGGAAAAGACCAGAAAATATCTTAGAAGATCGGAGGTGGTCAGAAAATACCGTAGATGATTGGAGGTGACTGGAACAGATCGGAAAATACAATAGAAGATCGGAGGCGACTGAAACAGGTAGAAAAATGTATCAGATCATATGGACCATATCTTTACAAACCCAACCACTTCACAAGTCTTAAAAAAAAACAATATCTTCAGCGAGCTTAATTTAAAGGAGACATTTTAAAACCAAATTAAATTAATATTAAAATATATAAATTAATTTAAGCTAATTAATTAATTAATATATTGATCAAAAATTTGGATAATAAATTATTGATTTAAGAATATTATTCATATTCTTTTGGGACTTGATTTTGTATTTTAGAAAAAATATTATATTAGTTAAAAATATTATTTTATCATTAAAATAGAATAATATACTAATATTAATTTTGGAGATGTACAATGTGTCCAACAACAAGCAATAAAGACATCGAATAAAAAATTCTTCTTTCTTTTATCTCTTTTCATATGTTTTATTCTTAACAGGTTATACGTGCGATGATGGATCGGTCTTGACTCTGATCTCTGAGTATTGATCTTGGAATGTTACTTCACTTCCGATGTTTTATGTTATCGTTAATCAACCGCCATCCATCATCATGACATCTACCAAAGTCTTGCATGATCTATTATATAACTCCGCTCATGTAATATCAAAGCTAAGATCCAGTTCACCAGTTTGGCTCAATCCCTATTACAGATCCACCTCGTGGCTCTTTTCCGGAAGCGCACACAAACCAGTGTTTATGGAATTTTCTCGTCCACTTTGGTGATTTTATATGCATATTGGAATCTGTTACCGTCTTTGATAATGTAATGGTTTTGGATTGTGCATACGATATTACGTCAATTGAATCGCATTATGAAGAGCCGTCCAAGAATGATCTTATGGATGTGGCTTGTTGTTTGGTCTCCGCACGAAGCTACCTACGATCAGATTTCCTCTCTTCGCCATTCTTCATACTACCCACCGCCTAAATTTCTCCACAAACTTTCAGAGTAACCACCATAAATCTAACGGGTTTAGACTTGTATTTTTGAGATTACATATAGGTCATCTTCAGACTACTTATGTTATTTTATATATTATAGTGGATTTTATAGTAATTATTTATGCGCTCTTTCAAAATTGTTATTTAACGTTTTATCATTATCCCATGTCTTTTAAGTTTATAAATAAACTTTACGCGCATGCGACCCATTTCCACTTTATTATTTTTCAAAATTGATCAATCGAATATGGGACGAAAAAATGCTTGTTTGGATATTATTATCTTCTATCAAACTATTTTATCTTTGTTTTTTTCAAAGATTGTGTCATAATGTGTATTTTGACCAAAGGGCATTCTCTTCTCCACATATATTACGTATTGACGGTGATGGGTTGGTCATACATCAAGGCCGCTCCCTGCGTGACAGATGTTCCACTTCGGCGCAAGTCAGCTCTTGAACTTGAGAAAATAAGCATACCGCAAGTGAAGTCACCTCTCCTATCTTATAGGTTGGACCATCATCCATGCCCATTTTTTTGAGAAAATATAGGAAAAATATCCTTTTATGTGCTAGTTATCCCATCTGACGTATATCAATTTTCATTTATTTACAAACGCTTTGCGTATTTCATGTTGGAAAGTAAGGGGCCTCAATGACCCCATCAGGAAAAAGGATATTCGTGACTATGTTTACTCTAATAGCAATACTGCCCTTTGTATGTTAGAAACTAAGGTTAACGCTGACAATATGAACTTGAGCATCAATGCTTTCGTTTTGGCCTTATAGGACAAACTATACTCATCATTATTTAGGAAGAATATAGATTTCTTTGAATCTTACTGTGTTTATCATTAACATTAAACTACTTGCCCCCAATTGATGGACTCCACTTTAACGTACATTGCAAAAAAACCAAAACTTTTACCTATTGGTTGTATATAGCTTCAATTACCCCCAGATCGTCTCCCATTGTGGCATGATATCACCCGCATTACCACCTCAAGAAATAGTAGCCCATCGATTGGCATTGGTGATTTTAACGCCATTAGAAACCCTCTTAAGTGGACCAATAATACTGACCTTTTGAGTAGCTCAATTAGTGATTTGAATCATCGTTGCCACACCAATGGGCTTTGTGATCTTAGATCATCCAGTTTCCAATTCTCTTGGACAAATATGTAGATTGACAACCTCGTCTCCTCTAAATTAGATAAAGTGTTTGTTAATTATCATTGGATGATTTTTTCCTAAACTTATTTCCCGTTTTAACCTCCCTCGCACCTCAGACCACACCTTCATCACCCTATACCTCACCACTCCATATCTCATTAATAATAAGTCTTTCAAGTATTTTAACACGTGGCACCATCATCCTAGTTATTTAGGAATTATCATTGATAGTTGGAATTCCCCCTATGAGGGAAACCTCATGGTTATTATCCCTTTCAAGCCTATCCGCATCTAAGAGCCTTTTTGAAGTTAAACAAGCCAGAATTTAGTAATATTAGTGATGGAGCCGATCGGGCTCAAAATGCATTATTCCAAGCCCACTTTAGCTTGACCAATAACCCAACCAATCTGTATCTTATAAATACTGAGATAAATGCTTCTAAGACCTATGTTTTTTTATAGTTATGCAAACGAATCGTTTCTTAAGAGAAAATCTAATTAAAGTTGGTTAAAGTTGGAGGATGTAACTCTAAGTACTCTATAGTATCATTAGATCCATAAGGGCTGGAAACAAAATTATAGCTATCAAGAATGCAGACGGGACCACTTGCTCAAATCCTCAAGCTATTTCTATTGTCTTTGTGAGACACTACTCAAGCCTCATTACCTCAAGTAGCTCTCCAACCTACCCGGGTCTTGAGAGAATTATATCTTTTACAACTACTAAAATCGGTTCTCATGACAAAGCTAACATGATCAGATCGGTTATTGAAGATGAGATAAAAAGATCATTTTTGACATTGATAATAACAAGGCCCCTGGCCCCGACGGTTTCAGTGCAAGTTTTTTTGAAAATTCTTAACCAATTATCAGAATTGACTTTGGTAACACGGTAAAGCATTTTTACGCGAAGGCTAAATGAACCTCATATGGAATTAAAACCTGACAGGCCTCATCCCAAAACTAGACTTCTCAATTTCCTCCTCTGATTTTTAGACCAATTGCGTGCTACAACATGGTCTACAATTTTATCTTTAAAATCCTTCTAGTCCTAATAAAAAAACGCCTTTCTAACCTTGATTTACCAGAGAACCGAACTAAGTTTTCCGGGAAGAAGCATCTCGAATAACATCTTGCTTACATACAAAATCATATATAGTTACTATATGAACATAAAAGACCCGAGATGTGATTTAAAATTGATCTCATTAAGGCCTTTAATAATGTTCGATGGAACCTTCTGCTTGATATCCTCTAATTTATGAAATTCCTCATAAAAGTAATTGGTTAGATCCTCCAATATATCTAATCTCATATTAATCCATCAACATAAATGGTAATACTTTTAGTTCTTTTAAAGGTAAAAAGGGTCTCCAACAAGGGACCCTCTTTCTCTGTATCGTTTTGTTATTTTTATGCAGTACTCTCCAATATCCTCAAAAAAAGCCAAAACCCTAACTTTGGGTATCACTGGAAATGTCATAAGGTGAAGATCATCAACCTATGTTTTGCGATGACCTCATGATCTTCTCTAGAGCCAACTTGTCTTCGGTTGACTTAATAAAACAATGTCTCGAAGAATTTTTCGAGCTATCAGGAATATCCCTCAACCCTTGGAAAAGCCATGCATCTCTTTCAAGGATTACTGATAACACGTGTCGCAACATTATCTCATTTATTGGTTTCAATGAAAGAATTCCTAGTTAAATACTTAAGAGTCTTTTTATTGCTTCAAGACTATCATACAATGATTGTAGACCGCTTTTACATAAAGTCGTCAACCACATCAATTACTGGATTCTAAGCATCTCTCATATACTAAAAGACTTCAAATGTTAAAGTTTGTCCTCTTTGTCAGCAAGTTTATTGGTCTTCAGTTTTATCTTTCATGACTAGGGGCTAAATGAGTTATCCCAACTTTTTAGAAGATTATATTGATTGGGTCCTAAGATAAAATTTAATGGTTCAAAGGTGGCTTGGGATAAGATTATGTTGCCCTTAGATGAGGGTGGTATTGGGATCCTAAACCTCAATGTTTGGAATCAAGCAATCACCCTTAAGAATTTTTTGTCCATCTTGACAAAAACTCATTTCTCAATTTGGACCATTTGGATTATCACTGAAAATATAAAATATAAAAACATTTGGATCCTCCAAATGGTCTTCTCCCCAAGTTGGGGTTGGAAATCCTTAAACTCAGAACCCTTGTTGTTAGCATTTACAAAGTTTATGTCGGCAATGGAACCTCCACCTCTATCTAGTATGATCCTTAACTTTTTCCTACATCCCTTGTTGACTGTTATGGTCTAAGTATCATTAGGTATGCCCGTTTGCATGTCAGGAGCATGGTATCAAATATTATCAGTATTGGTTCCTGGAATAGGCCCTCTAAGATCTGTTTAGGCAGAAGGTCCCTCCAACGCAATTTGATTGAAGTTAGAGATGCTATTAATTTAGTTTCGCCCCCAACTGATCAGGTTGATGTTTTCTTTTGGATCTCAAACCAGACCAGTAACACTTTCTCAATAAGTAGTACGTATAAGTTTATCAGGCCTACTGCTCCAAAATTACCTTGGGCTTTCTTAGTCTGGAACAAATTCATCATTCATAGATATTATTTTATTGTTTGGCTAGATATCAAGGATAAACTATCAATACGAGACAAGCTCATTGTTTGGGGTTTCGCTACTTCTCCTGGATGCATCATTTTCAATAACGATTCTGAATCTATCAACCATATCATGGTTGATGGCTACTACTCAAGGCAGATTTGGGCGGCCATCTCTAGGAAATTTGGCATGCCAACCCCTGCAACAGAGTGGTCTTCCTTGTTTACTATTGCGAGTACCCATACGCTCTTCACCAATAAGCATGGTCAGTTATGGTGCACTATTTTCTATGCAATGATTTATCATGTTTGGAAAGAATGGAATTCTAGAGTCTTCAATAAAAGCCATTCGTTGGGATCTCTTACTGCCTATCCTATACTACCGGATATCCACTACATATTCCATGGTATGATAATCTCATGGCTTCGTTAATTTGACCTCTACTCGTTTGTCTTTGGGTTGCATTTATCGCTTGTTTGAACTCATATCAGTTCTTCTTATCTTAAATGTAACTTAACAATTTTCTTTTTTGTTTGTTTCTTGCCACCGGAGAATGCCTCGAAGTACTTGTAAACAATCATTTTATTTATATTATTGCTTTTATACAAAAAATATATATGAAAACATATATTCTATGAAAACCATAACAGAAAAATAGTGTTAAAATAAAATAAGCAAAAAACTGACCATTTTTAGCTACGATTATTAGGCTTTTTTATCCTAATATTTTATAGCCAAACCAAGCATATATTTTATCAGCTAATGTCATAAAAGAAGCCCTTGATAGTTGAAGTTTTAGTCTGGGAACGACCTTCTAGGTTGTACCGTGATTATATTACAACCAAGTTAAAAATCAAAGGACTTGCAAGTAAGAAACTATTATCATTTGTAAAGAACGAATCCAAAAATCTAAAATGAATATTTCAATATATATATATATATATATATATATCAAAATGGTATCATATAACATAAACAAGTGTTGCAAGTGTTGGATCATAATATTGATCCAATTATAATGACCAATTCACTTAAGAAGGCCCATCAAGAAAGCATAATCTTGAAAATAATATTTTGTTTTGTAGTGGATATTGTGTGTAAAACTATCTTTAGATTGAGTATAAGAAACTATTTTAATGTTGAGATTAGTTTTGTGGTACAGTGTATATCTATTCATAAAACTCTTAAAAATGTGGATCTTTATTTCCTCTATGGTTCTATAAATAATGAAGCTCACCATCACTTCTAACACACAATTCACACCAAATAAACAACAAGAATATAGTGAAAGAAAGATGGACGAAATAGTTCCCTTGAGTGAAAAAAATATATTATCTCTTGTAGTGTGAGTTATAAGAGTGCCTTGTAATATACCCTCTTTCTCAATCTATATTAAAGTTGTTTATCTGTTTAAGTGGGTGTTGTTTCATATTATTCTTTACCAACAAAGTGGTATCAGAGTCACAAGCTCAATATGAAAGTTTGTTTCCAAATCCTCAACATATTGAAAGATATGGAAAACGGTGCATCATCTTTGCAAGCTTCAACACTCAACAACAATAATTATGACAATTAGAGTATCAAGATAAAGGCTCTCCTCGAAGCACATGATATATGGGATGCCATAGAAAAAGGCTTCAACAAACCCAAAGATGAAACTAGCCTTACTAAAGAAGAGAAAACAACTTTGAAGGATTCAAGAACAAGAGAGAAGAAAATTGTTTTCCTCATCTATCAAACGTTAGATGGTGGATTTGAAAAGATTTCAAGCGCATATTCTGACAAGCAAGCGTGGGAGAAGTTACAAATATTTTACAAAAAAGTCAAAAATTTGAAAGGGAACGTCTCCGAATATTAAGAGGTGAATTCAAATCCTTTCACATGAAAGTGTCCAAGTTTAGTTTAGAATATTTGTCAAGAGTATTGGTCATTCGAATCAATTAAAATGGAACAATAAGAAGTTAGAAGATGTGAGAGTAATAAAGAAAATAGTATGTTTAGTGGATCCTAAATTTGAGCACATCGTTGTAAATATTTAAGAAACTAAAAATTTAGAGGAAATGATGATTGAAGAACTCCAAGATTATTACAAGCATATGAAGAAAAGCACAACAAGAAGAAAGGGATCACTGAACAACTCCTCAAACTATAACTCAAGTATATGCATGCAAGTTGAGAGAATGATAGAAACCAACATGACTGAAGAGGTAGAGACCACGGACGAGGTGGTTATCATAGTTATGGACGTGGTTGGAATTACAACAGTTATTCCAATTATAATTAAGAGAAACGAGAAAGCACAACACGAGGTCGTGGAAGAAGAAATTAGAACTTGAGGTATGAAAAATCTCAAATCTAATGTTGTAAAAGTCAAAAGTTTGGACATTATACTTCAGAATGTAGAGGTCCCAACAACAGAGTTGAGAAGAATGCTAATTATGTAGAGGAGAAGACAGAGAAAAAATATATGTTACTACTAACATACAAAGACACTAATGAAGGTCAAGAGAACACTAGTATCTTGACACTGGTACAAGCAACCATATGTGTGAGAAATGAAGCATGTTCATAGAGCTCAATGAAGTAGTGAGGGAAATATATATTTTGGAGATGATAGCAAAAAATCGGCGAAAAGAAAAAATAACATTTTTATTTATGCAAAAGATGGTAGTCTCCAATCTATTTCAATGTCTATTACATACCTAGCATAAAAAAGTATCTTAAGATTGGTACAACTATTAGAAAAGGTCTATGATATTCACATGAAAAATTATAGTATATTTATGAGAGATTGCAAATGAGATTTAATAGCTAAAGTTTAAATATCTAAGACGAGAAAGTTTCCTTAGAATATTCAAAACAATGTTTCAAAGTGTGTGAAGGTTTGTTACAAATATGCTTTGTGGCTATGGAATGTTTTATTTGGGTAGTTGTTGAAAGTGAGAATGGAAATAAGATTAAAGGCATGTCATCTGGTTGAGTGGAGAGTTTACATCCGAAGAATTCCAAGAGTTCTGTAAAGCATACAGAATTAGTCGTTTCTTGATAGCTCTCAGATCTTCTCAACAAAATGGCATGGCAGAAAGGAAGAACATAATGATCCTCGACATAACACGAAGTATGTTCAAAATCAAGAACCATCGAAGGATTTTTGGGCAAAAGTAGTCTCATGTGCGGTCTACTTGTCCAACCAATCTCCAACAAGAAGTGTTTGGGGGAAGATACCACAAGAAGCATGGAGTGGGAGAAAGCCCAGACTTTCTCACCTAAGAGTATTTGTAAACGTAGCTCATGCCCATATACCAGACGAACAACAAACTAAACTAGATGATAAAAGCAAGAGTTTTATCTTCACCGGTTATGACTCAAGTTATAAAGGCTACAAGTTGTACAACCCAAACATTAAGAAGATTGTGATAAGCCGAGCGTGATAGTTGATGAAGAAGGAGAATGGGAGTTTGGGTATCATACAAATGATTTCACATTTTTTCTTGAATTGAAGAAGATGAGAAGACACCGAATGACCAATCCGAAGAGATCGCAACCCCACATGCTTCACCAACATCAACTACTCATGAACACTTATAACCTTCATCATGATCAAATGATAGTCAAAGTGAGAGAATTGTGAAGCATACAAGAAGCTTAAGTGATCTTTATGAGGTAACTAAACCAATAAATAACCTTATATTTTTTGTCCCTTTGCTGATTGTGAACAAGTGATATTTTAAAAAGCTACACAAAATAAAAAATAGAGAGACGCGATGGATGAAGAAATTAAAGCCATCAAGAAGAATGACACATGGGAACTCACCTTACTTTCCAAAAGGTACAAGACAATAGGTATCAACTGGTTATATGAAACAAAGAGAAATGTTAAGGGATGGATTGAAAAACACAAAGCAAGGCTTGTTACAAAAGGTTACAGTTAAAAGGCTGGAATTGACTATGATGAGGTATTCACCTTCGTTACCCGATTAGAAAATATTAGACTAATATTTTATTTAGTAGCTCAAACCAAGTAGAAGATACAATAAATGGATGTAAATTCAACATTTCTAAATGTTGTGCTTGAAGAATAAGTCTACATTTAACAACTATTAGGCTACGAAGTCAAACATCACAGAGATAAGGTGTTGAAGCTAAAGAAGACTATTTACGGGCTAAAACAAGCACCAAGGACATTGAATAGTAAAATCGATAAGTATCTCCAAGAAAATCGCTTCAAGAAATATCTTTACGAGCACACTCTATATAACAAGATCATATATGGAGATATTTTTATTGTGTGTCTCTATGTGGACGAATAGTTCTTCACTGAAAGCAGTCCAAGCATGTTCAATAAATTCAATTTCTAATGATTACAAGTTTGTTGGTTATAGCGATAGTGATTGGGGTGGGGACCTAGATAATCAAAGGAGTACTATTGGACTGTATTTTTCAAGAGAAATATTAATTTCACATGGATGTCAAATAAACAATCGATTGTCACGTTATCTACTTGTGAGACGGAATACGTTACTGCTACTAGAATATAGACAGTTTTCATCGCAACAAATACGTAACCAGATATGTTAGGTGTAAGAAGAGATAAACCGTATTCATTGCACTACATGTAAATGTAACAATAAAATCAGTCTAAATTTCTTCTTCTCTTCGTACAATGCTAATATGTATATGGTTCTTGCCTAAGTTAATCATTTAACTTTTATAATCAAGATTCAAGCCCTAAGGCTACACAATTTACACACGATAACATTTTAAAATCGTGGCATTGACAAGGTGTGCAAGGATTTAAGATCTATATAATATTTTATTTTATAATTATAATGTTAAATACCATAAAAACTAGAAGCAGTTCTAAGTGGGATACGTGTTGGAGAAGATTTATGGATTTCAAAAATAACGTTTATTGATGTTCAATTTATATTTTATGTCGATAAACTTTGCTATAAATTCAGAGATAAGAACAGCTTATAGGCCAGATTCATACACTCTAAATATTATGCTAATCTTCATCCATTGCTAGCTCAAAAGAAAGCTATAAACTCTACACAATGGGACCAAATGCTTGAAATAAGAAAAGAAGCTGATCAATTCATCTTTTAGAAGCTAGACCCAGGTGAAATTGATTTTTGGCTTGACTTATGGTACTCTAATAAACCTTTAATCTCTACTGATCATCATGCCCCTATTGACTGGTATACTCAATAAAAGGTTTAGAACTTTTGGCATAAAAATCACTTGAACCATTATAAGCTTTCTATAAGTGTTCTTCCCTCAGGTTTCATCAAAATAAATAAGCTTCATTAAGGATTCTCTGAAAGAATCTATTCAATGGAAACTCTCAAATCATGGGACTTTCAATACCAAAATCACTTGGGACAACATTATAATCAAAGGAACAAAATAAAACCTTTACAACAAAATCTGGAATCCTCTCACTCCAAAGAAATGTTCCTTCCTTTTTAAAGAGTTTTGAATCACTGGATTCCCGTTGATAAGACTCTTCAACAAAGGAAGTTCTCTTTAGCTTCTATATATCATTTTTTTGAAAACTATAAAACTATCTCTCACATATATGTTCAATGCATGATCTCTTGGCAAGTATGGTCTTATTTCAATAGCCTCTTCAATATCAACATAGGTAATCACATGACGATTCAACACATCACAAGATTGTGGTTCTGGTCAACTACAAAGGACATACAAATTACAACAATACTCCATGCTATCATTTGTTAGAACTATGATCCAACAGAAACAAAGCCAAGCATAAAAATCAATCCATCTCAGCTGCTTTAACAATCAATCAAATCAAAACTCTTATTCAAAATCTTGTCATGGCTTACATCATAAAAAACATTGGGGAAATTATCAAAACATCGTTATCGAGCTCGGATGTTTCAATCATCTAATCAGTTCTAATAAATCTTGCTATAGTTACGGAATCCTCCTACAACTACTATATATAAACTAAATATTGAAGGATTTTGTGCCACCAATGGTGAAGTCAGTGGAGGTGCTATCATTAGATATTTTAAAGTTGAAATCATATATGCTACATGCAGGTTGTACGGTAAACAATTGCCTTTACATTCTGAATGGTTAGCTCTTCTTGATGGTCTTTTTATATGCTTTAATCTTAAAATATATATTATTGACATAAAAACAGATTTCAACATTCTTTATTTGATGCTCAAAAGTCAAATCACTCCCTGGTATCTAACCCCGTTAATCAACTGTTGCAAGAATCTTATATGTAATAATATGAATGTAACTCATATATATATAGAGAGAACAAACTATGGCAGTAGACTGGTTAGCTAGATGGACTCATAAATGTAAAATTAAACTAGATCTCAATACAAATAAAATCCTTAATAAATTAAAATTTATTGCTCTTATTGATAGTCTAAATGTCGGTTTTTCAGAGACATTAACTAGTTTTATCTTTCCTATCCTCCAAACTAATCCAATATCTATTATTTGTTAACTAATCATTCAATTTACAGGTAAATTGTACCGGACAAAACGTTTTTTTACAGATTTAGCTCTGAATTGTTTTGAGTGTAACAGAAGTATATTGTCAGTTCCTAGAAATTCATTGTTGTAGCCTCCAAAAGCTCCTTGAATCTCATCATCCAACCTTCAACTATTCCTATTCTGTCGTGGGCCATTTTTTAGTCTCATTCTCCATTCAATTGTTCTTTCCAACTCTATTTCTTCCTCATAAAAGGTTGTTGATACTAGACTTCACATATCTTCTTGCTTGAGCTCAAATCATACAATCATCCTTGAGCAATCTTCTCTTTCAGGAGTCTATCGCCATTATTTGTCATCTGGTAGCACGAAGACATAAAGACTTGATAGCTTTTGATGTTTTATTGAAGCTTTTATCTCAAGCATCAAGATTATTAGCTAAGAAAATGCTTTAAATGTCTTCGATAAGTTGATGCATCCGATTTCTCATGAATAAAAAAATCTCCAATTTGTAGTGCCAGTTGCAATTCGGCTAGATTTTAATGGTTATTTAAAAGTTTCCTAATTTTGCCTAATTTGGCCTTGAGAGCAGATTCAATCGTGGCATTAACAAGGTGTTTTCAAATTTGGACAAAATTTTAAACGCCTATATTTATTATTTTTATAGGCTTGTAAATCCACTTTTACCCAAATTGGGCTTGTAGACTTCTCGAATTTTTATTTTAATAATAATATTTTTTTTTTAAAAAGAATTATTTTATGTTACGATGGTTTTGCAATTTATATTTGATTATTTCAAAATAAAATAATTATATTTTTAAGCAAATGGAACACTTGTTATTAATATATAAACCTATACAAGGTTATAAGTCCAATTTGGACAAAAACCAATTTACATGCCTCAAAGCAAAGCAAAGAAACTAAAATCAGGCGCTAAAAAATTTAACGAAATTTAAAAGCACCGCCAAATTGATACCATCTCAGAGGATGAGAATTTGATGCAGGAGACGGTTACAATGCCTAATCTATTCTAGATATTTCTAGATATCTCTTTTTTTAGATATTTCTTTTTTTTAGTGTTTTCCTTTTCTAGTTAAGATTCTAGTAATTTTCCTTATTTCGATTCTAGTAATTTTCCTTCTTTCTAGGAACTTCCTATTTTATGCTTTAGGGTTTCTAGGGTTTTCTCTATATAAAGAACTTTAGGTGTTATGTTTTAAACACACTTTTATCATCACTATTAATCAAAGTCTTCGAGTTTTCGAGATTTGTTTTTTTCTAGTGGATTCCAGAGCTTTTTCTTCAAGTTTGACACCCGCAAACTTGAACCTTCAATTCTAAGACCAACGTTTGCTGTCTTTGTGCATCCGTATGTGTCAAGTGGTATCAGAGCAGGCAATCTCCTACTCTTTTCAAAGCTTGAACAACTATGGGTGATCAATCAGTAACCAGGGCCGACATGGAGGATTTCACAGCGAGTTTGAACGAATGAACCACGAACCTGGCAAATCTGGTGGCAGTGTTAACTAATCAGATTGTAGCATTAACCAATCAGATTGCTAACGCAGGACAAGGAGGAGGAGAAGGAATGGGAGGAAATCAGAATCGACAAGGCAGACACATACCAGTTGTTGAGGAGCCACCCCGAGTCCGACATGGTGGAAACAACCGACTGCCAGTTAGAAACAATCAACAACAAGGCAGGTATAACCGTGTCGATGTTGCTGATTCTATATCGGAGGAGGAATTGGAAGAGGAAGAGGCAGGACAAGGGAATCAAAATAATCAGGATTACAGAGTGAAAACTGATATTCCATTATTCTATGGTACTATGGGTGTCGAGGACTTTCTCGATTGGCAAATTGATGTCGATCGGTTCTTTGATGTTATGGAAGTCCCGGAGAGTAAACAGGTTAAGATGGTGGCTATCCGGTTAAAGAAGACTCCAGCTGTTTGGTGGGACAAATTGGCTATTCAAAGGCAAAGACAGAGGAAGGGTCCAGTTAGAACATGGCGCCGAATGAAGCAGCTAATGACTGAGCGGTTCTTACCAGAGGACTACGAGCAGATTCTTTACAAGATGTACATTGATTGTGTACAAGGAAGCAGGACCGTGACTGATTATATAGCAGAGTTCTTACGTTTCTCTGAACGTAGTGACTTAAACGAAACAGAGAATCAGAAGGTAGCTAGATACATCAGTGGTTTAAAGGGATCTCTTCAAGGGAAAATAGGGTTACAGACTATGTGGACAGTTCAAGAAGCATCCAGTCTAGCCTTGAAAGCGGAATTAATGGAGAAATCATCTCGGGGTTTCACAAATTTCAGGAGACCCTCGATCCAGAACAACATCGAACCAGCCGGAGAAACGGACAAAGGCGTGGTTAACAGAGATTCCAACTCTCACAACAAAGGAGCAAGTAGTTCCATTAGTGGCATTCAGAAGGACAAAGCACCCACTCCAAAACAGAACATTCCTTATGCTAGGCCAACCATCGATAAGTGTTTCCGTTGTCAAAGAACAGGTCACAAGTCGAATGTTCGTCCCAGTAGGAAGATGGTTGCATTGCTAGAAGAAGAGGAAAACGACTTTATGGAGAATGAGGAGTATGAGGGAGTTGAATTTGCGGAAGAGGAATCTGTGGACAGAATCAACATTGTTTTACAGCGACTGTTGCTATCATCCAAAGAAGAGGGACAACGTAAGAATCTGTTTAGAACGCATTGTTCTATTCAGAACAAGGTGTGCAATGTGATTGTTGACAATGGGAGCTCCGAGAATTTAGTTTCTCAAAAGTTGGTGGCATATTTGAAACTACCCACGACTCGTCATGAGAAACCGTATGGTCTCGGACGGGTGAAGAAATGATCTACTGTCGGGGTTAGTGAAACTTGCAAAATTCCTCTATCAATTGGTAAGCATTACAAAGAGGAGATAATTTGTGACGTTTTGGATATGGATGTTTTCCATATTCTCCTTGGGCGACCATGGCAGTACGATAACGACATTACGTACCGAGGACGAGACAATGTGGTCATGTTTACATGGGGGAATCATAAGATTGCAATGGCTCCTGTCAAGGATTTTGGTAGCATTGCAACAGAGAAGAAGTCAAACTTACTCATCATGTCGCATGATGATAAAGAACTTGACAAGGCTGTTAAGGAATCACAGTGTCTTTTTCCGGTTGTGGTCAAGGGGTTGGTGAGTGTCGTGATGGAGGAGACAACAACTCCACGTGAGGTGTTAGAAATTTTGGAATATTATAAGGAGTTAGTTGCTGAGGAACTGCCTGACAACCTGCCTCCTATGCGTGATATACAGCATCACATTGACTTGATCCCGGGTTCTAGTCTACCTAATCTTCCCCACTATCGAATGAGCCCTAAAGAGAATGAAATTGTACAGGAACAGATTGAAGATTTGCTGAAGAAAGGGTTAATCCGCAAGAGTATGAGCCATTGTGCTGTACCAGTTCTTCTCGTTCCAAAGAAAGGTAATCAGTGGCGAATGTGTGTTGATTCTAGAGCCATCAACAAGATCACAATCAAATACCGGTTTCCTATCCCTCGGTTGGAAGACATGCTTGATGAGTTGAATGGATCAAAGGTGTTTTCCAAAATAGATCTTCGAAGTGGGTACCATCAGATTCGAATCAGGCCTGGAGATGAATGGAAGACTGATTTTAAGAGTAAAGACGGATTGTACGAGTGGTTAGTGATGTCTTTCGGCTTGTCAAACGCACCTAGTACTTTCATGAGATTGGTGAATCAGGTGTTACAAGTCCTCCAAGAAAATCAACTGTACGTGAATTTAAAGAAATACACATTCTACACCAACCAGCTGTTGTTTTTGGGGTTTGTCGTTGGTGAAGATGGGACTCAAGTAGACGAAGCCAAAGTGCGTGCAATAAAAGACTAGCCCGTTCCCAAAACCGTAACTGAGGTACGCAGTTTTCATGGTTTGGCTATTTTCTACCGGAGATTTGTAAGAGACTTCAGTACTCTTACTGCACCTATTACCGAATGCTTGAAGAAAGGGAAGTTTCATTGGGGACCAGAACAAGACGAGAGTTTTGCATTGATTAAAGAGAAGCTTTGTACTGCTCCTGTGTTAGCATTGCCGAATTTTGATAAGATATTTCAAGTGGAATGCGATGCTAGTGGTGTAGGAATTGGTGTTGTGTTATCTCAGGAGAAAAGACCAATAGCTTTCTTTAATGAAAAGCTAAGCGAAGCACGACAGAAGTGGAGTACTTATGATCAAGAGTTCTATCCGGTATTTCGAGCTCTTCGACAATGGGAACATTATCTGATTCAGCGAGAGTTCATTATGTTCACTGACCACCAAGCTCTGAAGTTTCTTCACAACCAGAAAGTGATAAATAAGATGCATGCTCGTTGGGTAAGTTTTCTGCAAAAATTTCCTTTCATTATTCAGCATAAGTCCGGCGCTCTTAACAAGGTAGCTGATGCTTTGAGTAGAAGGGCTTCCTTGCTAACTACCTTAGCACATAAGATTGTGGGTTTCGAATTTTTGAAAGAGTTATATGAAAGTGATGCTGAATTCAAGGAATTATGGGACAAGTGCAACGGTAAGCATCCTTCTGCAGACTTCCATATTCGCGATGACTATCTTTTTAAAGGAGACAGACTGTGCATTCCTTGTTCGTCGTTACGAGAGAAGCTGATCCGAGAATTGCACAGTGGTGGTCTTAGTGGTCATTTGGGACGGGATAAGACAATTGCAAGCTTGGAAGAAAGGTACTATTGGTCGCACCTTAGGAAAGACGCTGGAGCTATTGTTCGGAGGTGTTTTGTTTGTCAGGTTTCTAAGGGACAATCTCAGAACACAGGTCTTTACATGCCGTTATCTGTTCCTGAAGATATCTGGCAGGACTTATCTATGGATTTTGTGTTAGGGTTGCCGAGGACGCAACGAGGTGTGGATTCTGTGTTTGTTGTTGTCGACAGGTTTTCCAAAATGACACACTTCATTGCTTGCAGAAAGACCGCAGATGCAACCAACATAGCCAAATTGTTTTTTCGGGAAGTTGTGTGTCTCCATGGGGTTCCGAAGTCAATAGTTTCCGACAGGGATACTAAGTTTCTCAGTCACTTCTGGATTACATTATGGAGAATGTTTGGAACAAGTTTAAAACGAAGCTCTACAGCTCATCCCCAGAGTGATGGGCAAACCGAAGTCACAAACAGGACGCTGGGTAACATGATTAGAAGTATTTGTGGTGATAAACCGAAACAGTGGGATTTAGCTCTACCGCAGGTCGAGTTCGCTTACAATAGTGTCGTACATTCCGCAACAGGGAAATCACCATTTACGTTGGTATATACCTCTGTCCACAAGCATGTGGTTGATTTAGTTCCACTACCGAAAGCTCCTGGAGTTAGTGCATCAGCTGAAGCTATGGCTAAAGACATTTTGGACACTAAAGAAGCAGTCCGAGCTAGATTGGAAGCAACTGGGCAAAAAAACAAAAAGGTAGTAGATAAAAAACGGAGGCTCACGGTTTTCAACGAAGGTGATGAAGTAATGGTGTTTCTCAAGAAAGAAAGGTTTCCAGTCGGTACTTATCGTAAGCTTCAGCCTCTCAAGTATGGTCCATTCAAGATTTTACGAAAGCTTAATGACAATGCTTATGTGGTGGATCTACCAGACGACATGAGCATCTCTCATACGTTCAATGTAGCGGACATCTATGAGTATCATGCCGATGGTGTTCTTTATCCAGATAAGAGCTCGGGCACGAGTTCTTTGGAGGTGGAGGAGACTGATGCAGAAGACGGTTAAAATTCCTAATCTATTCTAGATATTTCTAGATATCTCTTTTTTTTAGATATTTCTTTTTTTAGTGTTTTCCTTTTCTAGTTAAGATTATAGTAATTTTCCTTATTTCTAGGAACTTCCTATTTTATGCTTTAGGGTTTCTAGGGTTTTCTCTATATAAAGAACTTTAGGTGCTATGTTTTAAACACACTTTTATCATCACTATTAATCGAAGTCTTCGAGTTTTCGAGATTTGTTTTTTTTCTGGTGGATTCCAGAGCTTTTTCTTCAAGTTTGACACCCGCAAACTTGAACCTTCAATTCTAAGACCAACGTTTGTTGTCTTAGTGCATCCGTCTGCGTCAGAATTGAAGCGAATCTCATTACCAAAAGAAGCTAGGAGAACAAGGTTGTTACTTAGAAATAGCATACTTGATGAATATCATCTAACCGATTTAATTTCGGAGAGAAGCAAATGATCTTCAACTACTTATGAGAAAGCATCTATAACCCATTCACTTTGAAGCCTTATCTAGACAAGAAGATGGATGGAGATGAGGAGAGGTGACTCTTGAATTACCGATTAGAACCGAGTTGAATTACAAACATGAGCCTCATCACTTAAAAGTTTAAGGGCGAGAGGTTTTTTGAATTTATTTATTTATTTACATTTTAATTATTAAATAATTTTTTAACTAGTGTTTTTTTCAGTTTTGTTTTTTAATTATAGTCCTTTTATATATATTTATAGATTAGTTTATATCTCATATTCTTTTTTTATGTGTCACCTATTTTTTTTGTTTAAAAAAAATTGTTGATCATTTAAAAACTAATTTTATCCTTCAGTTCCATAATTAGTTTTAAAAATTTATTACTTACTACACCAATTTTCTTTTTCTCTTTTATGTTTTCATTCCAATCATTTTATCTTTCTCTTCTTTTTTCTCTTTCCATCCTTCTATCCACATATTTAAGTTTTTTGTTATTTTCAAATGACACCTCAAAATCTTTTGATAAGCCAATTATGCATTTACGATAAATTACAACAAGACTTCACAAAATTCACAATGATTTATGATTTTTGGACAATAACCATAAACATAATTTTTTAAATAAAAAAATATTTTTATGATGATGAAGTTTATCGTCAAGTCCCTGCAATTGATGTTTTTCATAGTTTATCAAAAAAAAAGATGTTGGATAATTAAAAATAATAATATTTTGACTATAGAAATCAATTTAATCTAGTTAACATAATTACTCAATTTCTTTCTATAACTCAAAGATGAGACCCTAACATAGTTCATATAATTCACATATACCAAAATAAAAACAACAACAAATTAAAAAAATAGTAAATATTAGTTAGTATTCTAGAAATTAGGAAATAGTAATTATATACTAAATATTATATAGTATTTGTTAGTATCGTATTGATGAATGATAAAAACACGTAAATTGTGAAGTTGGATTTGTAAAATGAGTAGTTTGGTAGATTGATAATTTGAGAGATTTTAAGTGGAAACGAGAGAAAATATAAAAATTTGTATGAGAACTAACTATTCATATTTATAGTTTTTTTCCATTTTTTTTTAAAAGGTAATATATCCTAAATCGCATGTGAGACCTAACAAAAATGTGCAAGATCTAGTGGTGTGAGATCCAAAAAAGTAAACCATTATTCGGTAGTGTAAGATTCAACAAAAATAAACTGATGCCCAAAATTTGTTAGATATATAGAAAATTGCTCATATTAAAAAAATTAATTTCATTTTCTCCTCCCTAGAACTCTAGTCTCTCAAAAAAACAAAGAGAAAGACAGTGATTGTTTTTCATTTCCTTACAAAAATCGGAAACAGAGCAAAAAATATTTTACATATCCTCATGATAATCAGCATGAAAGCAACGATTTCAGTGTCTCTCCAATCGAAAATAAATCCAACAATTTTGATTTCTTTGTATCTCCAATTGAAAATCATAAAAAAAAAATCAGGTTAATATTTTAATTAATTTCATAATTTCTCTATTTTTTTCTTGATTTATTGTATATTTTTAGCATTCGGTATTATTTAATTTGTTGTTCTTTTTTCCTTGAACATTCTGTTTGGTATACTTATTTTAGTTAAAAAAATTCTATATTAGTTTCGAGATACCCTAAATTTTAGTTCTAATCAGTCATAGAGCACACCTAGACACACACATAGACACAACTTGCATCAAATGTCAAAGATTCTCCACACACTAAAATGAAAAGGACCCATATATTATCTAAAGGGCACTGGTAGATATCGACCTGTTTTTGTTGGATCTCACACCGTTGGATCTCTCACCTTTTTGTTATATCCCACACATGATTTAAGATAATCTTATCATTTTTTAATTCTTTTAAAAACAAAACTATAAATTCAAATTGTTAGATCTCACACCATTTTTTCTTTTTTTTCTCATTTACACTCAAAACCTTTTAAAATATCTATCTACCAAACTATTCTTTTTTACAAATCTAACTTCACAATTTACCTGTTCTTATCATCCATCAATATTGTATTAACAAATATTATGTTTGGCAAAGAACAAGGATTCTGACAAGAAATTGTATATGGAGCAAGACCAAGCTACTGATCAGAATGCCTTCATATTGGTCACAAAACATCTAACTGTAGAAACTCAGTCCAAGTTAAACAAGAGGAAAACTAGCAGCCTAAATATACTCTAAATGCTAAAAAACCTATATAAACTAAAATATGGAAGCACAAGTCTATAATCATAAAGGATCTCGGAAATGCTTCTACGGAAATCAACAATAAGGATAGCACAATTCATTACAAGCCAGTTCAAAATAATGTAGTTAAAAACACAACCCAAGCCTCAAACAGTTACCAAACATTAGTAGCCAACCATAATCTATCTAATACTAATCTACCTGCCACATATATTCAAACATCTTACAATACAAATGACTATCTTGCTCAAAACATTATAAATAAGCTAGTGAGTAATAATCACGTACCTGAATATCATGAGGCAAAGATAATTGAAACCCCCTACTCTATAGATACAGGTTTAATGTTATCTTCAATAAACAAGCAAGAATACCCCCGATAAGACACTCCTCCTATTAAACTCAAAACCACACGCAGCCTATCTTCAACCCTAACTGTACCTATTTAAAAAAATAAACGACATCAAGAAGTCCTTGGTCATAAAACCAAAAAAAAACGTAAAGCCAAAACCTTAAAAAAAACCTAATCTCAACTAAGGCAATACACTTAAAAAGGTCTGTCAGATCTTCAACTGGCTCCTTTAACTGACAGTCTTCATCTTATATTAGAATATTAGAGGTATTGGAAACAAAGCCCCTAGACGTAGGATCAAATCAATCAGTAGATTAGAAAATACTGACTTCATAACAATCTAGGAACCTATGATTATTGACCAACACTTAAGCAAAACAGCTAAATTTTTTAGTTTCCAGAATGTCATAGCTAATTCATCCAAGAAGATGTGGATCTTCAGGAGGAATGAGTTTAATGTTCAAACTCTTATAAATCATTTCTAGATGTTGTATTTATAGGCCACTCAATCTTCTCTCAACAAGGTTTTCTAGGTCTCAATTGTTTACATAAAATATGTCAGGGATCATAGGATTCCTTTTTGAAATACTCTTAGAAGTTTGGTTGGATTCTACAATGAATGGTTACTAATAGAGGACTTTAACGCCATCACCAACCCCTCTAAGCAGCTATCATACTCATGTATTGGCCTGAAAGCATTGCTGAATTTAATGATGTCATTAGTGACTATAGTGTATCTGGTGCTGGATTCATATATCTACATACACTTGGAATAATTCCCACAAATGGAAGCACCTAGATTGCATGCTATACAATAGGGTATGGTTTAATTTTTGTAAAACAACCACAATTAAACACTTAGCCATAAAATGCTCCAATCACTTCCTCTATGCGTTACTATCTCTACCTCTTTAAACAAGATCAATTTGTATTTCAAATTCCTAAATAGGTGGCTGTTACAATGTAATGTTTTAAGGTTAATAGAGAGAAACTCGAATGAAGAGATGGTGGTCTCTTCTCCTTATGTATTCTGGAAAAAAAAGGATCAAGTTATTTTTTAAGTTTTGGAACAAAGATACCTTTGGGAATATTTTCAATGATATAGCTTAGTCAGATGAAGAAGTAAGCTTCTTAGAAAATTGTTTTACTATTTTGAAATCTCAAGACGATAAGATAAAACTGGACAAACCTCAAGCCATCCATCTTCAGCTTATGGCCAGATAGGAATCATACTTAAAGAAAAAAGAGTAATGATAATTGGACTCTAAATGGAGATAAAAAATAGAAGATTTTCACAATTATGTTAAAAAGAAAGAAAAAAATATCAACAAAATTGTGGTAAACAGCATATGGACTGAGGACCTTCAAGAGATTGGACTCCGATGTGAATTACTTCAAGAGATTCCTAACCTTCATAACATTATCCCTAAGCTAATTACAATTGAGGATAACATAAGCTTGATGTTTACTTCTTCAGATGATGAAATACATAATTATGTTAAAGCTCTCAACTCTCCAAGTGTAGCATGTATTGATGGCTCCAACACAACTTTCTTCTAGAAATGTTGGCATCTAATTGCAAATTATTTATGTTCAGTTTTCAGAGAATTCTTCCAATATGATCATGCACCTCAAGGTATCTTCGCTACTATCATTTGCCTTAATCATAATAAATACACTCCTAAAACATAGAGTGACTATAAGCCTATTAGCCTATGCACTCAAGAATTCTCAATGACAGACTCTTTATCTTTCTTTCTAAAGTTACATCTGAAGAACAAAGTAGCTTCATAAAATGGATACACATCGAAGATAATATTCTATTGACTCAATAACTTATTGAAGATTTAAATAAGAAAACAAGATAAGGCAACTTGATCATCAAGTTGGATAGGGCTAAAGCCTTTGATAGGCAGTGTCTCTCTCTCATTTCTAAGGTAGATACAAGATGATTTTGGATCTTCTCACATGTTCATTGAAAAAATTAAATGTCTAACTAATGAGGTCAGATTATTAGTCATTATCGATGTAAGATTAAAGGTTTTTTCAAATCAAAAAATGGTGTTAGACAATGGGATCCAATCCCCCACATTCTATTTATTATGGCTGATAAATTTTTAATCATGATTCAAACAGCTCTATCAATCAAACAACAATATACAATATAAAGCCTCAAGTTCTGTTTTGATACATTATCTTGCCTTCACTCACGATATTTTCATCTTCATTAATGGCTCAACCTCTAGTCTTCACAGCATTCACAACCTCCTGCTTTAAATCAAGATGTTGTAAGCCAAATTATCAAAAAAAATATAGTCATTCTATTTTCAAGAATCCCTACTGCTAAAATCAATAATATCAAACATCTAACGTGATTCGACATTGGAAGCCTCCCTACGAACTATCTTGGAATTATTGTCAACCATAGAATCATATTGATATAATTTGAAGAATTAATCACTAAAATAATAAAGAAGACTCAAGAATATGACCAAATTATTCTCTCCTTTTGAGGAAGGCTTATCCTAATTCAATTTGTGTTATAAGTTAGACCTACATATCATATGCATAGCTATGTTCTTCCTAAATCTATTATGGCTAGGATTGAATGGATTTATAGCAGATATTTGTTAGGATTTAGTGACAGCCATAAAACTATATATTAGACCAAATGGATGAATCTTTGTCAGCCCTATGAGGAATGATAGTCTCAACTTAAAGAAACTTGAAAATATTTAGGTTACATTCTCCTACAAGATTTGGTATAAGTTCAGAGCAAACAAGACTCTCTAGGATAACTACATGCACAACTGCTATTGCACTGAATACCATCATATGCAAGTTCATTCTACAAGGAAAAAATTTAATACTTGGAAAAGGCTATTAGATGTTAGAATCTTTGTTGAAAAATTCATCTTCTCGAATACTGGCCAAGGCAACACTAAATTTTTGTTGGACAGATGGTATAATATTCAGCCTCTAATCTCTCTTTAAAATGCTACTAATAATTACTGGTATGTTCAAGAAAAGGTTAAAGACTTATAGCTATATGGATCCTAGAATATCTATCAAAAAGTTTGAAGAAGATCATATTCAATGGATTATTTTTAAATTTGGTGAATATAATACAATATATATAGGAAACTATTAGGGCTAAAAGAACAAAATCAATGCTGCTCAAAAGACTATGGAACAACATCATTCCAAAGAAGTACTCACACATTCTTTAGAGGTTGCTCAACAACTGGATCTTAGTTGATATAAATCTTAAATACAGGAATATACACTTGGCCTTTAAATATCAACACTATGACAACTCTGAATCCTTAATACATTTATTTTTCAATTGTAATATCTCTCAGCAGTAGTCTATTTAATCTAAAAATTGTAAGACATATGACCTTAAAGCACATCATTAGAATATAGTTATGGACTTCTTCCAAAGATGTTCATATTCATACTAGCATCCCTCACATTATATGTTTGTCTATCTGGATTTCTAGAAACAAGACTCAGCTTCAACAAGTAAATATTACAGCCACCTCAATCATTCATCAAGTCAACAGCATAATCTTAAGCCTATATCAATCCAACCTCCTAAAGATATATTTTTGGCTCAAGAATTATGATACTGCTTACGAGCTTGGCTGCTTCAATCATCTGAACCAACCTAGAATGGTCATTACTAATAACTGAAACCTTATACTGAGCCAAGATTAAAGCTAAACATTGATGAATTTTGAGTGCTATAATTAGAAACTCAAAAGGGAAAATCATTGTTGTTATCGGTAGGATATATGGTAAACAGATTCCAATATCTATTGAATGCAGACACTCATGAATGATCTTACCATATGTTACAAATTACAAATTACAAATCACTAATCTGGATATAGAGACAGCTTTAATATTTCACTAGTTATGTTACTTAATCAAAATGCTTCATGGTTTCTAATATCTATCTTAGAATGATAAAAGGAAATTGTTATCTTCAAATATATTTATCTCACACAATTACAAGGAGTAAATTTAGTTGCGGACTGACTTGCAAAATGGACACACAAATGTAAATTAAAGTTCGACCTAGATGCAGAGCAAGAGTCAAATAAACTTCGAGCAATAACCGTGCGGGATAGTTTAGAACTTGAATTGTTTTTAGAAATCCTCAGTTGGTTACAAGCCAACATATAAATTTGATTCTAACCTTTCTACTGATAATATAATTCATAAATACCTTATTTATTTATTTAAATAAAGCCAACTACTTTCAATGCATGTATAAATATCTAACATAAAAGTCTTGCATATTTCACTTCAAACATATCTCTCGAAAAATGAAGCTGAAAACTCATAATAAAGATTTCTGTTATACTAATCTTCAAAAGTTTTCGAAGATATCCATGTCGAAAGCAACAGTTTCCTTAGTTGAAGCTATATGCCTCTAAGAATTAATAAAGAATCAGTGAAATCTATGCGTGAAATTCGACTTCTGACTTCTTTCGAATGAAACTACCATTTTACCTAGAGGAATGATGTTGATTTACTGATTTTCATCTTCTCGCTCACTTCCAATAAAAACTATGTATCAGTCTAATATGTGAATCAACTGAAATCCAATGTACTTAGCTCCACCAGTCTTATCAGCAAGATAAAAAATTAGCAAAAACCTCAACTCAAAGATTGAGCTTGTTTCTACCTTGATGCTCTCAGATTTCTTTAAAATGACTTCTTAAATCCGACCCTCAATCTCTTTAGATATGATCAACTTTTCAATCCCCAAAAACTTACTAAATTTCATAAGATTACATCATCTACTTAACCTTTTACCTAGATGGACTAATTGTTAAGTTTTGAAAAAGAACACTTTTATAGCGGAAATGAAAAAGTTAATTTACAATTTTATTTTATTTTACTGTAATTGTCATTTAATGACAATGTCCTGGTACTGCTCTCAGATTTGGGTCTGTTTGTGCACTTACCTAAATTAATAAAAATCTTATTTGATTTTTTTTACTATCCCTAATTTCTAGAAATACTAATATTTAGAATCAATTAATATATGTTGAAGTGAGACTCTTCATTTATACCTTAATTATGTATTACTAATAAAACGAGAGAATTTTTTATAATGAACTATTAAATTTATTAATTTGTCATTTATTTACGAATATTGATTTTCTTTTTTTTTCTTTCTATTTTTAATAATTTATATTTTTTTTTATTTTTCTCATTTAGGTGTTTTTAATAGAAAATATTTTTTAGATAAAATATTTTCTATTAAAAATCTATGTTTATGATCAGTATCCAAACATTATTAGATTATTGTAAATGTTTTGAAATCCAGATAAATGTATAATTATTTTTCAAAATAATTTAGGCGGTCATCCGAAAATAATTAAAAACTTAAATTTATAAATGGAAGGATGGAAAGAGAGAAAAAGAAAGAAAAAGATGATGGAAAAAAGTTAGTATTGTAGGTAATAATATTTTTTAAATTAATTTTAAAAATAAAAGATAAAATCGTTTTTTTCTAAATGATCAATAAAATTTAGTTTTTTAAATATATATATATATATGAAACATAGCTTAGTACTCATCTAAAGTCTGAAACTAATGGCGTGAGCTATAAATGTCGCAAACCCAGTGAATTTGAGAAAAAAAAAGTTTCCTTAAAACTTGAAAAGAATACCGTATCTACTAAGGCAGCCAATAGGGTATTGAGATCAGGCCAAGATGCCAAACGTCGATTAAGCTAACGCGTGGCCACGAACCCTACATCGAATGGGGGAGACGACGGGGGGACCACCGTGAGTGTGAACTCTACGCCAATGAAAAACAGCATCACAGGCGAACATACATGGCAACCGATGGTATCTCGCCACGTCGTGAAAGCGGCTTTTGAGCGAGACCCGTTCGTGTAATAAGCTCCCATTTTTCGGAGCAGGTTTTCGGGTCACGACCGAGATATGAGTTGAGCTTAGATCTGCGATGGAGTTCGGCGTCGGTCATGTCAGTTGGCTACGGCGGAGATATACACGAGACGGACATGATATATATTGAATTGTAATGAAAATCAAATTTTGAGTCTTTAATAAGTTATTTTTGTTGGTGGATGTTAATTTGAGGTCTTATCGTCTTCTCCAAGATTTGAAAGCAGAGTCGTCGTGGTCTTTTTTCCAATTGCTGTTTTCCGATTTCATCTCTTCTCTTATCCTCTATTTTTCTTCTTCTTCATCCTTCTATTAATCTATTTATCTCTATCTATCATGGAGATAAGAAATAATGTTCTCGTTGAAGATGATTTCCCTGCTTTGACTCAAATGCAAAAATAGAGTTCCGATGATAAACAAACAGGGAAGTAACACTTTGCTGAGCTATTTACAAAGGAAAGCTCACGAATTCATGATATTGAATTCAAACCTGAAATCAGACCATGTTTCGATTCATTTTCATCAAGAAATCAAAGAAAAACTGGTGTTGAAATCTAAAACTATTGTGATCGGCAAATTTTCTTTAGGCTTACCGAAGAAAATCGTGTTCAAAAGATTCTTCAGTTCTTTAAATTTCAAAGGACGCATTCTGACTACTGTTTGGGATTCTCATCACGTGTTCTTGGAATTTGATCTGGATGGGGATGTAGGTAAAATGTGGTCTAGAACTGTATGGAAGGTGGGAGGCCTAACTATGAGAATCTTGCGATGGTCTCCTGATTCCCATCCTAAGTATGAAAACCCAACGGTGTTGGTCTGGACTAAGTTCGAAAAACTGCCTAAATATCTGTACAATGTTGGCTTCATGGAGGAAATAGCCTCCACCTTAGGCAAACCGTACAAGATTGAAGTCCCATAAGATAATAGAGCCTACAAGAACTCTGCTTTTGCGCTAATTGAAATCGACTTATCTAGATAGATTCAATTGGATCAGTTTTGGAATTAATGATGGATGCTGGATTAATCTTAAGTACAAAAACTTACCTTCATATTGTAATGGTTGCTTTCATTTGGGTCATTGCTATATAGATTTTAAGAAAAAAACTAAGCCTGACGGCCAAGAAATGCATTCTCAAGAAAAGAAGGTTAAAAGTCACGGTAATCCTGAGGAAGAAGGTGTTGTTAAGACGGATAAGAAGACATGGAATGAAACAGTTGAATCCAATTTATTCCAAATTTGAAATCAATCATTGTTCATAAGCAAAATGAAGTTACATCAGATAATAATTCTCTGATTAAAGACAAGATACAAGGAAATGTTCCTATTAAAAACAGTGATATACAACAAAGTCTTGTTGCCAACATTCCTGAAAATGTTGAAATAATCGAAGTTATTCAACATCTTTAAGAGCAAAGTGATAAACATGATCTACATGGAAATGTTAACTTGTTATCTGGTACCAACTCTCCAACGCGGGATAATATTGGGAGTCTCCAATTATCCCCAATTGTGAAGAATCATTCTCCCACTGGCCAGGAATTCAGTACTATCCTGAAAAAGAAACTCAAGTCAGCAAAGAAGATAAAGAAACCAAGCTCTAAAATTATGAAGTTTTACAAGTATGGAGGTGCAAACAGGAAGAACAAATTTCTATCTGATAATGATAAAGATCATTAACTAGAACCTGCGTGCTATTAATAATAAACCAACTATCAGGAGATTGAAAGATATGATATTCAAAGATAAAATTAGTATATTAGCTATTCAAGAGCCCTTAACTAGCTCTGATAATAATTCTGTTATTTCTGATTTGTTGGGTTTTTCGGGTTATTGTTTTAACATTTCAAATAAAATTTGGGTGTTATGGGTTACCGATCTTAGTATTAATATCACTGTTAATCATGATCAGTGTTTAAACTTGGAGGTTACTACTAATAATAGTATTGTTTTTCACTTATCTGTTGTTTATGCTAAGTGTAGCAGAATGCTCAGGTTGGACTTATGGCAGCAATTGAAGTTAATTTCTAATTCTACTCATGGCTGGCTAGTGGTTGGTGACTTTAATATCATTACTTCTTCTGATAAGCAGTTAGGGTGTAAACAAATTGATCATAATAGTATGGATGACTTTATTCAAACTATTAATGATTGTCATTTGGAGGATACAGGCTTTCTGGGTCCAAAGTTTACGTGGAACAGAATTTTAAAGTGGAAAAGACTTAATAGAGCCTTGATTGATGCTAACTGGTCCAATACCTATTGTACTACTAAGGTTATTCACATGGTCATAACCTGCTCTGACCATGCCCCCCTTATGATAATTGCTAATACTAATCACTCTTTTCAGCTTAATGTCATAAACAAAAATTTTAAGTTTATGAATATATGGTCAAATGATTCTTCTTTCCTTGAAATTGTTGAAAAGAACTGGAAATTGAAAATGAGTGGATCTTCTAGTGAGATTTACTGGTTTAAATTGAAAATATTGAAAAACTGTCTTAAATTGTGGAATAAGAATTGCTTTGAAAATGTTTTTAATAAGGTTAAAGAGACTGAAACTAGGGTCAAAGAGGCTGAATCATTCCATTCTAATCTAAATAATCAAACCACTGAAATGAACTGAAATAAATCTAACAGTCTATACTTGCAGGCTCTTAGAAATGAAGATGACTATTGGAGACAGAAATCTTACAGTTCTTGGCTTAATGAGGGTGATAATAATACTAAAATGTTTCATTCCTATGTTTCAAAAAAGAGAAGGAAGAATGATATCAATGCTATTAAGGATGATGGAAAATGGCTCTATAATTATGATGAGATTGGAGATTCAACTGTAAAGTACTACAAGGAAATCTACTCTACAAAGGCTTACGATTCTATTGAGGATGAGAATTTATGTCCGAAGAATGATCTTCCGACTTTTATTCCTAAAATGGTGATTGAGGAGTCTAATTCTGACCTAATGAAAGCTACTACTAATGATGAGCTATGGAATGTCATTAACTCTATGAATCCAGATAGTGCATCTGGTATTAATGGATACAATGTGAATTTTTACAAATTTTGTTGGCATATTATTAAGGATGTACTAGTTTTGGCAATGAATTATTTTCTGGTAAGCAGTAGCATCCCGAATGGATTTTTCTCTACGGGTCTTTGTCTAATCCCCAAAACCAGTAACCCTACTTATTGGAATCATTATAGGCCAATTAGTCTATGATCATTAACTAACAGAATCTTGTCCAAATTACTCAATAACAGGTTGTCTAATATTCTTCCTAGAATTATCCCATGCACTCAGGGGGCTTTTGTAAAGAATCGATCTATTCACGATAATATTCTGGTTGCAAGGGAGATGGCATATGATATGAGCAGAAAGCCTACCAAAGGTAAAATCATGGTCAAATTGGACATGTCCAAAGCATTTGACCTGATGTCTATTCCTTTTATTCTAAAAGTCCTTTCCCTTTTTGGTTTTTCTAATCAATTCATTCAGTTTGTCAAAGATATGATTAATTCTGTATGTATCTCTGTTCTTATTAATGGAAAGTCTTATGGCTACTTTAAGTCTGTGAGAGGGTTGAGGCAAGGGGACCCTCTGTCCCCAAGCCTTTTTATCCTAAGTGAGGAAGTTTTGATCAAAGGTTTGGTAAATCTGTATAATCAAAATAATAATATGATTTTTACATATAGATCATCTATTATTATTCCTAGTATATCTTTTGTAGATGATATCTTAGTCTTTACTAACAGTTTAAATTCATTTATTCAGTTGCTTAGTGAATTACTTGACAATTATCACCTTATCTCAAGTCAAGTTATAAATAAAGATAAGGCACAGATTATGACCTCAAATATTCTTCATCAAAGTAGAATCCAAAAGCTGGAAACTACCACTGGCTTCAAGACTGATCATCAACCTATTAGCTATTTGGGAGTCACCTTGAGCTGCAAGAATAAATCAAAGAATTTTAGTAAATTGCTGGATAACATTAATGGAAAGATTATGGATTGGGACAACAAATACTTGTCATTTGGGGAAAGACTTTCACTTATCTCTACTATACTTATGTCTATACCTTACTACTAGATGCATAATACTATGGTTCCTCAAACTGTGATAAATAGAATAGAGAAAATCTTTAATAAATTCTTATAGAGGTCTAAATTTGAAACTAAAGTTATTCACTGGACTGCTTGGAATAATATTTGCAGACCTTTTGATGAAGGTGGCTTAAATATCAGATGATTAAAAGATATTCAAACCACTCTTGCTCAAAAGATATGGTATAACTATAGAAAGCAAGACAGTATTTGGGCAAAGCTAATGAAAGATATTTACAATAAAGACAGCCACACATTTAAATCTAGTTATAATAAACCTGGTTCAATGACTTGTAAGAGATTGGTTAATATTAAGTATTTAGCAGAATCTAACATTAAATGGTTTCTTGGCAGTGGCAATATGGACTTTTGGTTAGAGAATTGGCACAACCAAACTCCAATCATGGACTACAAGAACCCTGATTCTAATCTTTGGTTCCTAGATCAGAAGATTAACACTTTTTGGAAAGGAAATGGTTGGGATTTAGATATGCTGAAAACATTCCTTGATGAAGAAAGAATCCAATGAATCTCTTTATTGAAAATAGACTCTTCTAAGGCAGATAAGCTGATCTAGGGCTATCTCTCCTAACCCGGAGTTCAATACTAAGTATATTTGGGAAAAATTCAGGAAGTGCTCTTTCTTTATACAAGAATATTTGGAACTAATTAACCTCAGGAAGTGCTCTTTCTTTATATGGAAACTCATTAAAAAAATTATACCTATTAATTCTACCTTACAAATTAGACATATTAGCTTAGTTTCTAAATGTGTTTTCTGTTTGAACTACGAGAATAGA
Organism: Limnanthes douglasii subsp. nivea; assembly: GCA_036936605.1. NCBI lineage: Eukaryota > Viridiplantae > Streptophyta > Magnoliopsida > Brassicales > Limnanthaceae > Limnanthes > Limnanthes douglasii. Next base: position 180,998,142 of record JAUPFV010000003.1, read on the forward strand.
AATCACCTATTTGTTAACTGTAAATTTGTTTGGTCTATTTGGAAATACTACGGCCTAATCTTTAATATTAAAATTGAAGCTTTCATGAGCATCACTCATATAATTAGGGAAGGGTTTTGGTTCTCAAGGAAAAATGTTCATATCACCCATGTCATTCCATCTATAATATGTTAGACTATCTGGAAATTTGAGAATGACATGAAGTTCAAGAATAAAATTACTTCTACTGACTCTGCTATATTTTACATTAACAGAATCATCTGCAGTTTGGATACGAAATTAAAAAAGAAGCATTGGCATAATGCTTTGGATGCTGGGACTATTCTAGGAAGCAAATCGGTCCATGAAAATCACAGTAAGCAACTATATGTGAAATGGACTCACCCGATGGAAGGAAGACTAAAGCTCAATGTCGACGGAGCGAGCTCTTATTCTGGGGAAGTATCAGGTGGATTGATCTTCAGAGATCACCAGGGAGACTTGGAGCTTGGCATTAGAAATACTTTTGGGAAGTTTTCTCCTCTGTTGGCGGAGGCTCATGTCCTTGAAGGCCTCTGGATTTGCAAAGAAAGAAGCTGGGAGAAGGTAGACATCAAGATGGATTGCCAAGCTCTGTTTGACTACTTGGCTAAGGGAAAGTACCCCTGGTCTCTCTCCAAGCTTCTCCCAATCCCATGCATGACTATTAAATTCATTCCCCGAACCCAGAATTATGCCACCGACTGGTTGGCAAAATGGATATTACGTTGTAAGCAGAAAACTTAAATAACTCAGATGTTTGCCCCAGCTGAGTTACTTTCTATAATTCTTCTTGAAGGATTGGGGATTGGCTATATGAATGATTCAATCCAGTAGTTTGCAGGAGGTTGGCTTATTTAGGGTGTAATCGGGAGTTTGATTTAGGATCGGGTTTTGAATTTGGTTGCTTTGGTCGCTCTGTGTATTGAATCGGAGATCGTCTTCTTTTTCTCAAGCTATTAGCTTTTATCTAGGGTTTGATTTAGTAAAGTTAGAATTTATCAAACTTTTGCTAGTTAGCCCTCAAACTTTTATTGATTTTGTAATTCGCCCATATATGAAATAAAAGATCTCAGTTTTGGAATAAAAAAGTTATTTTGTTGGTTGGCACGTTTGATACACCGACTTATAGAATTTTATGTGATTACCTTCGTTTAGTGATCGGACTCCAGTTAGCTTTTCATTTTCTTCATGGTCCCTTGATTTCAATACTTTGTCTTTTCAACTTTAAATTATATTAGATTGATAACCGTGTTTATATTTAGAGCCAGTTAGATTTCCACCAGTGGTTATTACATCTTTCAACTTATTCAAAAAAAATCATATTTGAATAACACAAAATATTTTAGCTAATTACAAAATTATCACTCAACAAAAAAAATTAGATCTCTCAAATATTTCTAACATTATCTAACTTTGACTAACAAATTATTTAACTTAAATATTGAAAAAACATGGAAGACAAAGAGTTAAGCTGTTTTTTTGTAGGTTTTTATGGATGAAAAAAAGTCATTGCAATGGAGATATGTTTTAACTTTTCGTAGCCGTAAAACGTAGAATCGCGTGACATGCGCAATGAACTTTAAAGTCTTCGTTAACGTGCGATTAAGGTTAGGAATACTGCACGCGGTATGCAGGTTAGATAATTTAAGCATAATAAAACATGTAAGTTTTGTGTTTGTTCATCGCAAGTGTGTATACGATATATTTTAGAATTGTTGGTAGGTTTTTGCGATTTAGTTACTATTTGTCGATCACTTGGTGCGATATATGCATTATTTTCTTTATTTAGAGTGTGCTTATATATTATAGGAGCATGTGCAACCACCATTTATAATGGTTAATTACACACGCATCTTTATAACTGATAAATATTTACTAAACCTGAATTGGATGAATAAGTTTTTTCAAAGGGAAAATAACGAGACACGTCATCATTTATATCCTACATATGTGAGAGATACGGTGTTTATATATCGAAGGCTAAACCATATAATTTAAAGAAAAGAAAGTGTACAACCAAAGAATAAAATTGTTCATTCTTATCAAAAAAAAAATCTGATTGATGTACTAGCTCAACAATGGCGATTGGCTGTCGGAAGTAGAAAATATAACCACGAAAAAATGTCCGATTAGACGGTCATTCTCAAAATTGTAGACTCAACAAGGAAGAAGAGAAACTAGTTTGTAATTTGTCATACCTTGGTTCGCGTCTTAGGGAAATATATGTTGGTTTGAAGATGCATAACCCTGAAATTTTCGAATATGCATACGATATACAATTATCGTAAAAACAAAATTGTGATATTGGTCATGGTGGTCAATCTTAATGCAATATTTATTGACGAAATGGAAGGACATAAATATTATGTGTGGGATTGGACAAGTAATACATCGAACGTGATCACTGATTTCGTTTTTGTACATCCTACAAGTATTGACTTGTTACGTACATTCCCACATATACTTATCATGGATTGTACTTACAAGACGACTAGGTATAAAATATCATTGCTCGAGACTGTTGGAGTAACTTCAACATCAATTAAACTTAACATTGCTTATTTGTTTATGAGTGAGGAGAATGAAGCCAACTATTAGTGAGCATTAAGTGTTCTATGAAGTGTGATAATGGAGAATATATGTGCGTTTCCAAGCGTCATTTTGACAGATTGGGAGTTAGCATTTATGCTAGCTATTGAATATATATTTTTGGATGCAATGCACTTACTATACAAATGACATATAAACAAAAACCTTCTCTGAACGGTTAGAAAATTAATATCCAAACATGATTCAAAGAAATTTATGGAGTTTTATAACTTTGTTGTCGATACAAACACGGTAAAAGCTTATGATCGAAGTCTAGCATCATTGTATCAATTGTTCGTCGGTCACCCAATATGTATAGAGTATGTTATGTCATCATGGATAATAAAATACGGGGACAAATATTTTGATCATTGAATGAACGAGATCAAGATTATGGTAATAGAAAACAAATTGGTAAGCCTGAAAAATAGTTCGTTTTTTGTAGGTGGAAGACTACACATGTGGCTCTAAAAATACCTTGGTACTAACCAATGCAATTTTGATTTTTTTTTAGAAATTTTTTTATAAGCTCCTACTTAAGAAACGTTCGTCGATTGTCGAATCTTTCGAGCAAAGTAAGTTTTGTATTGCACTTGCTACTATAACTCTCAACTATTTAGTTATGTATCACATCCGGGCTTAAAAAAATACCACACATTATTAGACATGCTAGACAAATAGGTGTAAATCGGGTAGCATGTGGATGCGTTCTTAGTAAAACACACGGTTTAGCATGCGCATATGAAATAGCTGCAATAAAGAGATATGGTAAATCCATTCAAAATGATGATTTGAATTTATTTTGAAGAAGATTATACATCGTTGAAAGAGATGTCATTACACATGAAGATGTTTATTAAAAAAACTATCAATTATCGGTAGTTTCGCATAGCTTTAGAGCAATATCGTCTCTCCTAGTTGGTTACGACCATTAAGTGATAAAGCACCTCTAACGATTTACTAACCCAGACTAACTAGGCTACAAAACTAGACAAGCCACATATTAGAATTAACATAAAGATCTTTCTTTTACGCCATTTTTATGCTGATTAGGCATGAGACCTGGTTACTCAATAAATATTTATGAAATTTTCTTTAATTAATTAATTTTTTAATTAATATTTTAATACATTATGATTATTTTTCTAAAAAAATATTATTTCAATTTATTAATTTTCAATTAAAATATTTTTCAGAATTCAATCATGCACAATGTACTAAATAAAACATCTAGGCAAAAAATAAATAAACTAATCAAAATGCAATTTTTATTTTTAATACTTACAAATTAATTCACATTGTTTGAACTTAGATTTAAGTTCTTACAATATACAATGGAAAATATATAATGATAAAAAAACTTGTTAATTTGTGATAATTTTATTCGCCAATTTCCTTCTACGTGAGACTTGTAAACAAAAACATTTCATCATATTTTAATTCATATCAATAATAAAACATTGAATTAATATAACTAACGTATGGATTTACTAGCATAAATCGTTGTTGAGCAAATGAGAGCTATAATTGGAGTAATTTTGAGTTTTCATGCTAAAGGACAATCGAACATAAAAACAATCATCTACTAAACTCAAGAAAACAACTTGTGATAGTATTGTAGATGAGGAGTATCAAAATAAAATAAAAGAAGCTCTTAAAAATTATGAATGGTGTGTTATATTTTGAATGTTTTAAGCATTTTTTCTTAAAATTATATTTAAGTCCTTAAGATTTTTCAATTTTTTTTCAGGTTTTTTATATATAAAAACCAACAAGTGCATACTTGATAGCTATCACGCTATGGCTAATTGCGATCATTATCGGGATATAATTTTTTTTATTCGATATATTTCTTATTGTGATCAGCAACATCTCAACGCGATCATATGCCAACTTTCTATAATTAGGCTATAACTCGTCGCACTAAATATAAAAAAATCATTTCCTAGTTTATTGAAACATGATTTTGGATCAAATTAACTTTAAGATCATAATTGATCATAAAATAAGATAAAATGACAAAATAAAAAGAATCACATTGGGTTGCATCACAATCAGTGGTTCGTTTATTGTCGGTAGCTCAACCTATCAGATTTTTCAGTTTGGAACTTCAAGAGAAGTTTACAGCCAATCCTTATCAACTACTTCTTGATATTAAGCCTTCGATCGTTGTCCTTTCACCATAAATATCCTCTTATCTAGATGATAGATTTTGATTGCTCCATAAGAAGAGACACCAATAATCTCAATTGGTCGTGACCTTCATAATCTTAGCTTACATGGGAAGAGTCTCAAGCATGAATTATATAACAACATCGGGAAGATCATTTGAGTATGAGGGGACATACCAGCCGTTTCAATGACAATCGTATTAACCGGTTACTGAAGGAGTTTAAATTGGCTACCAATCGTCGAATCAAGGTAAAACTTTCTTATCGAGATGTCATCTCAGGCTATGAAGAGGTTTTCAAAACCATTTTTTTCATCAACTGGATATGAGGATATTGTCTTCAGGCTATGAAAAAGTTTTTGAAACCAATTTTTTCATCAACTTGATGACTTCAATGTGACTTCGAATAGAAAACACTCGAGAAGAATTTATCTTATTCCGATAAGGTCAACAATTAGAATTCCCAATGTAACAATTGAAAAAAATAAAATAAAATAATTTTGGTTGTTGATGGTGATGGAGCTGTGAATTCGAGGACGAATTCTTATTCAAAAATCTTATATTATTCAAATCAAATCTAATTATATTAAGATTCGATTTTATTTGAATTTAGAATCTTTAGTTTATTTCCTTGTATTCTAATTTAGGGTTTTGAGAAGCTCTTATATAAAGCCTCATATGCCTTAAAGTATTTTAAGTTTTTGGAATAATATATTTTTTATCTCTGAAACTTTCACTCTTTGTTACCCTTAGATTATGTTTCATCATCTTACCCTTGAATTAGGGTTTCATCTATCGTTGCTTCTACTTCTATTTTTGCTGCGTCATCAACCAAACTCGGCCAATATAGTGTTTAGTTGACAACTGCAAAAATATGATCTTCTATTACTGATGATCGCTCTTAGGGTTCTGAGTCTTGAAAATAATCAATACATGTGCATCAATTATGGTTAAGATGACTACTTTAAACCACTTAGAGATATAATCAACCATAACTATGATATACTTGTTGTTAAATGATTACATGAATGGTCTCATGGAATCGATACCCCAAGCGTCAAACAAATCCACCTCTAGGATATTTTTCAATGACATTTTTGTTTTTTTTTTTCTAGAGATGTTTCCAATATGTCGGCATCTATTATACTGTGTAAAAACGTATGTGCATCTTTGAATAGTGAGTGGTAAATAAACTAGACAACAAAATTTTTACAATTATTTTTATTGAACCGAAATGACCTCTAACTCCTAATAATGACAGTGGCATATGTTGTTACAAGTTTCAGTCTCCGATACACATATCAGAAAATAGTATTACCACATTACTTGTAAAAGTAGGAATCATTTTAATAGAACTGTTTAGATCACAGAAAAAATATTCATTCGGTGATAACTCGTGTCGTTAAGAACCTCCCAAACTACAACATAATTTACAATGTCTACAAACCACACCTCTACATGTATGACTATTCATCCGAAAAATGCTTATTAATCAAAATATATATATATATATATATATATATATATATATATATATATATATATATATATATATATATTTGTTTGGTTCTAGACGAGAGAGATGGTCATGATTACGTTTTCAGAGCCCTTGTTGTCACTAATCTCCGGATCGAATTCCTACAATAGCAATACCTAGATCGTAGATTCAAATATTTCTTATCTAATACATATTTTAGGTGCATCATGATCAGTATGAAAGATTACTTTAGTACTTAAGGCAAGGAATTATTTTTATGTAGTTGCATAATTTAATTAAGCTCATGTGAGTGTTCGGCTAGCTTAGTAATTGGTATGATTTTTTTTTTATTTTTCTGATATCCAAGGACAACCCATATAACGTAATTACTAGCATCACGCACTAATTTAAAATTTAGATACCAATCATGTGAAACAATTATAAGTGTAAAAACAAGTTTGGATTTCATAACATTAAATGAAATTAAACAAAAAAAATTAAATATGAACTCAACATCTTTTATCAACAAATCACATAGATATTTAGATATTTTTGAAAATATTTTATGAATAATATATAAAATCCCACATGACCTAGGAAACTTCTAACCATTTTTAGCAAAGTCGTAAGAGGTAATTTTTTAATTACTTCCATTTTGGCTCGATCGACCTCGATTCAATTTTCTGATATCTTGTGGCCAAGTACAATCCGTCCAATACTATCAAATGAAACTCTTACAAATTTAGCATGCAATTAGTTTCTACCTATTGTTGCAAAATAAAAGATAAGTTAGCTAGGCATATATCAAAATAGTGTCTGAAAACTAAAAACTCATGCATAAAAAGTTTCAATTGATTTTCCAACCATTTCTTAAAAATGGACATCATGCATCTCTAGAAGGTAGAAAGGGCAATGCATAGACCAAACATAATCTTCCGGAATCTGAAAGTCCCATATGGATGTAATCTTTTCTTGATCCTCTGGTGGGATACAAATTTGATTGTATCCAGAGTAACCATAAAAAAGCAATATAATCTATATTCAAACATTCGCATCATTTAATTTTTTATAATCGATACAGACTCTTCATCAAGTTACTTTCGTCGTTTGTATCATTTCATTCTTGAAATTTGTGATTATTATTATTATTATTCCTTTTTATTAGAAACCACTTGTGTTGGACTAACTTATGTACAAAATGAGATAAGATATATGGTTCTAATGTCCAATAACTTGGGTACCTCTTTCATCACCTCTTGTAACTCTAGGTTTAATTACCTTTGAGGTTAAAGGAATGGTTTGTAAATACCCTCCATCATATTTTATGCTAACAAAGAAAATGACCACTTCCATTGATATCCACAATCATCCATTTAAGCGTTTGTTTAAAAAAATTCAGCATCTTCAACAACTTCTATGTATATGTATCACTCAATGATCAATTAATAATCACATAAAACTTATTAGGTTTATCTAAAAAAATATAACGCATGTGTGATGGTAAGGGTTTCAGTTTCAGTTTAGATGTTTCAGCTTTTCATGATTTCAGTTTTAAAATCCGCATTCAAATGTTGAGTAGGTATATTATTCCATTCGTTAACCATCTTATTGCCTCTTAATTTTCAATATCAATTTCATCTAAAGTAGTATGTACTAGAGAATTTTATAAAACCAAAAAATATATTAACTTATGCAAATATTTATCCACAAGATTATGTACCACGTCAATTAACAAACATGTATTACTATCTTTTGGATTTTTTTAAAAAAATTAATATACTCAATTCCACACATTTGTCTCCTACGGGAATGGTTAGTTTCTGGCATTAACATCAATCACAGTTCTACCATTAACTAGAAAATGTCTCCATATAATTAGAGGCACTAGTCTATTTTATTTCATGTCCGAAATAATGAAATCGAGAGGGATAAACTGATCAATTTTGATCAACACATATTCAATTATTCTTTTTAGATAAGTGTATGATCGATCAGCCAATTGTAAAGATAATATGATATTTTTAATGCATAATATTCATAGTTTACGATATATAGATAATGGAATCAGATTTAAACTAGCACATAAATCACATATACATTTTAAAAAATTTAAATCACAAATTTTGCAAGAGTTGGTAATTGTTTTTGGTTCTTATAAATTTTATGGCAATTTGTTCTAGATGAGAGCATTACATTTTTTTGTAAGCATCATCGTTTCAAAATGTTGGAATTCCTTCTTATGTGAAATGATGATTTTTAGAACTTCGAGTACTTTGTCATTGACTCTAATAGATTGGCCAACAACTTTAGGAACTTTGAGAAGTTGTTTCCATTATTTTGCTTCTTCTTTCAATCTGCGTATTGAACACGTAGAGTGTACTATTATTTATTTTATTTCATAGACTTTTCATACCTTCATTCGGATCAAATACGACCTCACTACGAATAAATGGTATAATGATAACTTCTTTATTAATGTAGCTAAGAATGCATACAAACAGGTTTCTCACTCAAGTATCAGAATCGGGTCAAAAATATACTCAAATCGAAGATTTTGACAAGCCCGTTAGTTTTAAAAAATATGACTTATCACAAAGTTTGATACCCAAATTCGACCGATAAAGCCTTTAAAAACAAGTTTTTATATTTACATGTTATTTAAATATTTAATTGTTATTTTTATTTTATTATAGTATTTTATTTTAATACATTTATGTAATTTCCCTATTTTAGGATTAAGGTTTTGGGTAGTTTCTATATAAAGATCCATATTACCTATTTTGCCGTCAGACTTTGATTAATAGAATTTTGAGATTATTTTTATGAGTCTCTTTTATCTCTCTAACCTACGGTTAGGATTTTACCTACTATTCTTCTTCTTTCTTCTGTTTTGTAGTCATCAGTTCTTTCTCTTGTATATTGCTGCCACCATATTGGTATCAAAGCGTCAGAGCTCATATTACGTTGGTTAAGAAGATATGTTGCCCAAGAGAACTGTTCGTGGGAAGTCTAGACACGGTGGAAAACCGATTAGGCCAAATAAGTGAACGACTTAATTTACTACAATATCAAATGAAGAAATTGACAGAAGATTTGGAGGGGATGACCACCACCGGATTTCAAACTCCAACAAGTAATTCAAAGGCGAAAGCCTTTTTTCACAAAATCCGACCACAACCATATCTACACTTTAGAAAAACAAAAGGGAGAGGAGATCCATCAAGTAGTCACTAGTGACATGGAGGATTTGAGACATCAACTCTTTAATGAGTATGAAGATGACTACCATGACGATATTTCTGATGAAACTTGGCAAGAATTGGGAGATCTGATTTATGATGTCTACCATGATGAGGGTGAAATCAATGTTAAACACGAAGATAATTGGGTAACACCATAAAAATTCTCTAGTTATTTTAATAAGGTAAACAATAAAAAAACCCAGTGTTTCAATTTCTACTGAAGAAATTGTTAAATATTTGGTTGATAATTCTTTCTTTGACCCTAAGAACCCTATGAAAGAGGATCTACGATTAAGAATAAAAATAAAATATAAAATATAAAAAAATAGTGCTTTAATATATGAGAATTATGATTTTAATTAGAACCTGGGGAGTTTTTTATGATGAAGACTCTAAAAAAACTGATATCATGGAGGAAACTAAATAAAAAAAGCTGTTTGGCTAGCCGAAAAATTCAAAAGATCCAATTTTTATTAGATAAGTACATGCTTGATTTTAAAATGGGTAAAGTTGTATATGATCATCATTCAGAGATAGGTTTTAGATCGAATTTATATGTTGGAAATGCTTTGATCTATATGTATACCAAGTTCGATTGGTTAATTAAAGCACGTGAGGTGTTCGGTGAAACGCTTTGCATAGATATTGTGTCCTATAACAGTTTGATTTTTGGTCGTATTGTCGGTATTATTATACGTAATTGGAATTCTTATTGTGGATCTGTGGAACCAATGTCTTTGCCTGCTGGTGGTGGATTCAGTTACGCTGATGTTCTTGATCAAGCTAAAGACTGGTCTGCTTCGACGGTTCAACGATCCTATCCTAAATCAATTTCAAGAGTTCTATAAACGACCAAACACCTTCAGTCTTAGTATTTATCACGAAGGTGATGATAATATATCAAAAGGCAGTCTTTCATGATCTTGAATTTATTGTACCCGAATGATTGGTCTGCTCTTGGTGCTGCTGTGTTGAAGGCTATGGTCGTAAAGCAGATGATGAAGATAAATGGTTCTTTGAAGAATCTATCCAGCCAGCCATTTGTCATGAATATTTTCAAATCCGAATATAACAAGGTATTGGATTTCGATAGTGAGGGGTCAAGGCAATAAAATTAGAATGTCGTAGTGCAGTTCTTTTAATGTTTCGACGTTTTGAATTTGAGGTCGAATTCTTCCCAGCCGGGAAATGATGATATAGCTAAGAATACAGATAGACTGGTTTCTCGCTCAGGTATCGAATTTGAGTTAAATAAGTACTTAAATTGAATATTTCGACGAGCTCGTCAGTTTTAAAAAATGTAGCTTTTATAAAGTTTGATACCCAAATTCGATCCATAAAGCCTTTAAAAATTAGTTTTTATATTTATACATTATTTAAATATTTAATTGTTATTTTTATTTTATTCTAAGATTTTATTTTAAGACATTTTAATTTCCCTATTTTGGGATTAGAGTTTTGGGTAGTTGCTAAATAAAGCACCATATACCCTATTTTGCCATTAGACTTTGATTAATAGAATTTTTATAATATTTCTTTGTGTCTCTTTTATCTCTCTAACCTATTGTTAGGGTTTTAACTATTGTTCTTCTTCTTTTTTCTGTTTTGCAGCCGTCAGTTCTTTCTCTTGTATATCGCCGCCACTAGTTCTAATTATGAGAGAGCTTGTCCTAATCAGGTATAATTTATTTGCGATCATGGTAACGATCATCACCTTATGTCTTTAGTTCATCCTGAACAAGGTTCAGCTCGCCGCGATCACGTGTGTTGCTGATAATGTCATTGTAATCACGGCTTCGCTCACCATGATTAAGATGTGTGTTTGCTATTTCAGTATTTTGATTCATCTTGTCTAGCTCTGGCCGTTTTATTATCAATGTTGTCTTGTTCCAACACTTGTTAAGACTTTAACTCACATTTTTCTTTATTTTTACTACTTCATAGAGTTATAACGTCATTTATTTGGGGATGATTTTTGTGTTGCTTGGCCACTTTCTTTGAGCTCTTGAGGCCATAATCAAATGTAACTAACCTATTAGACCTTTATGACATACCCTCTAGTTTTGCATTAAAACAAAATATTTCTCAAACACTTAATTCATCTTGAAACAATTGTTCGTGAGCTCAATCAATTTTATCATGCATCCTCCAAGTTCGATTTCTTCTCCATCTTTTTTAGATTTTTTTGTTTACACCTGTATCCATTACTATTGCATGAGAAATTGGGATTTTTTCTACGACCCTTATTGGCATAATTTATTCATGCCACAAATTAGTTTGTACTTGATGGATAATATGCTTTGACTTTGTTTAAAATAGCTAAATGTAAATTCATTTGCTTCTTTAGTGAAGCAATGTTTTCTTGGAGAATCGTTTCACTTCCTACTGCAAACATTCTTGTTTTCGTTTTTAGACGTGTGTTTATTTCTAGACAACATTTCCAGTAACGAATATGCTTCATCTGGTGTCTTGCTCCTTAAAGACCTCCATTGGAAGCGTTGATCATTGGTTTATTGTTACCAAATAATCCATTATAGAACATTTGTATTATTATTTATTTTGGAATTCCATGGTGAGACATCTTTGCAAAAAATCTTTATACCATTCTCACGAGTCATCCCACGACTCATCATTTATTTGAGCGTAATTAGTAATGTCATTATGGAATTTTGGCTGACTTCACCGGTGGAAATTACTTTGACATAAATAATTGAGCCAACTACTCCCAAGTTGTAATGCAAGTATGCAACAATTTTAGCCACACCTTCATCTTCCATTGAGAGAAAATGGAAATTACCTCAATCGTATTACATGAGCTGGAATGTTCTTGTATTTACACATATCGCAGAGTTCTAAGAAACCAGATAGGTGAGTATTAGGGCATTACTTTCCATCTTTAGAAAACATATGTTCATTCTGGATCATCGATATTAGTATCGATTTTATCTCAAAATGAGAAGTAATTACTTCTGGTCTGAGTATGCTCGTATTGAACCCATCCAATAAAAGATTCACATTGTCACTGATTTGCCTTAGATCATGGCCTTTTTTGTTCATACCTATTATATCATATTTCAAATTCTTTAGTTCTCTTCTTCGTCTAAGAAAAGCGTTTACAATCTCTGGGTCAAGAGAGAACAACTCGTCACTCGAAATCTTTGTTGTACGAAATCTGTATAAACAAAAACACAATATTAAATTAAAACATATATCAACTTAGAATATCAATATTATAAATATTCTAGGGTTATTAAACATGTCAACATAATTATGAATGATGAGAATTAAAGAAATTTAATCTAAATATAAATTTCATAAAGCCAAGTAGTTCTTTTTTTAGAGTGTTACATTTATATATTCATCATCGACAACTAACTTACTTGTATGGCCAATTATAACTCTAATATAACCTCTTACAGATGAATCATAAAATCTAAGAACATAGTTCAGACTTTACTAGGTCATGACCGTAGCGCAGTACTCATTCAACCCATTGGTATTATTATGGTTCTCAAATAGACTTTATGTATCGGTCTTAGTAATAAGTCTAAGAATAAATAATGGAACCCTCATAAGTCTAAGAGCAAACAATTGAACTCATAGATAATTGTAGATATTAATTCTAATAGTACTACTATAAAATTTATATAAAAAATAAAATAAAAACTAAAATTTATTCATAATTAAATTGTATGTACATAGGTTTTTTAACCCCAAAGCAAAAATTATCAGCTCATGCTAATTTGTTTATGGTAAAAATAAAATAAAAACATACTTATAAGAGAAGAATAAAGATCCTAGAAAGTTAGGGTTTTTTGGCAATAAAGAAAGTATCTAAGGAGAAATTGACAATTATGTAATATAGAAGGACTAATTTATAGCAAACAATAAACTTAAGGGTACGACCACAATTAGTGAATTATTAGACATGTGGGACATACTATCTGTACTATAAAAACACTATTTTGTTTAGAGAAATAGTCATTGATTAATGATTACGCAATTATTACTTCAACTTTCTCTCTCTAAAAATATAGTTTTCTCTCTGTAAAATATCAACTAAGTAATTTGAATAACGAGTTTGGTCCTCTAATCATTATTTTACTCTAAAACCTCCTCCAAAGATTTCTAGAAATATCATTGGCGTCTTCTGCGGGAACGATTTGGTACCCAGAATTATCTTCCAAAATATTGTTGAATTTTTGAAAGAAAAGTGATAGAAATTCGAGGAGATTTAGACATAAAAAATAATTTGGTAATTGGAAAATATTTCGAAGAAAACCCTTTTGAGAATAATATAGAAATCGACGAACAACATGATGATCAACATGCTGGTGAAATTTTAGAAGAGGCTATGTTGGTCGCTCGGAGAAAATGAGTTGTTTTAAGAAATCAAAAGGCTGAATTCTGAAAGAGATGCAAAGATTGCTTCTAAGAAAATTCGGTCCGAAGTCCGAAGAAAAAATGAACCTGAGAAAGATGAATCGGATCATCATCATCGAATCAGTAAGAAGGACAAATACCACATATTATCTCAGGAAGAAGGACATAAAAAAGAAATATGTGAAAATGGCCTAGAATAGAGCATCGATCGGGTCATCGGACTAAAGACTTGAAAGGAAAAGATCAGGCTTCCGAGGACCATGCAAATAATTATAACGTCGTGCATGTTCAGAATCAATCAGGAAGTCAAAATTTTAAGTATTGTGTAAGTAATCAATGCACAACTCCTTCCGAGGAAGGTCTCTATGCGATGGCTCACGAGGGTCCAAGAGCTAATGTTTACAGAGCATGCCATAACTGGAGGTCTTCTCATTTGTCCGTAGAGATACTTTCTAACAATATTCCAAACCATTTTGACATTTCTAAGTTGGAAAAGTTCGACGAGACACAAGATCCTAACACTCATATTGAGAAATTTGAAAAATTTATGATTAATTTTGATGATGATGACAAGTTACTATGCAGGGCATTCTCTCAATCTTTTAAGGGTGTTGCTTCAAAGTGGTATAATCGACTTCTGCAACGCTATATAAAAACTTTGACATTTCTAGAATGTTTTCCGGCAACATTCGTGGGGAGTAAAACAAATTGAGCTAATTGAGACACCATAGTAAACTGTAGACAAAAGGTTGGGGAAAACTTATACCAATCGTTTTGTTAAGGAAAAAACGGATATAAAATATTATAAAGATTCCATGGATTTAGAAACGTATCGAATATGGCTTCTCCCTGGAATACTGAAAGAAACTATGGCAGAAAGTCAAACGATAACATTTGGGTCTCTTTTTTATCAAGTTGAAAAAAGAATATTGGTAGAAGAAACTCACACATCGGAAATAGGATCTAGTGATCAGCTCGAACATCATCAGTTTCAAAGATCTATTGCTCTTACTCAACCTCCTTAAATAAATCTAGAACCTAAAGCAACAAACCAGTATCCTCTAAGGCTTAGAGTAAATCAACAAATGTATAGTACGCAACATATTGCTAGGCCAATATCCAACAAGTGGATTCGACCAGAGTATTTTGCAGATCTGACTGAGTGTGTGGCTACCATATTTAATAAAACTCGTGGTTATGTGTTATTTTGTAAGCCTTTTCCTATTCAAACTCCAAGGGAAAATAGAAACAACAAATTTTGCAAGTATCACGAAGATATTGACCATGACACAAAAATAGTGTATTGCATCGAAGAAAGAGATACAAGCTTTAATTGAGGATGAAAAATTGACAGATTTTGTAAAAAAACACTCACAAAAATATGACGGGTAAGGAAAAATCAAAAGAAGAATAAACTGCATTGGTTATTTCCAAGGAGATCGATTCTTATGATGTGGCGACAGAGTACTTAGATCCAAAAAAAAGGAGAAACAATATTAGTATGGTGGAAGAAATCATCCCAAGAAAAAAGGTTAGTGATTCATGTTCATATTTTAAATCTTTGGCAATTTCAGGGGGTGATACTGTTGCAGGAAATTCGAATAGTTCCTAGAAAAGACATATAGTCATCTTGACAACTCAATTAGAAGTGGGTGCTTCAGCACATCAACATCGAGCTCCCTCCCCAATAATTTATTTTGAATATGATGATATGAGAAATATGGCAGGCCCACATAAAGATGCAGTAGTAATTGCCAGCAGGGGTAGCCGGTGATCATGTGCGAAGAATTCAAATTGACACATGGAATTCTGCCAATATTTTATTTATGAGCATTTATAAAAAAAATTGTTGATCCTCTTGTCATCCGAAGGTCTAATCCAGCTATTGTACGATTCACGGGAGTGACTGCTGAAGTAGTTAGAGAATTTGAAAGTATGGTTGAACTAGGTCGGGGACCTTTTAGAAAAGAAGTTGAATTTTTTTTTATCGTAGTAGATGCTCCTACATCTTACAATGCTATTTTTGGGAGGTCTTGGTTGTCAAAGATGCATGTTGTTATCTCCGTAATACACCAATGCCTAAAGTATGTTGTGGGGAACAATATTGGGACGATTAGAAGCAACCAAAAATTGGCTACATAATGATACAGAATCATTTTGTCTTCCAAGCAAATTTAAAGGAATGAATCAGAATGCAAAACAATTAGCGGGGACTTCCTCGGATCCAACCCCTTTTGATGATCGAACGGAGTCCCCCAGTTTGTTGGTCCCGATGAAAATTATGAAGATCATGTGTATCTATATGGAAACGTGTTGAAGATTGGAACAAAATTATTTCCAGCTTTAAGGAAAATTTTGATTGAATTTTTATCTTCGAAGTTGGACATGCTTGCTTGGTGTTCCGAAGATGTAACTGTTGTTCCCTCAGAATTTATTTGTCATAAGGTGTCAATCAAGAACAATATAAGACCACTAATTCAAAAAAAGAGACTTTTCTGCCACGAGAAATCTGAGTTGATAGTGGCAGAGGTAGAGCGTTTGACCAGAGTAGGGCATATTTGAGACTTACAATATTCTTTGTGGGAAACAAACCCGATTTTAGTCAAAAAGAAGATCGAGAAGTGGCAAATGCGTATAGATTTCATAGATTTAAGTAGAGCTTGTTCAAAAGATCATTTCCTATCCCACGGATTGATCGGCTGTTAGATTCAACATCAGGAAACCGGTTGCTTTCTTTTATGGATGCTTATGCAGGGTATAATCATATCAAGATGGATCCGAGGGATGAAGAAAATACTTCGTTTATCACTGAAGGGTTTCCAATGCTATAAAACAAGGCTGCGCAATAGCAACTTATCAACGTCTAGTGAATAAAACCTTTAAATCACGAATTGGGCGAAATGTTGAAGTACATATTGACGATATGCTGGTTAAAGTTTCTAAGGATGAGGATCATTTCGATGATCTAGAGGAAACTTTCATTAACTTGAAAAGGGTAAACTTGAAATTAAACCCAGAAAAGTGCATATTTGGGGCCTGATTCAGAAAGTTCCTTGGATATATAGTAAGTGAGAGAGGGATCGAAGTCGACCCAGTATAGTTAAAATCCTTAAAGTCTATGACACCCCCCTAGAATATTAAAGAAGTTCAAGTATTAACGGAAAGATTGGTAGCACTAAATAGATTTATATCTCGCTCTTCGGACAAATATGCTCATTTTTTCCAGGTATTAAGACCTGCAAATTGTTTCAACTGGACAAAAGAATGTTCGGAGGCTTTCCATGGATTAAAGAATACCTTTCTTCATCAAAATTCCTTAGTAAGCCTTTTCCGGGGGAAATATTGTTTTTTTACATAGCAGTATCAGACTGTGTTGTACATGTTTTGCTAGTCTAGGAAAAGGATAAAGTTCCAAAACCGGTATATTACATCAGCAAAAGTTTATTGGATGCAAAAAATGATATATGAAGTTAAAAATTTGGCTCTTGCATTAATAATTGCTGCTTGAAAAATGAGGCCATATTTTCAAGCTTACTTTATCATGGTACGAACGTCTTTTCCATTAAAAATATGCTTCAAATACCTGATATCTCGGGAAGAATGACCAAGTGCTAAGTTGAATTAGGAGATTTTGATATTGAGTTTGAACCTAGAAATACGATCAAAGCTCAAGCCCTAGCAGACTTCTTAGTAGAGTTTCAGTATGAGCGGTCGGATATGGATGTTGATATAGGGAATTTCGAGGCTTAGAGTATATCAGGAAGTGGGGCTAGGATACACTTGGTTTTTCCAGAATAAATTGCAATGTATCAGGCCATCCGCTTTAGGTTCTGAACAACAAATAATGAAGCAGAATATGAGCCAGCTCTAGCAGGATAAAGAATTACACAAATCTGTGGGGCTAAAAAAATTAAATTAGTCAGTAATCCACAAATCCTTATTAATCATGCATCTGGACCATCTGAGGCTCGAAAAGATCATCTAGTAAAGTATTTGAAAGCGCTAAAAGACCTATCTTTAGGCTTGGAAAAAAACAGTTATAAGCATGTTCATAGAAAAGAAAACTATGTGGAAGATTCTTTGGTTATTGTTTCGTATTCTGAGAAATATCAATGGATCATTACGCTGGAAAGTCCGTCAATTATTAAAAATTCCGAGCAAATAATTGGGATTATTGATGAAGACGTTCAAGTATCCATCTGTGAGAATGAATATTGGAGGCAAAGATTATTAAGTTTTTAGAGAATGATGAGTTACCAATAGACAAATTGTTATCTAAAAAAATACATTTCAAATCTCATGGGAATATGATCCTTGGATGCGTCTTGTATAAGAAATATTTTTGTAGACCTTTGCTCCGATATTTGAGCAAATTTGAATCACATATGATATTATCAGAGTTATATGATGGAGAAGGGTTTGCGCATTACGGGTATAAAGCATAGTGTTTTTGGCAGGATACTGCTAGCCAACGATTTCTTCCGATGCAGGATAATTAGTTAAAAAATGTGATGCTTGTCAAAGATTTGCTAATATAATTCACAAGCTAGGAGTACTTCTCTAAAGTATATCAGATGGATTGTCGTTTGACCGACGGGGTATTGATCTTGTGATCCCCTTCCAATGGCTTCCACGTGACGATAAACAATAATTGTGGCGGTAGATTACTTCTCTATATGGGTGGAGGTAGAGTCATTCGCAGGAACAAAGGCCAAAGATATAATCAGATTTATCACTTCGAATATTTTTTGTCGTTTTGGAGTTCCAATGAAAATCACTACAGATAATAAGCCTCAATTTGATAATAAATATTTGAATTTTTTTGTAAGTCTCGAGGGATACAACAGTGGTTTTCAACTCTTTTTCACCCACAAGCATATGGAAAGTAGAGGTTACCAATCGAATAATTCTTGATGGGCTGAAATATTTTTGGGAAGGAAAGGCAAGAAAGTGGGCTGATTATTTGCAAGAATTTCTTTGGGCATACTGTACAACTCCTCGAACAACAACGTCATAATCCATGTTTGCATTAGTATATGAGATGGATGTTGTAGTACCATCTGAAGCAGTTTTTCCATCCTATCGTGTCATGACATATTCCGAGGAGCCTAATGATATAAGCAGAACAATGTAGCTAGATTTGGTTATAGAAAGAAGAAGCCGAGCGCAAATTAAATTGTTACATTATCAAACCCCGATGAGAAGCAGATATACCTCCAAAGTATAATGAAGGGAATTTAAAGTGGGCAATAAAGTGTTAAGGAAGATTAAAGGAAAAACACCTCGGAAAATTAGGGCCTAATTAGGAAAACCCATATGAGATAACTGAAAAATGAAGCCATAAGCGTATAAAACAAAGGATAGAGAAGGAAGAAAGCTCAAGTATCCTTGGAATATATAGCATCATAAGATGTATTTAGAATGAATGTAAAAAATACATGTTACTTTTTGTAAAATATCGGAGGCACACTCTTTCCTACCCTAATAGGCACAAGAAGGTTTTAACGAGGTGTCTTATTATACGATTTATATATACAAGTTTTTGCCTTTAAAATTCTAATGTTGAAACTAGAGTCTTCAAACTAAAGTTGGTCTACAACTATTAAATTTTTGGTCTATAGGGTCATCCAACGAAAGTTGGTCTACAAATTTTAAATTTTGGACCCAAAGGGTCTTCCAACCAAAGTTGGTCTTCAATTATTAAAATTTTGGACCTATAAGGTTTTCCAACAAAAGTTGGTCTTAATTATTTGAAGCATTATAAAAATATAATCAAATGATCACTCTATAAATATGAAAACTAGTACGAAATGCCTCGGAACTTAAGAAGACTTTTACAAAAAATGTCTTATAGTTTAAGAGGAATTTTACAAAAAATGCCTCAAAGTTTAAGAGCACTTTTACAAAAATACTTCGAAATTTAAAAGGACTTTCACAAAAAATGCCTCAAAATTTAAGAGGACTTTTATAAAAAAATGCCTCGAAATGTAAGAGGATTTTTACAAACACGCCTTGAAATTTGAGAGGACTTTTATGACTTTTTTACACTGAAGACCAAGCAGAGTCACTATCATCGGATCATGACTCTTTGCTTTCACTTTCACTCGGCGATATCCAGGAGGACGAAATTTGGATGGGACATGTGTGCAGAAACCTCTGAAGTTAAGATCAAGGTAGCATTCATGATTTTTTTAAATTAACGCACACCTAACAGTTGCGTCCCTCAAATCTAATTTTTCAACACACTTAGTAGCGTAAGCTTCAGCGACGTTATATTTTTCTTTTTCAACTTGAGCTAAGATGAGTTGTATCTCTTTTACGAATCTTTCAAAATCTTTGAAGAACTTGTTGAAACCATCCGTGGCTAAGTCATTCGACTCCTTGTAAGTTGCAATGAGTCTGTCTTTAGTGGCATTTTGTTCTGCGTAAAGTTCCTTTTATTCTTGGCAACATTTTTCGAGGAGCAGGACATAATGTTCAGTAAGGCTGTCAAAAATATCCGAAAAATCTGATATCCGATCGAAATATTCGATATCAAATCCGAAGAAAACGGATAATATCTGTATCCGAATTCGTATCCAAAAATAGCAGATATGGATATAGTCATATCCGTATTCGAAATATCCGATATCCAAAATTATATATATGGATATGGATAGAGTTGCAAGCAATTCGCATCTTATCATGATAATCGTTCAGAAATCCTGAGAGTTTGCAAGCAATTCGCATCCTGAGAATTGTACCAGTTTTTTTTTTTCAAGCAATTCGCATCTTATCATGAGAATCGTTCAGAAATCCTGAGAGTTTGCAAGCAATTCGCATCCTGAGAATTGTACCAGGTTTTTTTTTTTGCAAGTAATTCACATCTTATCATGAGAATCGTTCAGAAATCCTGAGAGTTGCAAGCAATTCGCATCTTATCATGAGAATCATTCAGAAATCCTGAGAGTTGCAAGCAATTCGCATCTTATCATGAGAATCGTTCAGAAATCCTGAGAGTTTGCAAGCAATTCGCATCCTGAGAATTTGCAAGCAATTCGCATCCTGAGAATTTGCAAGCAATTCGCATCCTGAGAATTTACAAGCAATTCGCATATTGAGAATTGTACAAGGTTTTTTTTTACCAGCGCGCGCCTATATTTGGTCGGGGGTATTTTTGTCCAAATTTCAGTTCGAGGTACCAAGTGACACTATCCAAAAAGTGGGTACCACCGGGTAATTACATGGTTGAGAACGTATTTACTCGTACTTTTCTCTATTTAAAATGGGAATATAAATTTCTACTAAGATGCCTATAAAAGTAGCTCAACCAATAATTAAAAAAATTAGTGGAAATTCATATATTTGGATTTGAATATTATATGTATCCGGATAATATCCGTAGGATACGGATTCATATATTATTTTTAAAAAATATATTCAAATTCGAATTTGAATAGTGATTTCGAATTTCGAATTCAGATTCAGACAGATCTGTATCCGAAATATCTGTTTATATCTTCAAATACTATAACACTAAACTTCATTAATTTCTCTTTTGATTCTCTCACAAAAAAAGCACTTCCTAATTCCTTACATATGCAAAAGATCAGATTTGAAAAGACTAAATTTGATATTTTTCAAATATTATTACTTTTTCTTTTTTGTAATTTATCTAGGATGAGTATTTCTATCTTAACTATATAAAATTTAAAAAGGCATAATGTTACTTTTTATTTTATTTTATTTCATAATGCTAAACTTTTATATAGTGTCTATTGTTTAATTTTAAATAAAAATTTGATTTTCTTTTATTCGAATTTATTCAAATTTTAGATTTAAATCCTCTACTGTTACAAAAAAAATCGGAAAAGAAATGAAAACCTTGAGTCTTGTATAATCAAAATGGTACTGTTTTAAATTAGTATATTGATAGTAAAATTGACTCATATATATATACTTTTGCCTTCTCTTTTCTACAGCTAGTACCTTTCACTTTCTCATTTGATCTCCTCTGGCGCGAAAATTTCATTTTCAAGGTGAGCATCAGATTGTTCTAGTAGCACAGTTTTTTTTTTATGATTCTCTGATAGTTTCCCATTAAAATTTGGAGGATTAGATAATATATACCTTCCTTGTTTGCAGGATTAGGGTAAATACTTTCCTTGTTCTTCGATTGATGATAAATTTTGCGGTGAATTTATGTTGAGTGATACATATATATCTCAGGTTTCTCATTTTTTTTTTTGTTTAGGGTTATTACTACTTTTATGAATCCTTCGACTGTTCTGGTTTTTATCACTTGAATCGAGTGCCATTAAGTCTAGATTTAGGTTTTCCGATTTCTAGGTATAAATCTGTGTTTTCATTGTGGATGTAATTGTTAATCTAGTGGTATCTTGTCAGAATCCATGACTAGTTGAATGTTTTTCAGTCAAATATAGTCCAGGGCAGTGGACCAGATTCAAGATGAAGTTTAAGGCATTTCTTACTGAGAAGGGGGTTGATCTCCTCGAGAAGAGGTTTTTGCCTGCCCTTGATAAAATGGGAAAGATGCACCATCTCTTCCTCACAAGAGACCATGCCATCTTCCTCCACAACCTTCTCAACGGCGACGGAGTCCAATGCATTGTGCAGTTTCGTAAAGAAGCTCTCTTCGACGACTACCGCATCTCCAGCCAAAACGAGGACCGGATTGCCTTTTCTGTAGATGTATCCCTTCTCTACCGTGCTGTTCGTAGCAGCGTCAGCATTTGTACTGAATTCAGTGGTGGGTCAACTGCAAACAGACTGCAGATTAAGCTGGTGAAGAAGCTACCTCCGAATTGTACTCTTCCAATGCCTTTCCTTACCTTTGAAACCAAAGGCTACAAGTCTGCTGTTATTCAGGATGTACCGATCTCTAAACCATTATCTCGCTCTCAGCTTCTCGAACTTCAAACTGCTCTTGATAATGCTCAAGATTTGCCACAGACACTTGTTCAAGTTCCGGAGTTGAATCAGTTACAGAGCTTTGTGGATCGCATGAAGCATGTTGGTGATTTGCTTAATGTCTTTATTAGCAAGTACGGTGATCTTCACGTGCAGACCTCGACAACTTTGATTAAGCTCGGTGCTGAGTTTAGGAAATTGTTGGTTATAGGTGAGCACAGTGACGCTCCACCTGAGGATCAGAATCTGAGTGCTCAGACTCGGTCGGATAGAGCAGTTTCAAGAGGAGATGCTCAGTCTGTACAAGTGAGTGTGAAGCATTTCGCAAAAAGTCTTCAATGTCAGACGGCCAAGCCCGACTGTGCTTTTTATGGGATTGCTCCACAAGGATCCTGCTTAACTATGATTTTCCAGTTTTTCATTCCTGGTACTCATCAGTCGGATAAATCTATCAGTTTGCACTGCAGACTTCCTGTACTTGATCCAGGTTCATGAGACTTGCCTGTTTAGTGTTGTGTTGTTATCTGATTATTCCTTTACTCAATTGTTCTACCAAGCAAAACATAAACTATTACTATTTTCTCGTTAACTCTTTGCATTGTAATATTAAGAAAGACAAAGTCCATTTAAATCAATACGAATGACTCAAGAGCTGTGATTCAAAAACAATTGATACACACTGGGTAGAGTATGTCAATTTTATAAACAAACTGATACATTACAAATTTACTACAAAAGCAGACTCCAATGCCTATTTCTTAAAGAGTAACAAAGATCTATATATGAACAGACACTAGCTTGTTTTTATACAACTATTAGTATACTACTGCCATATAGCTTCTGGACCAGCTGAATCACTGAACAAGACAACATGCCCGGCAAACTTCAAGACCTTGGTCCTTCCTTTCAGCTTACAGCATATTTCTTCAGATTGAGGATGTGACCGATCCCTGGCTAGAAATTCATGAACAATACCATTCACTTCTTTTGAACTGCATCCTGGACTTTCCTTTGTTCCTCTCTTCATTATCAATCTTTTTGTCTCGTGCGCTTTACCTATTTTATCGCACTCTGCATAAACATTCCATAGCAAACCATAAACAGCTCCTCTGTCAAAGTGGTCCAACTCTAGAATGTTTTAGTGGCAAATTCAGCCATTTCTGTATTGTTATGAACTCTACAAACACCAGGAAGAGCTCTTCATACAGTCAAATTTGGTTCTATTGATGTACTGCTAATAAATCCATAAGCTTGTCTGATTTGCCCAGATCAGGTCTACCAAGAAGATCAACCGTGCACCCATAATGTGATAGATTTGGTTCGCTTTTGTGGTTAGTAACCTTGCTAGTGAAAAACTTTACTCCCGCATCCACCATGCCGGTGTGAGTACAAGCACAAAGAAGACCGATAAAAGATACATCATCTGGTTTTATTGAATCGTTTAGCATTCTAGAAAATAACTCGATAGCTTCTTCACCACAGATGTTATTGGCAAGACCGACAATCATCGTTGTCCATGTAAATTTGTCTCTTTTTTTGGTTTTGTCAAAAGCCTTATTCGCTTTCCGCATTTTAAGTACATGTCTACAAAGAGATCATTCATGACTTGTTATTCCCATTGTAAGTGTTTATCCAGTCTCCAATTTCCACTGCACCAAGATGTGCACACGCTGTTAAACGCTAACAGCTGTTAATTCCTCTAGAGTTTTGAAGTCTGCATTTGACGAAAGAGTTTCAAAATTTCTTTCAAACAATTTAGGCCAAGATACCTATTGATCATGGCAGTCCATGAGACATGATCTCTTTCAGGCATCCGATTAAATAGATTTAACTTGTTATACCCCGGAAAACATTACATTACAAGCAACAACATCCTCTATACAACTCTTATAAAAATCCCATGAATTATGTTGGCATGCATAAAGCATGTCTCCTGTTTGATGCTTGGAACAAAAGGAGATAACTTTGGTTTCTAATGTGCAGGTTGATGTTAGGCATGTTTTGAGGGTTAGTGAATTTGCTTCATTTGGTTTAAGGTTTCTGAGTTCTGAAATAGAAAAAGGAATAGGAATAGGGTATTGGGGAACGTTAGGTAAGAAGAAGGTATAGATAGAGTTGACATGGTTATCATAATCTTCCCGTTAAAGTGGTAGAATCGGAGTTCGATATGGAAGAATAGAAGAGAAAGAAAAGAAGAGAAAGAAAAGAACAGAAAAAAAAAAGGAGCTCAGACGCGACTTACGCGTCAGCATATAATCAGACCGCTATGATGGATCCATACATCACATCACTTTATTAGAACCTGACCTGGGTCACCGAATGACAACCGATTTTTGGGTCTGGCTTTTTTTAGTAATAAGAAATCTGTATTAATAAAGTAGGGCCCAAAACAAGGCTTACAAATTTACAATCAAGTTTGGCGCTACTGAATTCTTGAATGTAAAAACTACTTAAAGAAAGGCGCCAAATTGGGAAGATTCAATTTTTGCTTCCCTCCTAACAAATTCAACTAGAAGCAGAACTAATATCGTCAACTACTGAATAAGCTTCAACCATCGAACCAGTTACTTGTTGAAAATTCTGCTCCAGCAACAATAAGCTTCAACCATCGAACCAGTTACTTGTTGAAAATTCTGCTCCAGCAACACGATCAAATGTTTTCTTTATTCTGTTTCAATGTTACAGGACTCGTTAGGCACGATAAATCCAAACTAGAAACCCGACGAAAGGTTCGAAGAATGGTAGAATAAGGACTATGAGATAATACTGTAAGTAAGAAGATTACCTCTAAGAACACAAATTCTCTTGAATGAGTATATGAATTAGACAATAGAGAGGAAGATAAAATAACTTGAAATTATGATTATGCCTTTTCAGAGTTCCTATCTCTCTTACATATAGATTTAGAGTCATAAATAAAGAGAACGAAACGGACATCAATTAGGGCTTAATGAATGAAAAGTAACGGTAGTAATTGAATGAAAAGTAACGGTAGTAAATGAATGAAAAGTAACGGTAGGAGTAGGAGACCAATAGGATCTCTGTAACATTGCCCCCTTCTTCGGAACATCCTTGTCCTCAAGGATTGAAATTTGGATACTTGGCGGCGAAGTTTTGGTAAAACTCCCAAGTAGCAGCCGATGACGGATAACCCGTCCATTGAACGAGAACTTTGGTGACAGCGGCGTTGCGGTGCTGGACTGTTTTGCGTTCCAAGATTACTTCAGGTTCTTTATAATTTCCCAAGTCGACGATGTATGGAGTTAGAACAGAGATTGTTGACAGTGGGTTAGGGCAAAACTTCAGTTGGCTCACATGAAAAACGTCGTGAATGGCTGTGGTGGCCGGAAGCTCCAGCTTGTAGGCAACGCTCTTAATTTTATCTGTAGCACGAAAAGGACCGTAATATTTCGGAGCAAGCTTATTCGGTACCTTATTGGTTTTCAACGAATTCTGCCGGTATGGTTGGAGCTTGAGGTACACATAATCGCCAGCCGTGTAGCACCAGAATTTAATGCCGTTCACTTCTACTGTTTGATGAAAGTCAATAACCTCAATTTTCTCCATGGATGTGTTTATGTCTTGTTCATCAAACAGCATATCTTCAACTGAAACTTTGCTCACTTTTACATAATCAGTCAACAGTAGCTTATAGATTGCCTTAGTTGCAGGGGCCATAAACACTCGTCCCTTGAATGTCGTATTTACCAGAAAATAAGGTAGGGATGCAGCATGATCCAAGTGAAAATGGGTGATGAGAAGGACATCTATCGTTGAAGGGTCGATTTCATCAAAATAAGGCAGTGCAGACATCCCAGAGTAAGTAGGATGAATTCCACAATCAAACAGTATGGTGTTCCCTTTGAAAGACATGTAAACGCACGATCGAATTATTTCATCCTTTTGAAGGGATGAGTAGCGATAGGGTCGGAGAGTAACGGGATTAGAACCGCTTACCACAGGAATTTTGTCATTAAACTCTTCACAAAAAGGCGGTAAAGCTGTGGGTTCGACGAAAATTCCAGAGTACGAACTGATCAACTCACGCAGTGTAGAGTCCGCCGAAATATGAGACAAAAGAGCTTTTGGGTTTAAGTCGTCTAAAACGTCATCTATTATCTCATGGCCAAACAACAATGTGATCTGAGGTTCTTGAAGCATTAACTTGTTCATACTTGCTCCGTTGATCGCCTTACAACCCTTGTTTACATTCCCACGCAGTACATGCTTCAAACCATTAAGGTTGAATTCCATTCGGAGGTTGAGAAAATCCCATAAAATTGGACCAAGGGTGTGCAACCATTGAATACCTAGCACAAAATCACAACATTCAAGGTTTAAAGTTCTTACCTCGGTGGTGAGATCATAGCCCTGTACTTTCCAAGAAAAATTGCTACACTTGTATTTTGTAACAATTGTGCTTCCCAGGGCGGCAGAAACCACCATCGGTTTAGTCGCTTCGAGAGGGCAACCGATTTCATTGGCAACCTTTAGGTCTAAGAAGTTGTGTGTACTCCCGGGATCAATCAAAATGTGGATCTTTCGCTTACCACTTTGTCCTGTCAAACGCATACAATTAAAGTTTGTGTTGCCCGTCAGTGCGTGTAGCGATATCATAGGCGGTTGTGTTTGCTCTGACTCAACAGCCGTCGTGTTGACTACGTCATGAACCTCATCTACATCGAAAAGTCCAGATTCTGCATCACCTTCCATGACATATATATGAGCCGTGCGATGGGTTTGTTGATGGCCGGGAGTGAAGATTTCATCGCAATACATGCATAAACCTTTTTGTTTGCGATCTTGCATCTCTTTCCAAGTAAATTTTCGGGGTGTTTGGTTGTTGTTTCTTGAGATAAAATTTGGCGTCTGATGTGTTTGTGTGTTGCTAGGGGCAGTGGGTAAAAGCGGTGGCTGGGTGTTTTGATTCAGATATTTCGGTGTTTGATAGGCGTTTGGAGTAGAATAGGTGTTGGGTTTGAATGAGGGTCGTTGTGATTTGTGAGGGAGTAGGCGTAAATATGATTCATGCATCATAGCTATTTTTGCTGCTTCGGCAACGGATTCCACATTCTGAAACTGTCTCACATGAAGCTGCAAATGTGGATTTAGATTAGTTAAGAAAATACTTAACGCATGGGCGCGTGGTAGGGATAACCGTGTGAGTTTACACTCAAATTTATCATGAAACACCTCGACCGAATCAGTCTCTTGTTGTAAGCTAACCAACTCCGATAATGGATCGACATACAAACCTCCAAAGCGAGTAGAAATTGCAAGAACATATTCTGTCCAGGGTGGGTATCGATTGAAACGTTCTGCAATATAGTTGTGGTGCCATTGCAATGCCTTTCCTGTCATATGGATAGTAGCGAGTCTTACCTTCGATTCATCTAGAGTTCCGTCAAGCGCAAAGAATTGTTCGCATTTAAAAACTCAATCGCGTAGGTCGGATCCATCAAAAATAGGAAACCCAACCTTAGTAAGGCGGGTGAGCAAACCGTTTGTTGGTGTCGTACGAGGCTCCTGATTAGTTCCACGATTCGAACCGGGGACAAGGTTCAGCGAATCAGGTGGTTCCGGAGAGAATGTTCGGGGAAGCGTCGTGAAAACGCCGGAATGTGAAGGATCGTCGTCAACCGCGCTTTTTAGGGTTCTGTGTAATAGGGCGTAGCTCCGCAAACATGTTCTTAATATCGTTGAATCGAGCAGTCATCTCATTCCTCAATAGATCGTTTTGTTTGAGTTGAGCCACACGATTTTCTTCATTTTGCTTGGCTTGATCGGCCTGAACTTGCTTCATCTCCTCAAGTTGCTTGTTAACCTCGATCAAAGTTTGTGCCCTAGTTTCCATGACTGCTTATTTTGAAGTAGAAAAAAAAAATCCGGGTCCGAAAGATCGATGGTTCTGATACCAATGTTACAGGACTCGTTAGGCACGATAAATCCAAACTAGAAACCCGACGAAAGGTTCGAAGAATGGTAGAATAAGGACTATGAGATAATACTGCAAGTAAGAAGATTACCTCTAAGAACACAAATTCTCTTGAATGAGTATATGAATTAGACAATAGAGAGGAAGATAAAATAACTTGAAATTATGATTATGCCTTTTCGGAGTTCCTATCTCTCTTACATATAGATTTAGAGTCATAAATAAAGAGAACGAAACGGACATCAATTAGGGCTTAATGAATGAAAAGTAACGGTAGTAAATGAATGAAAAGTAACGGTAGTAAATGAATGAAAAGTAACGGTAGGAGTAGGAGACCAATATGATCTGTGTAACATTCAACCAGGCGAGCTTTTAAGAAAGATTCTGGATTCATTTCAACACGAGGAAGAGCTTCATCTACACGGAATCTGCTTCTCCAAGACCAATGATTCGCAAGAATATTCGATAGTCATGAAGTTCCTTGATAAACAAGCAGTCAGATTAACATTCGTTTTACTAATCGAGAATCTCTTTAATAGATTTTATACTATCTGGATCTTCATTCGTTTCTCAATTGACCAATACCTAGATTCTCTAACAAAGTTATAGCCCGTAACTAGTTTTGGGGGCCGAAAGTTTTGGTAATGAATTTTCATTTTGCACTTAAAAGATCCACCTTGCAAGCCAATCAGCTGCAAGGTTCTGCTCTCTAAAAGAATGGTAAAGAATCATGGATGGAGAGAATAATTTCCTTATGCTAGATAGGGTATTAGCAATAGAATAATGGTTAGCTCCAGAAGCACTGCGAGAAACAAAAATTTCATAATCACTCTCGATATCAATATTATTCATTCGTTTAATCTTGCAGATAGTAAGACCATCCAACATCGCTCTCGCTTCAGCTTGAATGAAGGTAAGCTTTCCATAAATATTACCGTAACCATGAAAGATAGTTCCATGATGGTCCCTGATTATAATGGTGCCACTTGACTCCCCAGATTGAGAACAACTAGCGTCAGAGTTCAACTTAAGTCTGCCTTGAATTGGAGGTTTCCGCAAAGGTGAGTGGTTTTCTTCTTTAACTGAAAGTGATTTAAACAACCT
The DNA here is from genome assembly GCA_036936605.1 of Limnanthes douglasii subsp. nivea. Lineage (NCBI taxonomy): Eukaryota > Viridiplantae > Streptophyta > Magnoliopsida > Brassicales > Limnanthaceae > Limnanthes > Limnanthes douglasii. Next base: position 181,027,973 of record JAUPFV010000003.1, read on the forward strand.
AGTTCATAGGCTGCCTTCTCGCAATTCTTCTAGTGTTTTTTCTTGAGTAATTTAGAATAGCGTAGGTTGGTTATAATATCATTTATGTATTGGATAAAAGACTTAGCTGAGTGAGGTCCTTTAAATTTGACTATGTTGCGAGTTTGCCGGTTTTGAACAGTACATCGTCCCTCGACTATCACGTTTGGTGGCAGATAATCCATTGAATTTCAAATGTCCATTAACAGTCCCTGACTATCGCGTTTGGATAAAGTTAGTCCACAAGATCCTCTGATCCATGAGAGGCTACCACCTGTCACCATAGTCCCCATATTTTTGTATCACCACTAGTCCCTTGAGTTTAGGTCAAACCCAAAACGTTAGAGAGATAAACTCAATGGACTAGTGGTGATACAAAAATCTAGGCATTATGGTGACAGTTGACAACCTCTCATGGATCAGAGGATCTTCTGGACTAACTTTATCCAAACGCGATAGTCCAAGGATTTTCAATGGACATTTGAAACTCAAGGGACTATCTGCCACCAAACACGATAGTCGAGGGATGATATACTGTTCAGAGCCCGAGTTTGCCATATGAGCCAGTTTATAATAGGAGAAATGATAGTCTATATATGAATTTTTGACAGGGAGGACCAAGACCAGCTTCTAGCCATATGATTTTGATTCATAAACTTATTGATTTGAACTTTAAAAATGTCTGCAAAATAGACCCAGGCTAACCATGTATGTTCACAAGAGACAAACAAATTTTCGTTAGTTTCAGAGCGGTTGCAGAATTGGCATTTAGATGTAAGAACTAAATGTCTTTTCTACAAGTTGATTTCAGTAGGAATAATGGTTTTTCAGTAATCTCCAGTGTAAGAAAGAACATTTTATAGGAGTTATCTGATTCCAGGTCTTTCAAATATTGAAGATGCAGGATGATTTGTTTTTAAGTTTTTCAAAGTATTTTTATATCGAAAGAACCAGTATCAGATAGCTTCTAATGAATTTTGTCTTCCACTTGGCTATTAATTTTGAGTTTAGATATTAAAATGAGACTAGATTGAGAGAAAAGAAGACATATCGAATTTAGGTTCCAAGAGTTGTTATTCCAGTTCTCCAGCTATATATTGATAGGTGGGTTGCCAAACCAGTTCTCCAGCTATATATTGATATGTGGGTTGCCAAACCAGTTCTCCAGCTATATATTGATGTTACCTGACCCAGGATCCATCTAATTTGGTCTTCAGCCTGATTCTTGATCTCAGTCATTTTGTTCCAAGTCAAAGAGCCTTTCTTCTTGTAGTTGATTTGAGCAGGGTGCAAACCTTTACAATAAGTGTTATGAATGAGCTTCGACCAAAGAGATTTATTCTCTCTGAAGTTTAACAAAAGATTTATAGAGTAAGCATTTAGATGACCATTCAAGCTATGTAAATTTAGGCCTCCTTCACTATAATTCTTACACATATTGGTCCAATTACTCCAGTGGATGTTATTATTATCACTTGAGGATCCCCACAATAATTTATTGAAAATTTTCTCGATTTTGATGATGATGGTTTTGGGAAGACTGCAACTCTGGATCCAGTATATTGGAATGGTAGAAGAACACTCTTTATTAGGGCCAGTCTGCCCCCGTAAGATAACTTTTTACCTTCCCATGACATAATCTTGTTGTTGATTTTATCAATTAAAGGATTGAAGTTGATGTTTCTATTGTTAGATTTGAGGGATACGCCAAGGTAAGTAGTAGGCAATGATCCCATACTGAGTCTCGTTTGAACTTGAAAGGCTCTAAGTCTGTCTTCAGGAATGTTGTTGGTTGTGATGATGGTATTGTTGTAAAAATCCCCCAATAGTATCAATTGTAGATGTCTGACCATTTGTGAATATTAACAAATCATTTGCAAAATCCAAACATGGAATGTTAATATTTCTTCCATGAGAGTATTTAAGGGTACTGTCACTTTCAAATAAGTTAGATAAGCCTCTGATTAAGACTTGTTCTGCAAGGATGAAAAGGCTAGGAGATATTGGGTCTCCTTGCCTCACTCTTTTTCTTATTTTGAATAAACCAATAGCCCTGCCATTAAGAAGAATGGAATAAATAAGAGGAGATTAGATTATTGATTAGTTTATTGCATCTTTGGTTAAAGCCATAGCACTGAAGGACTTTAAAGATGAATATATAGGATAAGTTGTCAAAAGCTTTCGACATATCAACTTTAATAATTATATTTCCATATTTGGTTTTTCTTTTCAGATCATGAACAAGCTCCTTAGCTATAAGGATGTTATCCTGAATAGTTATGCCCTTCACATAAGCTCCCTGAACCTCTGAGATCAGTTTAGGAAGCAGATTAGAGAGCATGTTATTAAGAAGTTTAGACATAATCTTGTTGAGAGTACTACAAAGACTAATGGGCCTGAATTGATTTACGTGAGAAGGACGAGTAATATTAGGAATAAGGAAAATTCCAGTGGTCTTGACACCCTTATGAATTTATTTACCATTAATGAAATCAATCAAAGCTTTAAAGAGATCAAAATTGATAATATGCCAGCATGAGATGAAAAAATATCTATTGACGACATCCATGCTTGCTGCACTGGATGGCTTAAGGCTCTTAATAGCAAGGTAAACCTCATCATCAGAGGGCTTAGAAAGAAGAAAGTCATTGTCAGCATCAGTTATTATCTTAGGAATAGAGTTAAGGATGCTATTGATTAACTTAGTTTGATCATAATTAGAATTATTAGTAGTTTGAGAAGAGAATATCTCTTTGAAGTATGTCTCAACCGAGGAGTTCATTTGATCTTCATCTATAGTCCATTGGTTGTTGACTTTGATGCCAGAAATTATGTTTTTTTTCTTCTTTACCCTTGCATAATTCTATCAATATTCGTAATCCAGGAAGCGTAACTTGTTTGCTACCAGTAACTCTCCTCCATAGTTAAAGCAAGAACATGGTTGGCAGTAGCTTTAGAAATATTGATCTTGTCTTCCTGGTTATTGCTAGAAAGGTATTTAGGTTTACAAACTTTGACTTCATCTTCAGTGGCCAGGACTTTATCAAATATATTCCCAAAATTTTCTCTATTCCATATTTTGAGATCACTTTTGAGCCTTTTGATTTTGTTCCAGAAAATAAAAAGAGGGTAGCCAACCATACTTATATTCCACTTATCTTCAACAGTCTTTAAGAAACTCGTGTAAAGGGTCCATATATTAAGGAACTTGAATCTTTTCTTAGTTTTCAATCTATCTTTGGTGATGCTAACTTTTAAAGGTGTGTGATCGGAGCAAGTTCTTTCCATATAGATAAGATCAATATTGGCAAAGCTATCAACCCAGTCTTGGTTGATGTACCCAGTCCAAATTCTTGCCTTTAAGATTCTTAGTCCAAGTATATTTAGTGACGTAATATTGATATTGTCAATCATACATTCTCTGACCATGTCATTGAAGTCCTCAGCACTTTGCTGACAGTAATTTAAGGAACTAGTTGGATCACTGATTGATCTAGTTGAGATAAAATCACCCAAACCATTCAATCGTTAACAGAAACATAAATTTCCTTTAAGGTATTCCACAAATCCACCCTATTTCTTTTTTGTCACTTAGCGTACATAGAAGTAATATGAATATTCTTGTTATAGTCTTTATGGTTGATTTATGAGTGAACACATTGAGAGTGATCAAGCTTTATTGTAATTTCAAGCTCCTCCTGCCAGGAAATCCATAATTTATTAGAACTGTTAGCATAAAAATGATTGTATTTAAGATATGAAGCAATAGATTCTTGATTTTTGAAATGAATGAGAGGCTCCTGGATCAAAATGAGCTTAATGTTATTCTTCCAGAAAACAAACTTCAGTCTTCTTTGAAAATATTTGTTGCTTATTCTCCTGATGTTCTAGCTGAGGATGTTAATCATTTGAAGCTTGGTTGTTGTTATCCGTTTTGGTCTCTGCAAACTTTAGAGACTTTATCACCAAAGGTACCTTTTTCTTTTTGCTTCTGGCCTGTTTCAGCTTTTGGTGCAATATTCTTTGGAAACTTTTGTCTGTTTCTTTTTTTATCATAGTTGGAGTGTTAGGAAAGCTCCCTATATTGTTTTGATCTAGCGTATGATATCCAGAGGGGATGGATTTTTGTTATGGGGAAGATAGATTGCAATCAAAATCCATAGATTTGATTGCATCTATAATTTCTTCATTCGCTGTGTCTTCCTAAGTTTCTTCATTGCTTTGTTTTTTATATTGAATTTGTTCTTGTATTTCTTCACTGCTTTGTTTCTGACTTTAGTCTTGCGAATTGGAATTTTATTGTTGGAATCTGATTATCGACTTGAGTTTTTGCTTCTTTTGTTCAAGAGGATTGTTGTCTTGAGAAGTGTTAGGTAATGGTATGTCATTTGTTTGCTGATTTTTAAATTGTTTTCTGCAGGTATCTTGTCCATGACCAATGTGGTTGCACTAATTGTCGTAAGGTGGGAAATTCTTGTACCCTATTTCCACCCAGCAAAAATCATTAGAGCCAAATCATATCCACATTTGATGGTGAAGACATCTTGTAATATCCATTTCAACCCATATGTAAGCAGCATTGTAAAGGGCCCTATTCTTTTCCGGTATCCATGTCTTGATTGGGTTTCCTATATTACTGGCTATAGTTTCTATCGTTATATCACTGTATAGAAATTCTGGAATCTTGGATATTCTTATTCATCTAGGTATGATAGGACTCTCTGCTTTTGGGTTGAAATTTGGGGTCCATTTAAGGACACGCGTCATATAATTACCAATTGTCCAAGTTGTTCTGCCCCACAGGTTACAAACGTCTTCTTTTAGATCAAATTCAAATATTATATGATGATCATCTCTTGTAGATAGATTTAAATTTCCTATGAATCTTCTTTCCGTTATGAACTTGTCTAAATGATGTTTTTTGGTAAACCTTCAGTGAACTTTCCAATCAATGTGTATCATGTTATTTCTAATAATTGTCTTTATCTTCCTTTGAAAACTGGATTAAGATATGATCTGCTTTGAAAGACACAAATTCTAGGTTGCAATATTTTGTTGAATTAGGTTTTCCTTTGAATAATTCGGCGTAATTCTTCTTAGCAGAAGAAATAGTTCCATTCTAAAATTTGTTATTATGTTGAAGGATAGGAAAATCCTGTATTCTTGGGAGTTTTTGTTGATGTTCCATTAAAGACGTTGCAGGCGACAAAAAACATTGAACATTCAAGAGGGAAAAACAAAGAAAAGCAATGAGCAGAGGCAAACAATCAAGGAGAAGAGAAGAGACTGATAAAACTTAAGATAAAAAAGAATTGATCTTCGTAGACAGATCAGGGAAAGGAATTTCTGAAGTCAAGATATGAAATCTTGAGGAACCATCTTCATCACCTTTCTTAGAGCCCGACCCAGTCGCCAAAGGTTTAGGACCAAAATATATTTTTGGGTCTGGCTTTAAATAAACGTAGACTCGCCCATTGAAGCATAGTGTTTTTCAAATGGATAATTTTTCTTTTGGTTTAAAAATGTTATATATATATATATAATAAATAAAGTTACAAGATAGTAGAGCTAATCCTAAAGCATCTAAATACATCCGAAACACATTCAGACACCTAAATACAACAGAAAAGATAAAATCAAATACAAAGAAAATACATAGAAGACAAATCCAATAGATCTAAAACAAACTGTAAAAAAGGATCCAATCTTGCAAGTGAACACAGCATCCATCGCCGATTCAATCAACCTAGTACTTATTGAAAAATAAGAAGGGTCCAGTAATACCAGCAGCAGACAGACCAAAGGTGAAGTAAACACACCAAAGAAATTTGGATATACGAACCAGATTTGACCGAAACCATCATCCCATGCTTCAGATCTAAAAGTACCGTGCGAGAGAAACACCACCCACGACTCAGGGTTAGAGAGAAAAGAGAGAGCACCGTAGTCTAATATTTCTTTCAAAGGTGAAGACGAAGAGAAGAGATGCAATACAACTAAATTAAGGTTTAAACACACTGAGCCGAGAAAATAGCTCATTAACAAATAAATCTGTAGTTCCAAAGAAGAGAAATCTATAGATCCAGAGAAGAGAGAGAAGGGGGCGACGTTCTCTACTCTCAAAACGGATAACTTATTTATTCCCATTATATTAAGGGAGCTATTTATAGATATTTAATCATAAAATATTATCATCATATTTAAAAAAACTACAAGTAAATTTTTTAAACCAAATATTATTATTTTTACCTTTTATTTTTAAAAAAAATTGTATCTTTCAAATTGTAGTTTGAAAAAAATTCGATTCTACCTACAGTTTTATTTTTTTATGATGAGTAAAACTATATCTATGAATCATACTTTTTGGATTTTTGTTTTCGTCAGACCTAGTAAGTTTTGCATCTTTATCATTAAATAGTATATGTCTCGCATCTCTCCACTTCATAATGTCTGATATAATAATGTCTAGTCTCTCCACTTTATCATGTATGATTTTGCATCTTTAGCATCAAGTAGTACACGTCTTATATTTTTCTACCTCAACATGTCTGGTATCGCATCTCTTCACTTCATCATGCTAGGTCTTGCATCTATCCAAATTCATCATGCATGGTCTTGAATTTCTCCACTTCATTATGTCTGGTCTGTCATCTCTCTATTTCCTTATGTCTGGTCTCTCATCTCTTCACTTCATCATGACTCGTCTCACATCTATCACTTTCATCATGTATGATCTTTTATATCTCCATTATATCATGTCCAGTCTTGTATCTCTCTATTATATCATGCGAGACCAAGGTAAAATAAAGTACGAAATGCGAGACGAAGATAACTTAATACGTGACCAGAGTTACCAAATCTGGAGAAAAACCATGAATCTAGTTTTCTTCGTCTAAGAAAAACCTCATGGTACTTTCATATTTTTTTTCGAGCTTCGACTTGAAAGATACGTACTTTTTAAAAAAGGTAAGAAACAAAAACTTTGCTTCATAAAAGGAAAAGATGGTTACGTAGCTGGTAAAGATGTATGAATATTTGAGGTATTACTTAAAAACTAGGTATTTAGTTGGAGTTAAGTACAAAAAAATAGGTATTGAGTAGGTAATAATAATAATATTTAGGGACCAAATGATTGGTAAAAATTAGTATTAGATACCTTTGCTTACATTATCGTATATTTATTTCCTTCATCTTTTGGTTAAAATATCAAAGTGTATATTTTATCCATCAAGTAAGAATTACTTTTACCCCAATCTTATTTTCGTATTTAATTTTTGTATATCTTTTCAAAACATATCTATATCTCTCATATCAAACCCCTACTAGCCAACTGCATTGAAGATTTCACTTTTTCACTTCACCAACAACAATTATCTCTCTTCATCAATGCATGCTCTCTCATCAACTGCATTGAAGAATTATGTTATCTTACCAGCTATCAATCCATACAACGAGAATTAAATCCTACCAGCTAACTAATGTTTTTTTTTCATTTGACCTCTCGTATCTTTAATGGCTCTACTAGCCAAACCCAACCAGCTACCTACATTCATTTAATCTGCAACCTTATCATTTCTCTTTAAATAACCAGCCACACCAGCCAGAGAAATCCTACCTTAAAATCAACCATTCTTCTCTTTAATATTAATAAAAATCAACAATCATTCAATCGATAATTAAATCGCAATTCATTCGATAGTTTAATCTGCAATTCAATCGTAAGTTGTATTCATTTCTACTTTCTGAATCTCTATTCTTTTCATTTGTTTTATAATCGTTTAATGAGAAGATATTGATTCCAGTTATTGCATCGTTGTTATGAGGAAAATTTATTCAGTCGACAATATATTTATTAATATTTTAGTTTTTCTATAATCATTTTTCTTTTCGTTTACCGGTTTTTATTTTTCGCTTATTTTAGAATTGTTCAATGAGAAGAGAAATTGGTTTTAATCACTTTTTTATTTTTTTAAACCCGCATTCATGTATTCTAATTATTTTCTATTTAGATGAATTAAGTTTATGATTTTGTTCTTAAATTGAAATTTAAAGATTTCTATGAATTGTGTATGGCTAGCATTATTACTGGTACAATTAAACAACTTGGTTATGGTCTTCTTCTTGTCACTTGTGATATTTTATCTCATATGAAAGTTTTAATGCTTGAGTTTACTACTTGTTGAGTAAGTTTACTACCTGCTGGTACCATGAAACAGGTTGGCTTTGGTCTTTGTTTGTTTTGATTTTATTGTTTGTTTGTTGAAAATGAAAAACTGGTTTAAAATGTGGTTTATAAATTTAGAGATGTAGTTTTACAAGATTCAGTCCATAAATAAAACCGTGCGATGATTTGTTTATCAAATTTACAAAAGCTGTAGATTCACTTAATGTGTTTAAAATTGGATTAAAATAGTGATGTGATTTAAACTTACCGTCATTCATATTGCCTAACTATGTATCATCTTCTCTAAATGTGTTTCATATTTCATGTATGTTTAATAATGATTTAGCTTACAAATTATTGAGTAACTCGTAGTCTAACAATACTTTAGGTTAGAAACTCGTATTTTGTTGAGTGTTTGTTTGACGGTTTTTTTAAGATATGGTTTGTTTCATGTTTTAGTTCAAGTTACTGTTTAGTTCAAGTTTATTATCCCTAGTGAGATTTTATCTCCCACGGAAGTTGTAATGTCTGACGGGTTTACTATTTGCTACATAAGTTTGAACTTATACCTTTTGTTATAAAACGATTTAAAGATATAATGTAGTTAATAATATTCAATCCATGATGCACCTGGTCTTTGTTTGTTTTGATTTTTATTATTTTATGTTGAAATAAAAACTGGTTTAAAATATAGTTTGGTGATCAAGAGAAGTAGTTTGATAAAATTCATTCCTTGGAAAAACTAGTTTGCAATTGTATTTGTTTTAAAATATCTTATTATTTATATAAAAAAAATATTGCATATGATTCCGAGACAGGCTTCGGGGACCACATAATTTTTCTATAAAAATAAACATATGATTCTGAGGGTCTCTCTCAGAACTGTTTTTTGAAAAAAACATTGCATGTGATTCCAAGACAGGCCCTCAAAATCATATATTTTTTAGAAAAATAAATACATGATTCTAAGGGTCTGTCTCAAAATCGCGCGTGCTTTTTTTTTTGCATATGATTCTGAGATAGACCCTTAAAGTCATGTGTTATTTTTAAATTATCATATTCGAGTTTTTTTATATTGAGTTTATTATTATTGTTTAATATTTCTAATATCTAATTTATTCATTTTCTAGCATTTGACCTATAAAAATACTAAGGAGTATTTTCCAAGGTGCTTCAACATCATCTATGGCAGTGATAACAGAAAACACACCCGTAATAGAGGAACCGTAGCAACTAAAAGTCACTTCTGAAAATATTTGTCAGTTGCTTTCTCGAATGACAATTTTCTATTCATTACCATAATATTAGATAAAGTACAATGAGTTTACTACATGAGTAACTGCAAACGATCTAATGCCCATGTACAATTTTTAATCCTTTTGTGAATTTAGAAAACAAAAGCAACCGCAAATGTGATGTTGGTTGATGTAACACTAACAATAACAAAAAGTCACATTATGTATCTCGTCATCTTGTATGTAATGTCCATAATATGAACTTCTGGAAATATTCTTAGAAGATCGATAGACGTCAGGTATGCAAAAAATAATTAGGTGATTATTTAAGACCCTTCACTTTCTGTTTTTTGTCACTTAATGTAATTTTTCTCATTCATCTTACCCAATAAATACTCAATTTGTGACTGGCCACATTTCTCCAATGTAAGGTATATTTGTCTAGCATTATAAATGTTATGCATATTGGACACGTTATGAAAATTAAGTCTTTTAACGTGGGTAAAATTTTACGAGGAATGGAACCATGTATAGATAATTGGTTCACCAAATCTTCTTCAGCGGTAGTAAATTTTCTCGCTCGAGGATATCCTTCTAAATATTCAGATGACGGGTGGTTATGCCTTCTGAATTCAACCATCAAATATCATAGCGCATCGTAGTTTTGATGAGCTATAAGTTCAAAAGGTAGTCTGTTTTTTGTGCCGGAATTTCTTCTATTTACGTTAGGTGCCTTTGGTTTTTCCTTATATTTTCCAAATAACTCATAAGAATAAAACAATCAAGGAGTATTCCCGTGTTTTCCAGAATCATACCTATTTTGCATTAATGAATATTTCAAGTCTCTACCGACACTCTTTAACCATATTATAATTTCAGTTCTCGTGTAGTGCGCATACGTGCAAAATTAGGATTTTCAAATTTAGTACTTCAAATTGGTGGTTTCGGTGATGTTTTTTGTTTAATTTTATATTTTCTTCTTCAATTAGATTTAGAAGTTCAAAATATTTTGTTAGCAATATTTGAGTTTTTTTGGTTTAATTATAATTTTTTTTGAATAGATGATGGGTTGAATATGAAAAAATTATAATTTGTGTGAAATAAAATTAAAAGAATAGAATCTCATAAAATATAACTTTGAAGTTAAAAGAAGGATAAAAAGTTTAATTTGTGGGAAATAGTCATTTCTTTTTTTTAACATCATTAGGTGTAGAACTGTTATTCGAATGTATTACCTATTTTAATTTTTAAATTTCCATATTCTCTTCAAAAATAATAATTTCAATTGTCCAATTTTCATAATCTCTTTAAAAATATCATTTTTTCATTCTTATTTCTGTTTACTATTTTTTTTATGTTATATTAATTACAAAAATACAATCAATAAAAATCACTTTGATTTTGATTTTCCTTTCAATTACCCAAGAGCACAAAATTCAACCGGATATAATATTGAACTTTATTCTTTAAAAAATATAAATTTTATTTTTGAAAAAAAAATTCTTGTTTTAAACAAAAAAAATCTCAAACCTTGAATATCTATTAAAGAGAAGAAACAACCTTAATGATGTAAATAAATATCCAGAATATGTAACTATTATAATTGAACTCAACACTAACCAAATTTTGAAAATAAAACTTATTTATTATTGTGTACCAAAGGTGTGGGTCTACTCAGTACTAGCACATGTGTTGTAGGAGCACCGCTTAAACAATGCTGCTAGCACATGTGTTGTAGGAGCACCGCTTAAACAATACGCAGCAGCAGTGGAGATATTTCATCTCCCAAAAGCACGCCACATCAGCTCCACGTTAGCATAATCTTCAAATAATTCTGCAAAAATTCTCACTCCATGCAGCAGAGCAGATTTCATCTTTCGCATACCCCACTATATTTATATTTCTCTCTTTTCCAAATCACATCTACCATATAAAATCCTACCATATATTTTTATTTTACTTATTATTAATATATATTAACATTTAAATTATATATATTAAAATTAATAATAAAATAATACATAATATATAGTTTATTTAAATTTAAAATATAAAAATAAAATTCGTATGATTTCCAAATCAAACAAACAAAATCTCTATTTCTAGATCTTAAAAAATTATAAATCATGGTATAATTTATTTATTTTTGTTACTTACTTAACTCTTCCAAAAATGGTTTCGAAAAAACTTAATAAAAAAAAAACTAAAAAAATTCCGGTGTCCAAATCAAACAAACCAAGTCTCTATTTATAGATGTCAAAAAATTATAAATCTTGGTATATTTTTTATTTTATTTTTTTTAACTTACTAAAATATTCGAAAAATTATTTCAAAAAAACTTAATAAAAAAAACTCTAAAAAATTTAGATGTCCAAACCAAAGAAACCAAATCTCTATTTATAGATCTAAAAATTTTATAAATGATGGTATAATTTTATTTTTTTAAAACTTATTAAAACATTCCGAAAATTGTTTTAAAAATACTAAATAAATAAAAAACTAAAAAAAAATTGGTGTCCAAATCAACCAAACCAAATCTCTATTCGTAGATATCAAAAAATTAAAAATAATGGTATAAATTTTATATTTCTTTAACCAACCAATTTTTCTAAAAATACTTTTTAAACAAAAGGTAAACCTGCAGCGTGTCATTGGGCACACTGCAGTTGGTCTAAGAAAAGATGAATTGAGGTTCATCTTTTGAACCCCATTTCATGTTTGGGATTACACGTCAACCATATATGGACTGCTGCAGGGGCTTGATATGCATATTTGGTTGAAAAATACGTTGCTGCATATGGTCTTAGGTGTAAATGCATATCTTATCCCACCAATGATACTAACTAGTTCATAGTGTCGGGATTGACCGGCAGGTTCTAATGACTTGTACCAGTGGTATGATGTAAAAGATATTTTTTCTTTATTTTATTTTCTATGTTTTGTTTTATGATTTTCTATAATTTGATATTTTATGAGGTAAATTATACCAGCGAGGAACATAAGATTGTGATATTGATTTTAGATATTTGTTTTTCATAACATTATATTATACACAAAAATAATTGATTAATTGAGTTACAGATACCGGGAAAGACAATGGCTTGGTTATTGTATTAAGAAGCCGCAAAAATATGAAAATCATAAAAACTCGTAGACTATTCTTTAATGCGAGAGATCACTATTGTATGAAAAGTTGGTACGCTCAAATGATGAATTGTACCAGAACAAATAATATGAATGACATGTTAAGCCTAAATGAAATATGGTAACCCTCAAGAATGTTCCTTAGAGGTGGTATGCGGGGTTCACAGCCATACAACTGCAAAATTTGTAGAAAATCATTCATACTTGAGAGACAATTTTCTAAAGAAGAGTTTGAATTTTACTTAATTTTTCCAACATGGGAACTCGGCCTCGTGAAATTTTAGGCATGGTGAAAAACCCGAAGCCTAAGAATTTATCGTTCATACACAATGTGTACAATGCTCGATAAAAAACGTATGAGAAAGGTAGTCGCTCACAGTTGCAATACTTGTTAGGAGAACTCAAAAGATTAAGTTATTACGAATACACAGATCAGGCGAAGACCAAATTGATATCATCACTGAATTTTTCTTTATACACCCGGTTAGTATGGATTTGTTACGCATATTTTTAAATGTGTTAATAATATATAACACATGCAAGGTAATAAGGTGCATGATGTCTTTGTTTGAGTTTGTTGGATCCACTTGTATAGGTATGAATTTATACGTCAGATTTACGTTTATGTCTAGAGAGAAATTTGACAACTACAAATGGGTATTAGATTGTTTGTAATCATTGAGGGTAATTAACCCCAACAAAGAATCATTGTTTTTACGGATATAGACCTAGTGTTATTGAAGGATCTTGAACTAGAGTTTCCTAATTCAACACATATGTTATGTCAATGAAACATTAACGAGAACATCATTAGGAAATTAAAAAATTTTATCAATGATAATTCCGATGATGTTTTAAGTTCATGGAATAAGATAATGTTATCGGAGATAAAACTCGTGTTCAATAACAGTTGAGATGAAAGCTTTGTGACTTGAAAGATTATCTTAAAGAAATCGAATAAGTTTCTTCATCTTTTGGATTATGTTTTCATCACTCTCACAAGTTTGAGTTATAAACCCATCATTTACTTGTATATCTTCTAGTGTAGACCCCTCGATAATAGAACCATCTTTTATACTTGCTATATAAGTCATTTGAACATTTTTAATCATTCATAAAGTATATTAAAAAAATTATCATCACATCCAAGTGCATTGCGTTAATGGTGACCATTTGAAGTTTAAACAAAGATCCATAACTTGACCACGAAACATAAGTGGATTCCCACTTTCAAAATCCCCCAATATTTACGAAACTTTATCATCATCGTGTTAACCACCTTTGTTATGTGGAAGTTGTAGTATTTTTTTTCTTATCAATATCGATGTGTAAAGAGATCACTTGATCTCATAAATCGTTGATGTAATTGTTGTTGTTGTACTTAACTTCATAGTAGTATATCGTAATATTTAAAATGCGTAAACGCTAGTAACATTTATCAATCCTCATTTTTGGAGGTCTTACCCGTTTTACCAAATTCCGTTTTAGTCTATTTCTATTTCCTCAAAGTAATCACGAAATTGCACATTCACTTCTGCCATTATGGAAAATATTTTATAAGCTTGTATGCAACATCAAACATTTTATAAGTTGCATTCCACCTCGTCGACATAACAAAATGAACATTGAACATCTAACCTATCTTGAATAAAATAGTAAATTCTCTAAACTTATCTAATGTAACTGCCGATGAATGAATATAGTAGACATATTGTTGAATCTCCACGACCGATTTAGCAAGTTCTTTTAAACAATTTTGACAATCAAGTTTAAGATATGACAAACGCATCTCGTATGTAGATATTTTCCATCAAACAAAAGTGAATTCATTTCCTTAAATATTTTTCTCATGAAATCGATTACAACATCATTTGTAGTAGCATTATCAACCGTGATTTGTAATCTCGACGAAGTTTATGATCCGTTTTTATCAATTTAATATGTGGTAATTACCATGTAGTTATATTTTGGATTTAGGTCCATGTATTAGTTGTCGTACTTACCCTTTGCCAATACATTTGTGTATCTAATTTAGATCTCTCTAATATCTTTAATCTCATATACTTTTTGCAACATTTTTCTGATTTGGAATTGTAAATCGAGGTTGAACTTCTTTCATCATTTTTATATATCCACTACTTTCGAATACATTAAATGTGCGTCCATCTTTAATGATAAATTTCAAAACCATTAGTTAAAGTTTCCTCTTGTTTAAAACTATGAAGAATTACTCCATTGTTCATTGTTATATTTGTCAATGTTGTTTTTTTATCACATTTAACGTAAAATATAAGCTTCACAAACTTCTTTAAGATGATGCTTGATACCAGATCATTATTGAAAATCAAATCGTCTTAACAAACATAACAATAATCAATTGAGTAGTTCCTTATAGTTTTAACCAAAAAAAACATGAACTAAGGGTTGTGAAATTCGTCATCAAAGATGAACAACCATTTAAGGTGGTCGAATTTAGCAAATGTATAGAAATGATAAAAGAAGCTCAACCAATATTTAAGAATTCAAATCGGATTTTTTTTTTGGAAAAAGTGAATGCGATTTAATTATACTAGAGAAATTTAAATTACACACATAAATGTATAATCAAAGGGTAACTATCACAATTGATAGATGGATATCAATCCAAAACATGTAATTGTTACCGCACACTTCATTAATAATGAATGGAAGTTGTAAAAAAAGATCATAAATTTTGTCAAGATTGCAAATCGCAGTTGATAATGCTACTGCAAATGATGTTTGAATCGATTTATGAAAAACATATTAAAGGAAATAAATTTACTTTTTCTGATGTAAAATATCTACTATAAGATGCGTTTGTCACATTTTAAACTTGATTGACAAAAATGTTTAAAACAACTTGCTAAATCAGTGGAAGGGATTCAAAAATTGTATCAAATATATTAACTAATCGCTGGCTAGATTATATAAGTTTAAAGAATTTCTATTTTATTAAAGATGGATAAGATGTCAAATATTATTTTTGATGTGTCGACAATGTGGAATGCAACTTATAAAATAGTTGATGTTGCATACAAGTTTAAAACATATTTTCTAGAATGGCGGAAGAGAATGTGCAATTTCATGATTACTTTGAGGAAATGAAAAATGAGTAAAAAATAAATCGATAAAACAAAAACCTCTAACAGATAAGGGCTGGGAATCATCCTCTATCTTTTATGCATTTTATTAGAAAGTTTTACGATTCCACTACGAAGTTAAGTGCAACAAAAACTATTACATCAATGTTGTTATGGGATGAGCTAGGTTATATCAAGACCTAGATTTTTTGGATTAAGACCTCATTCAAAAAACAATATTCTCAAAGACTTGAACGGTAAAAAATACCTATAACTAACAAAAACATTAAATTGACGGCCTCTTCTGACATTTTCAATTTATTCGTCTCTTTTTTTCTTACATAACTGTTATACTTTTCTGATAATTTTATGAGTAAATAATACTTATCTTTGTCTTCAAATTATTTATAATCGGTTTTTTTTCTATGCATTTTTTTCTCATTAGTCTTTCTTATTTTCATTCTCTCGTATTTGAAGAAAATATATAAAATAATTTTTTAGAAGAAGATATTAAAATTGTTTGCAATACAACAAATTTTAAAATTAAATTTTTTTAAAAAATTGAGTTTAGGTCTTCTTATTAATTAGTTTAAATATTTTTTGCTGACCTAAATATATTCATAATTTTTTTCGAAATTTGAGTTTATAAATTTTATTAGAAATTTAAACAAAAATAAAGAAACAAAGTTTATGTACATAATAATATTAATTAAAATAAACAATATAATCCATAAAAACAGATTGAATCTAATTAGTCATGTATAAAATAAACTCATAAAAGAAATATAACTATATTCGTAAGCTCATAACAAACATATAATACATAGCAAGTATCAGTCTCAAGTAACTAAAACCATAGAGTTTGCAAGGCTAAAAGCTGAAAAGTTAATTCAGCAACATAATCAAGAGTCTTTGAAGCATCATAGATTACATGTGTCAAGTGATACCGTCTCGATGCAGAAGCAGAACGACCAGAGTCAGCTACAGAACAAGAATCATATTATGATATAAACAATTTAACCAAAAATAAGGAGAGGATCTCCTCCTTATAAATGAAGCTAGTAGTCAAATTCTATATATGTTCTATTAGAAACCATATTTGATGTTTTCGTACGTTGTAAAAAAATCATACATAAATAGTATTTATCTGAATTGGATCCGATAGTAAGAATTTCCTTTAAAGTCTGCGTCCATTTGGTAGACGGACTATAACCCGGAACATGAGGTTCCTATCACCTTTGAGTTCTTCAGATAAAGTTAGATATGCAGAAGTAACGGTAACATCAGCTTCTTTTTAATCTTTCATCATATGCACTTTATTTTCTTTTAATTTATCTTACTCTCGCTTACGGACACTATCAACATTTTATACCTTAATTTAATCTGATGTAGAATTAAATAAACGAAAATAATGAAAATGACAATATATATAAACCTTTAACTTTCTCTGGAGTAGTTGAAGAAGTTCCATTTAGACGTTTACACGCTACAAGTATCTTTGATTTTGCAAAAAATCACGCATGTGAGTCTGTAAAATTCACGTAGCCAACAGGTGCGACGAACAGCCGGATACACGCACGACAACATGTGCGTAGATCTGACTGTTCTTCGCATGCATGGTGCGTGATATACAAGAACGTCAATGATAACCTTTAAAACCTAAATCCTACAATACTTTACAAATTTTAACAAATAATGGTGCAAAGATATACAACTAATCTAAACAATGAAACTAACTAGAAATCAAACGAGCAACTAAAATAGAGAAATAATTGGTTTTTTAAACTGCAAATTTAAACTAAAATATCTGAAAATGTATAGTTTGAAATTGAAAAAAAAATACATCTTAGGTGAAGTAATATGTACCTTAACATATTTGAGAAGTCTAATTAAAAAAAATATCGGAGATTTGGAATGGATATTTGGAGAAGTTTCATAGTTTTAGGTAAGAAAGAGAGAAAAAGAAAGAGGTTTAGGGTAAAAATATCTATTTATATAAAATGGTACAATTGTAAATATTGGGTCTTGATCTAACAAAACGGGATCTGATCTAGTCGGGTCTTAATTCATAAAAATTAGGTTTTGATTTAGTCTAGCCATTATGAGATCAAGTGATCAATTTACATAACAATATTGATAAGAAAAATTAGGGCTGTCAAAAAAATCCGAAAAATCCGATATCCGACCGAAATATTCGATATCGAATCCAAATAAAACGGATAATATCCGTATTCGAAAGAAAACAGATAATATTCGTATCCGAATTCGTATTCGAAAATAGCGGATATGGATATAGTCATATCCGTATTCGAAATATCCGATATCCGAATTTTATAAATAAATATATATAAATTTTTTACATTTAAGCATATTTTTTTAGCTATCCCACATTGTTAAAAGCAAAACAAATTACTAACAAAGTTTGCTATAAATATATAGGGTTGTTTCTTTAAAAAAATGTATCTTATCCCACATCTAAAGTTGGAAAAAAGAGTTATACCAAGCTGTTTATAAAACACATGGTTGCTTTTTATAACAAGTATATATTTTTTAGTCTTGCGACTCTTATCCCACATTTAAAATGTGGAAAAGAAATGCTACCAAATTTTCTATAAAAGAAATGGTAGCTTTTCAAAATAAATATACTTTTCTTAGTCTTATCCCACATCTAAAATGAGAGTATGAATTTCTACTAAGGTGCTTCTAAAAGTAGCCAATCCAATAGTGCAATTAGTTAAAAAATTTAGTGGAAATTCGGATTCGGATATTATCCGTATCCGGATAACATCCGTCGGATACGGATTCAGATATTGTTTTTTATAAAACTTCGGATTCGAATTCGGATTCGGATAGTGATTTCGGATTTCGGATTCGGATTCGGATATAGACAGATTCGTATCCGAAATATCCGTTTGACAACCCTAAGAAAAATGATCTACAAATTTTACATTACAAAACGTGGCTAATGCGATGATGCAAAAGTTTCATAAATATTGGTGGAATTTTAAAAGTGTGAATCTTTGGTCAAGTTATAGATCTTTATTTTAAATTTCAAATGGTTACCATTAATCTCAAAGCACATGGGTGGGATAATAGAAAAATTAAATATATTTTACAAAAGATTATATAATGTCTGATTGAGTTATATAACGATTATGTGAAAAAACATATTCTATTATCAAGGGGTTTACACAACAAGAGATAAAATTAAATAATGAGGTCATAACTCAAACTTTTTGGAGTCATGAAAACAACATTGCAATGATAAAAAAAACTTATACAATAGAAAAAAGAACAACACATTTTAAAGATATATAATGAAGTGGATACGTACTTTCAGGCTCCTTATATAAGTTTAGTTCATGGAGATTTTGATAATTTTAATATATATTTTAATGTTTCTAATATATATATATATATATATATATATGAATTTAGGTTTTGTATTTTTTTAAAGTGATTAAAAATTTCGGATTTGGTTGTAATAGAGAAAGCACGAGTGTAAAGATTCGGTAAATCTTAATTTGGCTAGTATATTTTTAGATTATTCTGTAATTTTTAAAATATCTATTATATATAATAGAAAATGTAAGAAACGTTATCCAATAATAGAAAATTCAACTCAATATCTAATCTTCTAATAATACCTTAAATATCCATATTTCATCACCAACCTTCTTCGCACCATAAAATTTATTTTGTATCTTTTTGTCGATCTTCATCACCAACCAACCATCCTTTTGTACCCATACCTCAATATCCAATATTTTTGTATCTTTCACAGTGAAGCTTAAAAAAAATCTGAAAGTACTATCGACTTTATTTTTTTTACGACGAACACAAGTAGATCCATGGATGATAGTTTTTTATTTTTTTACCAGACCCGGTAACTCTGGTCTCCTATTAAGTTTGCTTAGTCTCGCATCTTTTACTTTGTTTATCCTTGTCTCATATTATGTAATATAGATATGCGAGACCAAGCATGATATAATAGAAATATGTGAGAGTATACATAATTAACTGGAGAGATGAGAGACAAGGCATTATAAATTAGAGAGATGCGAGACCAGACATGATGAAATGGATAAATTCAAGACTCGACATAATGAAGTAGAGAGATGTGAGACCAGGAATGCTAAAGTGGAATTACCTGATATTATTAAATTATTCAAGATACATGATGAAGTGGATAAATGTGAGACTATGCATAATAAAGTGGAGAGATGTAAGACAGGTACAACTTGATGATAAAGATGCGAGACGTGGGTTACGGGTTTGATAAAAAAATATTATCAATGGATCTAGTTTTGTTCGTTTTAAAAACATAAAGATAGAGAGATGCGAGACCAATCATGATGTAATGGATAGATGCGAGACCATATATGATGAAGTGGATAAATGCGAGACGAGACATGATAAAGTGGAGAGATAAGAGAGGATACATGATAAAATAAATGCATAATGAAGTGGATAAATGAGAGACCTGACATGATGAAGTGGAGAGATCTGAGACCAACATGATAAAATGAAGAGATTATACATTATAAAATTATACGAGACTAGACACGATGAAAGTGGATGGATATGATACTAAGCATAATGAAGTGGAGAGATACGAGACATGTACTACTTGATCATAAATATATGAGACCAAGGTTACTGGATCTGATAAAAATAAATATATAAATATTCAAAAAATATCGTCAATCAATCTAGTTTTGTTCGTCTTAAAAACGCGAAATCGATGGTATTCTAATTATTTTTAGAAAGATACATACTATTTTAGAAAAAGTAAGAAAAATAGGTTTATTTCAAAGGATGAGAAAATGATTCCTCCTTGGTCCATGTATTTATTGGTAGTTTACTAATTTTGGTACCAGGTGGTAATGAGAAACATGTCTAGGTATTTATGGATAATTAACGATTATATAATATTTATATCATAAATTTGTAATTTGTAATTATCCTTTATGGAGTCTTTTTAATTATAAATTTTCTAATTACATGTCTCAAATCCTTTTTTATTGTGGTTGAGACCTGGAATGCTTTTGGAACCTGGCTTACACTCAGAACTTGTTGTTATTGAAGGGTGTTCTTGCATTAAAATCTATGGATAATTTTCGGTGTAAGAAATAAATGTTTTAGTCCATGGAACGTGCTCGTCTTCAATGGGCTTAAAGAAAATTAATGTCTGTTTATTTTAAGTATTTTACCAAATGATATTTTCTTGCTTCGGATTGACATAAGGCATGATTAATGAGAAGTTGTGAATCACTTATAAGACGAATATTTTAACACTATAAATTTATGAAAGTTTTAGCCCAATCAATGCTGCATCATTATTTGATTCCTTAAATCCGAGCTGTATGGATTGATTCATTGAAGATATACCAATTAGACCCTTGTTACACAACCCAAAATACTTGAGCCCCCATCAGTTCGAACTGTCGACTCATCCAAAGTTTTATCAATATCTGGCGCAAACTCTAGGATCTCAGAGTGGAACTTAACTTAAAAATCTACTAAAGCTTGTGCTTTAATGGTTGTTCGAGGAGCAAATTCGATATTATAATATACCAACTCTACCCACTATTTAGTCATTCGACCCACCATGGTTGGTGTTTGCAATATAATTTCTAGTGGAAATGAAGTCCACCGTAATTGAATGAGCTTGGAAATACGACCTCATTTTTCAAGCTGCAACTATTAGAGCCAAAGCTAACTATCCAGGTTCAAGTATTATTTTTAGCATCTATCAAGCTTTTACTTATATGATAAATGGATCACAGATTACCTTTAACTTCTTTAACCAAGACAACACTTCCCTCATAATCTGACACTTTCAAATAAATATACAATCTCTCTTCCACAATTGGTTTGGTTAATATCTCCGGAGAATAGTGATGTTTCTTTATTATGGCGAAGGTGTCTTCGCACTCTGAAGTCCAATTGAACTTGCTTGCATTTCTCGGCTTTGGAAAAATGGTGCACATTTATCCAAAGACTGTGATATAATTTTTTTTAAAGACACTACTATTCCAGTTAAAAACTTTTACTTCTTTGATGGACCTTGAAGGATTCATGGTAAGGCTTTCAATTGTACGAGATCAACCTAAATATATTTTCCACTCATGATATAACCCAAAAATTTCCAATCCACACACCAAATGTATATTTTTATGGATTCAATTTTAAATTGATGGCTTTTAGATTAGAAAACATTTCCTTCAGATCAGATAAATGATCCTCATCTCTCATACGTTTTACCAAAATATCATCAATATAAACCGCAACATTTCTCCCAATCTGGCTAACAAAGGCTTTATTTATCAAACATTGATAAGTATCCCTAACATTCTTCAAACCAAAGGCATTGAATTTTTAGCAGTGGAGGCCCCTACTTGTTATAAATGTGTTTTTGTCTTGGTCTCTTAGATCATCTGTATCTAGTTGTATCTAGCAAATGCATCTATGAAAGATAAGAGATTATTACCAGAAGTCAATTCTTCGTACAAGCCCTATTTAGATCTGTGAAGTCAACTCACATACACCACTTCCCATTTTTATATAGTAAAGAGTATTGTATTGGTTATCCATAAAAGATATTGAGATTCTCGTATATGCCCTATTTTAGTAAGTTGATCCACTTCTGCAATAATCACCTCAGATTTCTCATAAGAAAAAACTCATTTTTTGTATAACGGGGCATCAAAAAAGCTCTTCTTTCCTGCAATAATACATCAAGCAAATATCATTACATCCCAGATACATCAAGAAAATATGTGTAAATTCTCAGATAAAAAACGTTAGTAGTTATCATTCAAAACTAGTTGGGCTCTAATTCTCACGTTATTTCCATTTGAAAAAAGTATATATTTCAATATTCTCGTCAGGTATTACCGGAGATGGAGTCTCCTTCAGATTATCTACAGTGTCTGATTACAAAGTAAACTCATATAATTGTTATTCTTTTTTGGTTTCCGCATTCCAAAGTGTCTTGGGAACCAGAACGGTAACATAACACTCTCTACCCATTTTTTGGCTACTGCGGACGATCCCAACTTGACCGCCGACGACATATTTAAAAAATTGATAGACCATTGAAGCAACAACATGCATTTTTATAACCAAGATCTACCAAATATAACATTGTACGAATTCGGTCGTCGACAACTATAAAAAGTACTCTCGGCGTCTTTTTAAAAGGTCATTTTCTGAGCAGAGCATCACCTTCAAACTAATTATAAGGTCCAGTTATAATCATAGTATTTTTTTTACTTTGGAGCAGCTTCTCTTTGGACTATAGCTTGACCAACAACTGGAGCTTGCACCAGCACCAGATTATGCTTTGACATAAGTAGTCAACTTTATATTCTCAATTAAAGTCTAAATTCCTTGTTTTAGAGCAACATAATCATTTTTATCATGGCCCAAAACATTACATACTTGCAAAAAAAGTGTATTTTGATTATCCCTCAGAGTTTGGATGGGCGGTGTCCTTCTAAACTGGATAAAATTACCTGTCTTATCAAAGATGGTGGCAATACTTTCTATCATCTCTGCAAAGTGGTCGGGTCGAGCCCATTGATTCACGTTGGATCTATATTGTTGACCTTGCAGGTGTTGGTTTAACGTAGGTCGAGGTTGGTTTTTATTATTATCCTTCAGACGAGAATTAGTGATTGTCTGGGCCTGTTACTGTTGAGATCCTGATGCAGTAGTTTACGGAACCTGCCTGTATAGAGGGAGGAATTTTAACATCTTCATCTATTCCATCTTAATATGTTTCTTAACCTGTGATAACAAACACCCAAATGACATAACTTTTTTATGGTAACATTATCACTTAATTCTCTAGGAAGAAGCCCGTGCCTATAAAACGTTATAACCATTTTCTCAAAGCGATTTTCCAATCCATTCTTAGTTTGTACAAAGCATTCAGTGCAATCTTTTAAAATTTCCCAAATCAACTGACGACACTAAATTATTGAGTCTCCACTTCCTTTTATTTTTTTGCTTCCTACAAACTGCTTTCGAAAAACAAACAAAACACGTCAAAATTCTTAATACATTCTTGTCGAAGCCGATTATACCATTTCAAAGCATTATCTTTAAAATTTTAGGAGAAAGCCCGAAAAACAACTTATCATCGTCGTAATAATTCATCATGAAGTTTTTGAACTATTTGATGTGGTTATCTAGATCTTTACTCCCATCTAACTTTTCCATTTTAGATATATAAAATTTTCTAGACAGATGTCGAGAGAGAATTTTTGCAGAGAGAAGGGACTACCTCCAATTATGTCCCTAACTAAATTGGTGACCCTCAATAATTATCGCATAAATTCCCTATTCCGATTGTATGGAAAACTGACCATTCACTTGATAATCAACACCATGGTTTCCCAAACCTCATATATTGCCCTTAATTTATGTTCTTTCTGTATCGTTTTTAAATCATTTCTTATCCGATGAAGCATGTCGTTTGCTTGATATTTGCTCATACTCTCGGTTGTGATACCGATGGGAATATCTTCTTGTGTATCGATTACCATCAATTTTCCTATTTTTATGACAATGATCTGTATTTGGAGAAGACAAATAGTCCTCGGACTCAGAAACAGGGTAGTCACTAAACTCTGAAAGACTGTACCGGTACCTAATCCTACATTCATTTTTCAAAGATTTGTGACTTTTTCAAGATCGACCTCTTCAGAACTTTTCTTGATTGCACAGAGTATCTGAGTCTACAACTTCTTCCTTGGAGCCCTCTCGCTCTTCGGGTTTTTGGGCTTCTGATAGGACTTTACCTGGTGGTGTTATTACTACCTCTTTTAGGGGATCTTAATGCTCGATCTCCTCTTACAATGGATTATGTCATTCTCACATTAGTAACATTTCCCGTTTCTCGTCATTCATGTGAAAATTTAATCCAATTTATCTCCATCATTCATTATATTCTAAAGACAAACTTTAAATCCCTAAGGTTTTGGATATCGTTATCCAAGAATTTTTCTAGCCGCCCACCATGGTCGACATTAATGGTATCAGAGAATTTCAAATGATATTTATGTAATTAAGGAATATATAATTAAATTCGGATGAGCTGTTATTTTAAACAGAGATGCTCTAAAATATTAGGTAAGAAGTAAATTTTTCATTGATCTCATTAAATTCTATAAAGGTCTATTTATAGAAAAAATTAGCCCAATGGGCCTACTGAGCTTATATGATCCATGAGCCCATAATTGATAACCCAAGCCCATGTATACTAAAAACATATTATGTCAACTAGCTCTAATTATTACACTTTATTACATCATAATATAAAATAAACTTTGTTTCAACAACCCATTTATCCAATTTTACCTTCAAATAATTTGGCCCTCATCAACTATGATTTAGGATAACCTAGTGAATGGGCATGTGTCAATGATATACAACTACTAGGTATCAAAAAACAAGAAGAAAAAGAAAGAAATCAAGAATCTACGTAGCATTGGTCAAACAATAAGATAATTAGAGGCAAACAAGTCCAACAAATGTTATTAAAGATCTCTTAGTTTAAAAAGGTCACTCGAGACCTATCAAAAGTCATCTAGTCAGAAAAAGAGGATCCCAAATTGACGAAAATTAAACATCATCTTAGCCTCACTCAACTTCAATGCGGCATCAAATCTGCCCACCCTCTCTTAGCCTCATCCTGGGCTCCTTTACGAGCATCTCGCTCAATAAAGATAAATAAAAGTTTATAAATAAAAAGGAGCTCAAAAGCCTCACTCATAAGCCTCTCACTCAACAAATATCCATCTCAGGTTAGCATAGCTCGGCCTCAACTCGACATCAACTTGACCTTAGTTTGACATCGAATCGATCTCATTAAGGAAGCACTGCGTTAGCAAAAAAAATGCAAAATTGACTTCTGAATTAAGGGTAGCTTACTCAAGAACCTCTCACCTAGTGAATCTCAGGCATAACACAACCTCCACTTGGAGACCAAAGGCTATTATAACACAGAACTATCAGCTATCAAGATCGGAGCATTCCAATCACTTGCAAGAAATCAAAGAAGTGGAGGAGTTACTGATACGACATAAAATATTATGTAAGTGTAAATACAAGTAATGATCTAAAAACTAAGCCTTATATGATTCATTTAAGAAAGAATGAGCCCAACTTGGCCAAATAACCTAACGCAACCCAACTTAGCCTAATGTCGAAGTTCCTGATTGACCCAAAAAAACATACCCACTAAGCCACGTATAATAGCATGAGTAGCTAGTCTGACCAAGATTTCCTCGAGGTATGGCCAAGCTTCTCTCGAGACATGGCCAAGATTTTCTCAAGATCTGGCCAAGCCTTCCTCACGAATAAATCGAAGTAAAATATCTAAACAAAACACCAAGTTACGTGACCGTGCAACATCGCACAACTAGAAGAAACTTGATCGAAAAACCAAACTCAAGTCTAAAATGCTCAGTCTCGATGCCCGATACGACCAAGCATATTGGTTGCACGACCTTAAGCGACCAGCATGACCCAGCTTGACTACTTGGTCTTAAGCGACCAGCTTGGCCAAGGAATAAGCGGCCAAATTGACCACTTGTTCTTAAGCGACTAGTATGGTCGCTCGGTTGCTCAGCTTCAAGCAACCATAGTTATAAAACCTAGCCAAGCCTCATTTGGACCCTCGACACACTCTAAAAGGAATAACTCACATGAACGCACGCTAAATTTGCAACATTCACGCATTCGTCACTCCTACGATCATTATCTAATTAGTACTTAGCCTTCGTCGGTATCACTTCCTCCAAACATTGCTAAAGTGTATAAAAACCGTGTCTGAAACATACAGAAGTCGTATCTGACATTTTACAATAAATCATCCCTCAAGAATGTACCTACACCTGATAAAGCACCTCGAGAGCCAAAATATGTTGCACCAACGAGGAGGCAACAACTTTAGACCTTTCCAAATCAAGACCACTATATAAGAAGTTAATGTTTCATTTGTAAAATAGGTAAAGTTAGAGAGAATATTAGAAACAAAAAGATATAACATTTGTAATCCATTATACGTAAAATAATACAAGCTTTCATCTCATATTTAAACAAAGTTCTTTCCATCATTTTACTAATAATTCTCGTTCATCGATTTTTTTTCAAATGTAAGAAGTTTATGTGATTTTTGCCTCACCAATAAATAAATAAATATATATATATATATATATATATATATATATATATAATTTGACCATTTTAATTTATTTTAAATAGTTACATATTTATCTAAAGTGTAAGTTATATAATTTTTATATCATTTATATTCTTAATTTGAGATTTTGATAATTTAAATTTTATATTAAATTTTACTTTGTCTCGTCATATTTAAATTTTTATGATAGATAATTTATTATTGATTATATTATATTTTATTGTATAAATATGGTTTTCACATAGTTTTTTAAATATTTTTTTGGGTGAACTACCCATAAATACATAACCAAGTTTTTCATAACCACTTAATACCTAAAATTTGTAAACTATCAATAACTACCTAGATAAAGGTAAAAAACCAAAAGTAGCCTTCTTCTCCTTCTTTGAACCACATATTATCATCCTACCTTTTTGAGATTTTTATAAAACCTTAATCTTTTAACCCAAATTTTGGAGAAAAAAATCCGGAAGTACCTAGATCCATGGATATTATTTTTTGGATTTTTTGTGCGGCCCAGTAACCATAGTCTGGCATATTTATCATCAAACAATACATGTCTCGCATCTTTATGTTTCATTATGCATGGTCTCACATCTATCCACTCTTATCATACCTTGTCTCGCATAATTTAATAAGTCTTATATCCCAACTTATCATGTTTGATCTCGCATAATTTAATAATGCACGACCTCTCACTTTTAAAATATTTGGTCTTACATGATTTAGTAATGCCCGATCTCTCAAGTATATGATGCATGATCTTGCATGATTTAATAATATCTCATCTTTTGAATTCTATCATGCAATACCAAAATTATTCGGTATCCTAGAAAAAAATAAAAATAAAAATCATTAATAAATCTAGTTTTGTTTGTCTTAAAAAATCTAAATCGATACTACTTTTGTATTTTTAAGCTCCGATTTGAAAGATACAAATACTTCAAAAAATAAAATAAATGAATAAAGTTAGAAAAACAAGTTGTGGTTAAAAAAATAAGAAGTGGTTACATGACCATGACCAGTGATGAAACATCAATATTTTAGGTATTATTAGAAAATTGGATATTTTGTTTGAGTTAAGTACATAAAGTGAGTATTAGATAGATAATAGTTATACTTGAGATATTAAATTACACTAAATATTAGTGTATTTAGTGTTGAATATATTTACTTATATTTTCATTTTTTATTTTGGCTCGTGTTATATTTTTATAATATTTTTTGGTTATTATATTTATTTTGGTATGATAATCATACTAAATTTTATAATACCAAACAAACAACCGTAATGATTTAAAGGATGCCTTAGAACAACTGTACCGAATCCAGTCCATCTGAAACCGATAAAGAATAGTGGTTTTTGGAACATTTTTCAGATCGAGAACAAGGATTCGAGTTTCTTAATTATCGAAGAGAGAAAATAAGATATGAGTGAGCAAGATTTTTATTTTTGTGGATGAGTTTCTCTAGTTAAGGTTTATAGAGACCCTTCCATGAAATAAAGATGAATAACATGAAGTTTGCTTTGGTTTGTTATTTTTAGATTTGTATTTAGTCAATTTTTCATATCGGCCACTAGGCCTAGAAATTTGGAATAAAAATAACATCTGAAAAAATAACAAATGAGGGGGTAACAACTTCAGATCTCTCTAAATCAAGAACACTATATAGGAAATTAATGTTTTATTTATAAAGTGGGTGAAAGTTAAAGAGAATAGTAACAATAAAGAGATATAACATTTGAAATCCATCACACGAAAATAATACAAGTGTTCATCCCATATTTCAATAAAGTTCTTTCTGTCTTCTTACTATTAATTCAATTTTATCGATTTCATTCAAGTGCTAGAAGTTTAGATGATTTTTATCGAACCCATAGATATTTTGACCATTTTACTTTCTTTTAAATAGGTGACATATTTATCTCAAATCTGAGTTATATAATTTTTATATCTTTTATATTCTTAATTTGAGATTCTGACAATTTAAATTACATATTATTATTTTTATTTTGTCTCTTCATATTATATTTTTATAATAGATAATTGTTTTGTTGATCATATTTTAATTTTGTGTGTAAATATTATTTTTAAAGAGTTTATCTTTTTAGTGAAGTACGCATAAATACATAGCAAAGTTTTTCATTACCAACTAATATGTAAGATTGGTAACTACCAATAAATATGTTAACCAAGGTGAAAAACGACAAATAACATTTTTTCCTTTTTAACCAAACCTTCTATTTCTTATTTTTTTTTAAATTTTAAAAATTATATCTTTCAAACCAAAGCTCCAATAAAATCTGAAAGTACCATCAGTTTTATTCTTTTAAGACGAACAAAACTAGACCTAGTAACCCTGGTCTCGCATATTTATTATCAAGTAGTACATGTCTCACATCCCTCTACTTCATTATACATGGTCTCGCATCTATCCATTCTCATGATGCCTCGTCTCGCATGATATAGTAATGTTTGGTCTATCAACTCTATTATGTTGGGTCTTACATGATTTAATACTACATGGTCTCTTAATTTTATCATGTTTGGTCATATATGATTTAATAATGTCTTTTCTCTAAACTTTATGATGCATGGTCGCGCATGATTTAGTAATGTGCGGTCTCTTAACTTTATTATGCAAGACGAGGATTATTGGGTATAATTAAAATAAAAATAATAAAAATAACAAAAATCATCAATGAATCTAGTTTCGTTTGTCTTAAAAATATAAATTTGATAATACGTTCAGATTTTTTCCAAGTTCCAGTTTAAAAGATACAAACTTTTTAAAAAATAAAATTATAAAAGAGTAAGAAAAAAGTTGCGGTTTAAAGCAAGAGAAGTGTTTAAGTGACCTGGATGAGACAAAGCAAGAAAAGTGTTTAGGTGATTAGGATGAAACATGAGTATTTGAAGTATTATTAGGAAATTGAGTATCTTGTTTGAGTTAAGTACATAAAATAAATATTAGAAAGATAATAGTGATATTTGATGTACTAGATGACAATAAATATTACTGTCGATACATTTGCTTATATTTTTTTTTATTGTTTTAGGGAGACTTACCATTTATGAACACATCAAACGAACCTATTACGGATAAAGACCCAAAACAATTAAGAGACTTTATACCTAAATACCATCTTTTATAATATTCAGCAAACAAATGAACTCATTATCTTTCTTTTATTTTGTTTTTAATTTAAAATTTTAAAGGTTCATATCTTTTAAACCGTAACTCAAAAAAAACATCTAAAATACTATTGGTTTAGTTTTTTAAGACGAAGAAAACTAGTACCACTCATTACATGTTCTGATTAAAAAAAAAATATTTTTTACAGAGGGTTCTCATCTATCTAGTTTTACATCTATCCGTACAAAATTTAAACATGTTTCGCATTACTTGTTTTCGCATCTATCATAGTAGGTTGGTTTCGCATCTAGCATCTATCATAGTGGGCCTGAATTCGCCTCTAGCAGTACAAAATTTTAACAGGTTTCACATCTAGCAAAACAAATGAGGTTGCTTTGGGGATTTAAACAGGTTTCGCATCTAGCAAAAAAAGGTTTCACATCTTCTTCCTTTACACTATAAATTTTAAAAAATTAAAAGTTTGTATCTTTTAAACCGTAACTCAAAAAAAATCCAAAAATACTATTGGTTTTATTTTGTTAAAACGAACAAAACTAGTACCACTCATGATATGTTTTGAATTTAAAAGAAAACAAATTACACAGGTTTCTCATCTATTATAGTGGGTTGGTTTCGCATCTAGCAGTACAAAATTTAAGCAGGTTTCGCATTATATGGTTTCGTATCTATCATAGTGGGCATGAATTCGCATCTAGCTGTACAAAATTTAAATAAGTTTCGCATCTAGCAAGCAAAGAAGGTTTCACATCTTCTTCGTTTACACTATAAATTTATAAAAGTTAAACGTCCGTATCTTTTAATCCGTAACTCGAAAAAATAATATGAAAATACCATTGGTTTTGTGTTTTTTAAGACGAACAAAACTAGTACCACTAACGATATGTTTTGGAATTTAAAAAATATATATTTTACACATGTTTCTCATCTACGGGTATTTAGGGTATTATTGTGTCTTAAATGGTAAATATTTGAGTAAAATGAGTCTTTCTAAATAATACATAAAAATATGGGTCTTAAGTGGATAATAGTATTGCTTTGGGGTCTTAAATGATATTTAATCCTTAAAAAAATTGATTAAGTGTAAAGCTATTCCCCCATAAAATCTATCATTTCCTTATATTTCAAAAAAAATACTCAAATTTGTTTTTTTCTCCATAAATGAAATACCTAATTTATCTTCTTTTTTTAATTTTACACCAAATACCATATTTATCTTCTTTACCTTGCTTCTCGAGCAACCATCCAAACACCATATCTAACTTATTTTTTCCAGCAATTCAACCAATTAATTTATACCCACCATAAATCCGATATAAGTAGACAACCTTCAAGTTAAAATTCTACTCAGCTCTTCTCTTATAACCCAGAAAAAACCTTAGCCACCACTTGAAGCAGTCTCTCGAATTCCAAAGGTAAAAATATAAATTAATCTTTTTTTTTAAATTATGGGTACAGATATAAAGTTCAAGGAACTCGATTTATTATATATATATAAAACGCATCTAATTCCGAGAAGTTTGCTTGAAATTAGATACATTTTTTAAAGGATCTAATTCCGAGATGCTGGCTCAGAATTCGGTGTTTCGGAATTTCACCTGCACTGAATTTTTGAAATTATTATTTTTAACACGAATTTTCAAATTACATGAATGTAAAACTAAAAGACAAGATTAAATTCCCTTGTTGGTTGATTGAGTTATGTTCTTCGGTGTTAAATGTTTGGTCCGGGTATTTTCATTTTCGTGAGTAATGTTTACGAGTTTTTTGTTTTTTTATTTGTTTTTAGGGTTTTAACTTTAGAAGTTAATTCAAATAGGTTAGCTTTAATTTGGCTTAATGATGTGTTTGTTGGTATAAAAATTTGATAATGGATAGTGATATCAAATTATAAATTAGAAAGTAAAACGAGAGTAAAATGATAAAAACAAATATTTTTTTTCAAATGGTGGAAATAAAAAATGGAATGGATCCATAAATCAATTATTACGAAATAGCAAAGTGTTTATTTGATTTGATTTGATTTATTTGATTTATTCAAATCGTATATTTTTTTATTATTTTACCGACTAAATTATTTTGATATGGTCGAAAACCGTGTTCCAAAATTATGGTTACTAAATTGTAACAATACCAAATAAAGATAATGAAATAAAAAAATTTGTTAGTAACAACCCTATCGAAAACATTGATGTAGGAACGGTGGAAAGAAAATTCTCATTCTAGTCGATTGGTTTCTCTGGTGGATCTTTTAGAGAGAACCTTCCATGAAATAAAGCAGAGTAGAAACAGTCCATACGGACGGACTACTGAGTCTGCTGTGGTTCACTATGTCTAGATTTGTGTTTAGTCAATCTTTCATATTGGCCACTGGGCCAATAAGTGTGGAAAACAAAATCCTTACACTGAGAGTATTACTTTGTTTGTTTGGTTATTTTTCACAAGTAAATCAAAGAAAAAAATAATTATTTTCTCATTTGGATAGGTGAATAATATGAAAACTTATCAAAAATGCAAAATTGAACTTAAAAAATTATTAAATTAAATTGTATTTTATTTTTTATTAAATGTATAAAGGTAATCTATTTTATTCTAGAATCAACGGTTTAATCCTATAAAACTAGATTTTATATTTAATTTTTCGAAATTTAAAAAATATATATACATCATAGTAACATTTTCTTGAAATTTCCAATAATAAGTTATAAATTATAAATGTTTGTGGATAAAAATTTAAAGGGTCGGTATTATAAATTTTGAAAACAAATAAGGAAAAATTTAAAAGACATATTTTGGTCATGTGGACTTTGATTTTTCATTCCTATTTTTCTATTCTTCTATCTTCTTCTTTTTAACTTTTTGATGAAAGATATGAAATGATATTATTTATGATGTGGTTATCGTAGAATTAGAGTCAAACAATAATTATTTTGGAAAATTAAGAAGTTATAATTATTTTGGAAAATTAATCCACTAAGTGCAAAACTACATAAAATTAGATAAAATTTGACGTCCTGCATTCTAATTTCTTAATATGATGATACAAGAATGAGTTGAGGACTTATAAATAATATTTTTAGATATAAATACTTATTTTTTTATATATATATATAGAATATATGTAGTCTATAACAATATACCATAAATAGTGGACCAGATATGAAATAAAATCAAATATTAATCAGGAAAAATAATATCTTTAATTACAAAGAAAAAAATATCTTTCGAAACGTATCCCATTTAGTTTTGCTCTTCATCTCTGACTAATTCTCGCTCTCTCTCGCACTAAGTCTCTGTGTTAATATGTCTCTCCCTGTCTTGTGCAAGGACAGTGAGAGTGAAGGGGGTCTAAACTGGAGAGGTGGTTTTTTTGCGGAATATTTGTACGTTAAGAAATCGAAGAGAATGAGTGGTTACGCAAAACCGGCGTTCATGACGTGGACTCT
Organism: Limnanthes douglasii subsp. nivea; assembly: GCA_036936605.1. NCBI lineage: Eukaryota > Viridiplantae > Streptophyta > Magnoliopsida > Brassicales > Limnanthaceae > Limnanthes > Limnanthes douglasii. The sequence goes on from JAUPFV010000003.1 coordinate 181,061,452, forward strand.
ACGAGGGGCGGTCAACGTCGTCAGACAGCATTGGGTACTGTGCCTCTTTGGTCTTGGCTGGCCGTCTTTTATTGGCATTGAGAATAAGCATTTCATGGGCCGCCCTTCTACGCCGCCTATTTTTGATCTTGGTTTTGTTGCTACGGCTTGGCTTCATGCCCTCTTATCCTCCTGCCCTGGACTCAATAACCTATTGGCGGCTTTGAATACGGTCAGACTTTACTTTTATGATCAATGTGCTTTGATTCATCTACTAAGAACGAATTGATTTGCGATATTTATTTGCATGAGTTTTTTGTATTGATTTGTGGTTTTAGTTTGATGAATTTGGTTAAACCCTAGAATTCTTTGAGTAATTTGAGTCCTGAACTTTGGAGGAAAGCTTATGATCATCTTGCAAATTTATCATACAGCTTTGCTTTGTTTTTTTTGTTTTGGTTTGTTGTATATTTGAGAATAGTTCTAATTCTACTATTTTCATGATTTGAAGGTTTTAGGACTTGTGTGACAACAAAATTTTATGATGTTTATGTTTAGGTGTTCGTTGCAAGTCATGTCTTTTGTGTAGCGTGGGCGTGGCTGATCGAAGGTCGGCCGAGAGCCACGATTTCGTGCCTTTTCACCTTTACATGCCGCGGAATTCTTGGTTATGTCACACAACTTCCATTGTCAGAGGTATGTTGATTTTGATTTCCCCTTAAATCACATCAGAGAACAAAAAAAACACAAAAAGAGTTTAGTTCGAGGAAGTAGTCCATTTCATAGACCTTACGAAAATCATAAGAATGCATAAGAATGTCGGTAGATATAGAATGCTGTTTTATTTTATATTGATAGTTTTATGCTCAGAACTTTTGATGATTTAGTTTATTTTTATTAAGCTTGCGATTTCATTTTCTCGTGTTAGAGAGGTTAGTTAAACCCCAACTCATCTAACATCCCAATAGACAAAAGGTTACGTGCTAGTGCCTAAGCCTCGCGACAAGACATGAATCTTAATACAGGTTAGGGTTTAGAGTTTATAAAAATGTTAGTCGAAGCTATAGAACATTCATACACTGACCCCTCCCTGATGTTAAATTTAAGTTTTACTTGTTGATGTTGGTATCAAAGGATTGTGAAATTCGGCTGCGATACGCAATTAGACTTTCTTTTTCCTCCAATTTTTTTAACACTATACTATATCTTTGTTTTGTCTGTGGATCTATTTGGCTAGTTGTTTAGTACTGTTAAACATAGGATATTGAATGAAAATGTATATGCGAACTCATAAAAATAATCATCGCAGTAGAACATTAGTAATTTTCTGTAATAATTGGCAGGAATATTTAAGCTCTGGATTCGATCTTCCGATGGGAGACGCCTCGTTTTTCCTATTTTTCTCGGGCCATGTTGCAGGTGCTATGATTGTATCACTAGACATGCGACAAATGCAGAGAAAAAAACTGGCATGTCTATTCGACGTGCTCAATGTTTTGCAAGCTATAAGGTTGCTGGGTACAAGAGGGCACTACACAATCGATTTGTTAGTTGGAGTTGGGGCTGGCATTCTATTTGATTATTTTGCTGGAAAATACGAGGAGGCGAGAATCAAAACCCCTACTAGTCCTTGTAATGTGAAAGATACTTTGTTGGGTTAAAAACATAGTTTAGAATCATACAGGCTTTATTGAGTCAGAAACATAGTTTAGAATCATGCCGGCCTTGTTGAGTTGAAGCATAGTTTAGAATCATATACATATATCATCATCCGGAAATTCTTATGGTACACAATCTCTTGTGGTAGAACCGAGATTGTGTAGTCTAGAATCATTATACATATATACATTGGTAAATTTTTGTGGTACGACCGAAATTTGTGTTGTCGCATCGATATTCATTTACTCTCTATCTATAAATAATTCTAATGTGTTTTTTGTTGTGTCGTATTTAAATTGAACTAAAAAAAACAAAGACTGTTAAGACTGAAAACACAATAAATTTAGTTTCTATCTTTTTTTTATTGAACTAAAATGGATAGATGTAAGTATAAACCAATTCAAATAATAGTACTCATATCACTTATAAATATTTTTTCATTTACATTCGTTTTTGCAAGCTGTGATTATTGTAATAAGAATTTGGAGAAAGATTTACTAGGAGTGGTCCAGAGCCGACAAGGTTGTACTTTCATCTCCTGGACCACAAAATTTTGTGAAGACTTTGTTATGGTTTTTTTAGAACACTAACTGGAAGAAGAAAAATAGAGCATCGATAAACCTGGAAAATGAAGAACACAAATTTGATGATATGTAGTCGTCCAACACATCATGATAGATGTTTCTACGTCCAAGCACCAAACACAAATAATACAGGTCCATCAGGGGCGGCAATCCAGATCGGGCAACTGCTCCACAATGAGGAGGACACCAAAGGTGCAGACTTTGAAATCAAAGACGTTTGTTAGTTTGGTTATGAGAGAGTCGTGAATCACATACATAAATAGTAGGCACCTACAGGGGCCAAGTTTCGCTTCAAAAAGGATTTGAATTTTGAAAAGACCTTCCAAATTAGACTAAGAAAGGAGAAAGAAACTACAAGTGTTTACACCTCAGCCACAAAATCCTCACAGCAAATATAGAACAACTATAGAAACTATAGAAACTAAAAAACAATATAAAGAACTTAACATTTATTTAGTTCGAATTATGGAGCTATACTATCTCCACGCACAATAAATATTAATTTATAAATTGAATAACTACAATAATACACGACACAAACAGTTACACTATGGTTAGAACTTCTCAAAATAGTTTATAAGTTTACAAGAGCTATCTCGTATTTTAGTTATTTATTTTAATGTTTTTTTTTGGGAATCTTTATCAAGAGTTCATCTTAATTCTTTCAACATTTTCTCACTTATGTTCACTTCTTTTACTAAAAGTGATGTTTTTGAAAATTCCATTCGAAAAACTCTTTGTACTAGTTTGCTCCAATGTATATATATATATATATATATAAATAAAAGGGTAGACTAGTACAAACATACAGCATTCTCCCAATAGATATTAAGACCGTTACAATAACTTGTGTAAATATTCAAATCAACATTATTGAATTATAACAAATTTGTATTAGCATGATGATCAAAGACTATTATCAAATAGTACACCAAACAATAATAATCCAACGCCTTGACATCTCAGGTATAATATATTAATATTTTAGAGTAATATATCAAATCCAGATCTAGACTGATTTCCAAAAACAACCAAAAGTGTGATCTACCTAAAGCGAACCTTTTGTTGAAGCCAGACTCTCAAGGCCAAACCCTTTTTATAGGACTTATCTTAAGCTGAGACCAAACTGAGGACTTATCTAAAGCTGAGACCAAACTGACATTTTGATGCAGGAGACGGTTACAATACCTAATCTATTCTAGCTTGCAAGTTATTTTTAGATATTTCTTTTTTTTAGTGTTTTCCTTTTCTAGTTAAGATTATAGTAATTTTCCTTATTTCGATTCTAGTAATTTTCCTTATTTCTAGGAACTTCCTATTTTATGCTTTAGGGTTTCTCTATATGCTTTAGGGTTTCTCTGTATAAAGAACCTTAGGTGCTATGTTTTAAAACACTTTTCATCATCGTTATTAATCAAAGTCTTCGAGTTATCGAGATTTGTTTTCTGGTGGATTCCAGAGTTTTTTCTTCAAGTTTGACACCCGCGAACTTGAACCTTCAATTCTAAGACCAACGTTTGTTGTCTTAGTGCATCCGACTGCGTCAAGTGGTATCAGAGCAGGCAATCTCCTACTCTTTTTAAAGCTTGAACAGCTATGGGTAATCTACCAGTAACCAGGGCCGACATGGAGGGTTTCACAGCGAGTTTGAACGAATCAACCACGAACCTGGAAAATCTGGTGGCAGCGTTAACTAATCAGATTGCAGCATTAACCAATCAAATTGCTAACGCAGGACAAGGAGAAGGAGAAGGAATGGGACGAAATCAGAATCGACAAGGCAGACACATACCAGTTGTTGAGGAGCCACCCCGAGTCCGACATGGTGGAAACAACCGACTGCCTGTTAGAAAAAATCAACAACAAGGCAGGCCTAACCGTGTTGCTGTTGATGATTCTAGCTCGGAGGAGGAATTGGAAGAGGAAGAGGCAGAACAAGGGAATCAAAATAATCAGGATTACAGAGTGAAAGCTGATATTCCATTGTTCTATGGTACTATGAGTGTCGAGGACTTTCTTGATTGGCAAGTTGATGTTGATCGGTTCTTTGATGTTATGGAAGTCCCGGAGAGTAAACAGGTTAAGATGGTGGCTATCCGGTTAAAGAAGACTGCAGCTGTTTGGTGGGACAAATTGGCTATTCAAAGGTAAAGACAGAGGAAGGGTCCAGTTAGAACATGGCACCGAATGAAGCAGCTAATGACTGAACGGTTCTTACCGGAGGACTACGAGCAGATTCTTTACAAGATGTACATTGATTGTGTACAAGGAAGCAGGACCGTGACTGATTATACAGCAGAGTTCTTTCGTTTCTCTGAACGTAGTGACTTAAACAAAACAGAGAATCAGAAGGTGGCTAGATACATCAGTGGTTTAAAGGGCTCTCTTCAAGGGAAAATAGGGTTACAGACTGTGTGGACAGTTCAAGAAGCATCCAGTCTATCCTTGAAAGCGGAATTGATGGAGAAATCATCTCGGGGTTTCATAAATTTCAGGAGACCCTCGTTCCAGTACAACGTCGAACCAGCCGGAGAAACGGACAAAGGCGTGGTTAACAGAGATCTCAACTCTAACAACAAAGGAGCAAGTAGTTCCATTAGTGGCATTCAGAAGGACAAAGCACCCACTCCGAAAGAGAAAAATCCTTATGCTAGACCAACCGCCGACAAGTGTTTCCGTTGTCAAGGAACAGGTCACGGATCACATGTTTGTCCCAGTTGAAAGACGGTTGCATTGCTAGAAGAAGAGGAAGACGACTTTATGGAGAATTAGGAGTATGAGGGAGTTGAATTTGCGGAAGAGGAATCTGAGGACAGAATCAACATTGTTTTACAGCGACTGTTGCTATCATCCAAAGAAGAGGGACAACGCAAGAATCTGTTTAGAACGCAGTGTTCTATTCAGAACAAGGTGTGCAATGTGATTGTTGACAATGGGAGCTCCGAGAATTTAGTTTCTCAAAATTTGGTGGCATATTTGAAACTACCCACGACTCGTCCTGAGAAACCGTATGGTCTCGGATGGGTGAAGAAAGGATCTACAGTAGGGGTTAGTGAAACTTGCAAAATTCCTCTATCAATTGGTAAGCATTACAAAGAGGAGATAATTTGTGACACTTTGGATATGGATGTTTTCCATATTCTCCTTGGGAGACCATGGCAGTACGATAACGACATTACGTACCGAGGATGAGACAATGTGGTCATGTTTACATGGGGGAATCATAAGATTGCAATGGCTCCTGTCAAGGATTTTGGTAGCATTGCAACAGAGAAGAAGTCAAGCTTCCTCGTCATGTCGCATGATGATAAAGAACTTGACAAGGCTGTTAAGGAATCACAATGTTTTTATTCGGTTGTGGTCAAAGGGTTGATAAGTGCCGTGACGGAGGAGACAACAACTCCACGTGAGGTGTTAGAAATTTTGGAAGATTACAAGGAGTTAGTTGCTGAGGAACTACCTGACAACCTGCCTCCTATGCGTGATATACAACATCACATTGACTTGATCCCGGGTTCTAGTCTACCTAATCTTCCCCACTATCGAATGATCCCTAAAGAGAATGAAATTGTACGGGAACAGATTGAAGATTTGCTGAAGAAAGGGTTAATCCGCGAGAGTATGAGCCCTTGTGTTGTACCAGTTCTTCTCATTCCAAAGAAAGGTAATCAGTGGCGAATGTGTGTTGATTCTAGAGCCATCAACAAGATCACAATCAAATACCAGTTTCCTATCCCTCGGTTGGAAGACATGCTTGATGAGTTGAATGGATCAAAGGTGTTTTCCAAAATAGATCTTCGAAGTGGGTACCATCAGATTCGAATCAGGCCTGGAGATGAATGGAATACTGTTTTTAAGAGTAAAGACGGATTGTACGAGTGGTTAGTGATGCCTTTCGGCTTGTCAAACGCACCTAGTACTTTCATGAGATTGATGAATCAGGTTCTCCGTCCTTTCATTGGATCCTTTGTAGTAGTTTACTTCGATGATATTTTGATCTATAGCAAAGCCAAGGACGACCATTTAGAGCATGCATGGCAGGTGTTACAAGTCCTCCAAGAAAATCAGCTGTACGTGAATTTAAAGAAATGCACATTCTGCACAAGCCAGCTGCTGTTTTTGGGGTTTGTCGTTGGTGAAGATGGGATTCAAGTAGATGAAGCCAAAGTGCGTGCAATAAAAGACTGGCCCGTTCCCAAAACCGTAACTGAGGTACGCAGTTTTCATGGTTTGGCTACTTTCTACCGGAGATTTGTAAGAGACTTCAGTACTCTTACTGCACCTATTACCGAATTTTTGAAGAAAGGGAAGTTTCATTGGGGACCAGAACAAGACGAGAGTTTTGCATTGATTAAGGAGAAGCTTTGTACTGCTCCTGTGTTAGCATTGCCGAATTTTGATAAGATATTTCAAGTGGAATGTGATGCTAGGGGTGTAGGAATTGGTGCTGTGTTATCTCATGAGAAAATACCAATAGCTTTCTTTAGTGAAAAGCTAAGCGAAGCACGACAGAAATGGAGTACTTATGATCAAGAGTTCTATGCGGTATTTCGAGCTCTTCGACAATGGGAGCATTATCTGATTCAGCGAGAGTTTATTCTGTTCACTGACCACCAAGCTCTGAAGTTTCTTCACAGCCAGAAAGTGATAAATAAGATGCATGCTCGTTGGGTAAGTTTTCTGCAAAAATTTCCTTTCATTATTCAGCATAAGTCCGGAGCTCTTAACAAGGTAGCTGATGCTTTGAGTAGAAGGGCTTCCTTGCTAACTACCTTAGCACATGAGATTGTGGGTTTCGAATTTTTGAAAGAGTTATATGCAAGTGATGCTGAATTCAAGGAATTGTGGGACAAGTGCGACGGTAAGCATACTTTTGCAGACTTCCATATTCGCGATGGCTATCTTTTTAAAGAAGACAGACTGTGCATTCCTTGCTCGTCGTTACGAGAGAAGCTGATCCGAGAATCGCACAGTGGTGGTCTTAGTGGTCATTTGGGACAGGATAAGACAATTGCAAGCTTGAAGGAAAGGTACTATTGGTCGCACCTTAGGAAAGACGCTGGAGCTATTGTTCGGAGGTGTTTTGTTTGTCAGGTTTCTAAGGGACAATCTCAAAACACAGGTCTTTACATGCCGTTATCTGTTCCTGAAGATATCTGGCAGGACCTATCTATAGATTTTGTGTTGGGGTTGCCGAGGACGCAACAAGGTGTGGATTCTGTGTTTGTTGTTGTCGACAGATTTTCCAAAATGACACACTTCATTACTTGCAGAAAGACCGCAGATGCAACCAACATAACCAAATTGTTTTTTTGGGAAGTTGTGCGTCTCCATGGGGTTCCGAAGTCAATAGTTTCCGACAGGGATACTAAGTTTCTCAGTCACTTCTGGATTACATTATGGAGAATGTTTGGAACAAGTTTAAACTGAAGCTCTACAGCTCATCCCCAGAGTGATGGGCAAACCGAAGTCACAAACAGGATGCTGGGTAACATGATTAGAAGTATTTGTGGTGATAAACCGAAACAGTGGGATTTAGCTCTACCGTAGGTCGAGTTCGCTTACAATAGTGTCGTACATTCCGCAACAAGGAAATCACCATTTACGTTGGTATATACCTCTGTCCCGAAGCATGTGGTTGATTTGGTTCCACTACCGAAAGCTCCTGGAGTTAGTGCATCAGCTGAAGCTATGGCTAAAGACATTTTGGACACTAAAGAAGCAGTCCGAGCTAGATTGGAAGCAACTGGGCAAAAAAACAAAAGGGCAGCAGATAAAAAACGGAGGCTCAAGGTTTTCAACGAAGGTGATGAAGTAATGGTGTTTCTCAAGAAAGAAAGGTTTCAAGTCGGTACTTATCGTAAGCTTTAGCCTCGCAAGTATGGTCCATTCAAGATTTTACGAAAGCTTAATGACAATGCTTATGTGGTGGATCTACCAGACGACATGAGCATCTCTCACACGTTCAATGTAGCGGACATCTATGAGTATCATGCCGATGGTGTTCTTTATCCAGATAAGAACTCGGGGACGAGTTCTTTGGAGGTGGAGGAGACTGATGCAGGAGACGGTTACAATACCTAATCTATTCTATCTTGTAAGTTATTTTTAGATATATCTTTTTTTTAGTGTTTTCCTTTTCTAGTTAAGATTCTAGTAATTTTTCTTATTTCGATTCTAGTAATTTTCCTTATTTCTAGGAACTTCCTATTTTATGCTTTAGGGTTTCTCTATATGCTTTAGGGGTTCTCTATATAAAGAACCTTAGGTGCTATGTTTTAAAACACTTTTCATCATCGTTATTAATCAAAGTCTTTGAGTTATCGAGATTTGTTTTCTGGTGGATTCCAGAGTTTTTTCTTCAAGTTTGACACCCGCGAACTTGAACCTTCAATTCTAAGACCAACGTTTGTTGTCTTAGTGCATCCGACTGCGTCACATTTTAACCCTTAACGCAATGTAATGGCATCATAGAGTCGAGGTAAACAAACTCATGTCGAGCTCAAGTTCCATCTTCAGTCACTTTGGAGGCTACAATTAAAATTTATCCACCTAAGATTATAGTGACTTCAACATCCATTGCCTCAATATTCCAACTATTATTTATGGATGGCATTCATTCCACCTGCATCCTAGACTTAAACAAGTCTCATACAGTAGGTGAACTTTAAAAATTGTAGTACGTTTGTTTAAGCATCCAAATGACTGTCATCACTTGCAATATATTCAACCTTCACTTGCTCAATCTGCATCTTATCCCTAATGAAGTGAAGCTTAACATATACATGATTCATCCTTTCATAGAGCTTAGAATTTATCATCAAGTCAAAAGCACTAGTATTATCACATAAAAATTACTTTTTGTTCTATACGAGTTATCTCACTTAATATCTTTTTTAACCATATGATTTTTTTATTGCATTAATTGCAGATGTATATTCATCTTTTGTAAATGACAAGGAAAAACTCATTTGTAGACTTTCTCTCCAACTAACCATTCCACTAAACACTGTAACATATAATTCAAAGTTTACTTTGTGGTATTAATGCAACATGCATAATCAGAGTCCACTTACCCTCTTAGAATTTTATCATATCTACGCTTCTAATTATAAAACAATACAATATCTTAAGGTATGACGCAAATAATAGATTACATGATACTTTCCATGAAATTTTCAAGGGGTTCTCTTGCATAATCTTCCTATCTTTTACACTAAATGATGTTTGACTAATATTGAGTTTGAATTAATCCCCAATAGGAGTCTCAACAAATCCGGCTTTAAAAATTCTAAACTTTTTAAGCATATTATGTATGAATTTTTTTAAGATAAAAAACAATAACCTCTAAGTTTGTTTCTCTTAATGTCTATTCCAAGAATTAGTTTCTCTCATATATTTTATTGTAAACTCTCTTTTAACCTCAGTCTTCCCAATTTCAATCGTCCTTCTATTCTTTTTGGCTATAAGTATGTCAATAATACCCAATAGAGAAAGAACTTAATTACCCATGAGTGTTTCTTTATAACTATAGACACAACTATCATTAACTCTTTTAACATAACTTATTTACAATATGAATGAGTAAAATCTATTATTACATTGTGTCAATTATTTTTTTCCGTTCAAACTCTACATCAACTTTATGTTTTTGTTCAAACTCTATCTCAACTTCATCTTCACCCTTTGTAGTAATATGTGTAGTTTTTATATTCTTGAGTAATGGAATTTCAACTTCATTGAATATTACATATGTTCTAATTAAAGCCTTCTCATTCCCAAGTTTCAAACACCATAAATTTAGTTCATATCTTTTTTATTGAACTTAAATGGATAGATGTACGCATAAACCATTTCAAATAATAGTATTTATATCACTTATAGATATATTTTCATCTACATTCGTTTTTGCAAGCTTTCATTATTGTAATAAGAATTTGGCAACATATTTAGCAGGAGTGGTCGAGAGACAACAAGGTTGTACTTTCATCTGCTTCCTAGACCATAAAATTTTGTGAAGATTTTATTATGGTTTTTTAGAACACTAACCGGAAGAAGAAAAATAGAGCATCGATAAACCTGGACAACGAAGAACATAAATTTGATGTTTGGACGTCCAAGCAGTAAACCCAAATAATATATGGTCCATCTCGGGTGGCAATCCAGGTCAGACAACTACTCTACAATAATAAGGACACCAAATGTGCAGACTTTGGAATTAAATATGTTTGTTAGTTTGGTTATCAAAGAGTCGTGAATCTCTTACATAAATAGAGGAAGCATGTAGGGCTAGTTTAAGGCTTCGAAAATGATTTGAATTTTGAAAGCACCTTCCAAATTAAACTAAGAAGTGAGAAAGAAACAACAAGTTTTTGTACCTCAACCACACAGCCCATGAAAGAACTAAATAGAAACTGAAAAAAACAACACAATATTTATTTACTTCGAAATATAAAGTAATTCAAATTTTACACACAATAAATATAATTCTATTGATGGAATAATTAAAAAATAATTATAATAACGTACAATACAAGCAAATACATTATAGTCAGAACTTTTCAAAATACACTACAAACTTTTAGAGGCATCTCGCAACTTTTAGTATTCATCTCAGTGTCTTTTTTTGTGAGAATATATCAAGAGTTTATCAATTATAAGATCATTTAATTCTTTCAGCATTTTCTCCCAGTTAATCTCACTTTTTCACTAAAAGTTTGTTTAAAAAAAATTCACTTGAAAAACTCTTTGTACATGTGGTGTTCATATATATATATATATATATATATATATATATATATATATATATATGTATATATATGTATGTATATATATATGATCTCTAATGGGTGTAGATTAACACAAATATACATCAAATATTCAAATCAAGGAATGCGATTAAATAACACGTCAATAATTATAACAAACTTGTATTAGAATCATACTCAAAGACTATAATCAACTAGTAGTCCAAGAAATAATAATCTATAATCAACTAGTAGTCCAAGAAATAATAATCTATCGGATGGACATCTCAAGTGTATATATTAATCTTAAACTAATATATCAAATCCAAATTTAGATTGATTTTCAAAGATAACATAAACTATGATCTATCTTAAGCGAAGCTTTTGTTGAAGTTGAACCCTTATGGGCATAACCTTTTTATAAGTCAAACCTTTTTAGGGAACTCATCGCAAACTGAGACTGAACTTACATGTTGACCCTTAACTACCTTGTAGTGGCCCTATAGAGTGCCCCCTCCCATGGAAACGTTGACTCCCCTAAAGTGGCCGAACCCTTTAGCTAAGGTAAAAAAACTCATGTTGAGCTTAAGTTCCATCTTCATTCACTTTGGATGCTACAACTAAAATTTCTCCATCTAATGTTATAATGACTTCAACATCCAATACCTCGATATTCTAATTATTCTATAAAAAATTCATTCATTCGACCTGTATTTTAGACTTGAACACGTCCCATACAATAGGTGAACTTTGAATCTTGTTGTACATTTATCTATACATCCAAATGACTGTCAGCACTTGCAATATATCCAACCTTCACTTGATCTATATATTTTGCATCCCTAATAAAATGAATCTTAACATCTGCATGTTTCATCACTTCATAGAACTTAGAATTTCTCATCAAGTGAAGAGCACTAGTATAATCACATAAAAACTTACTTCGTGTTCTATACTAGTTATCTCACTTAGTATCTTTTTTAACCATATGGTTTCTTTGATTGCATCAATTGCAACTATATATTCGTCTTTTTTAGACGACAAGGAAATTTTTTTATGTAGACTTGCTCTCCAACTAATACTCCATTTACCACTATAAACATATAACCTAAAGTTGACTTTCGGGTATCAATGCAACATGCATAATGAGAGTTCCATATATCCTCTTAAAAACCTGGCATATATATATATATGCTTCTGATTATAACACACTCTAATTTATTATGTACCATTCAAGTATCTTATGACCATTTAAGGGAGTGTTATTGAGGTGTCCCTGGATCTTCCATAAATCTGCTCAAAATACTAATTAAGTATGCAAGATCGGGTTTAATGCAAATAATAGCATACAAAATACTTCCCATGATACTTTCATGTGGTATCTCTTGAATAATATTCCTATCATTTACACCAACTTATTTTAGACTAATATTGAGTTTGAATTGATCCCCAATATGAGTCTCAACAACTTTGTCTTTAGACATTCTAAACTTTTTAAGCATGCTATATATGTATTCTTTTTTAGATAAAAAAAATAACCTCTCAATTTGTTCATCTTAATGTCTATTCCAAGAATTAGTTTCTCTTATATATTTTATTACAAACTCTCCTCTAACCACAAGTCTTTCCAATTTCAATCGCCATTCTGTTATTTCCAGCTATAAATGTGTCAATAATATACAATAGAGAAGGAACCTGGTTACCCATGTGTGTTTCTTCATAACAATAGACACAACTATCATAATAACTTTTCACATAGTTGATTTACAACATGAATGAGTAAAATCTATTATTCCAATGTATCAGTGATTGTTTTCGTTGAAATTCAACCTCAACTACACATTTTTCTTCCAACTCTACCCCAACTTCAGCTTCGCCCTTAGTAGTAATATGTGTACACTTTACATTCTCGAGTAATGGAATTTCAAATTTATTGAATACTATATATGTTCTAATTAAATCCTTCTGATTACCAAGTTCTAAACACCATAATATATACCCTTTTACACCCTTTAGATAACTAAAGAGCATACATTTTATTGTTATCAAGTGAAGATTTTCCTACTTCATATGTGCATAAGTAACATATTTGAGCACTCTCAAATGGCTCCATATTGATTTCTTTCCAATCAAATTCTCTTGATGATATTTAAATTCTAGTTTTAGAGATGGCTTCTTGTTGATTATGTATAAAGTTGTCTTGATGACTTCTCCGCAAAACTTATGGTTCATTCTAGTTTTCAGAAGCATACCCCTCACTGTCTCGGGTAAATTTTAATTTATCCTCTCAGTAAGAAAATTTTGGTGCTGAGTTCTTTTCATGGTTTGTGTCTAGAGTTACCAAGTTCATACTAGCAGCTAGTGAATAGTTCATTTAAAAATTCCAAGTCATTATTAGTTTTCAACTTCTTTATGTATCATCCGGTTTGATTCTCTAGGAATTGGATGTTTCATCTATGGACTTTAAATGTATAATCCGTACTTTCATTGTATAATCATCAATTAGGAAAATAAACTACCTAGTACATTCCATTATCGGATGCATTACAAGACCCCAAATGTGTGAATGAACATATATAAACACATAATGAGTTGTATGGTTGTTGGTTATAAATTTGACTCTTTTGTTTTTTCCCAACACACAATTCTCACATAATCTTATCTTATGAACCATATCATCATTTAAAAACTATTTTTTGCTAAGTTCACTTAGAATGTTCTCACTTATATATTATAACTTTATATGTCGTTTGGTATAATCAATCTTCACACTAGACACCCTTCTGATTACTCGTATTCTTTAATAACTAATACATTTTTATTTTTATTAGCTCTCATAACTACAGTGAGCCTTGCAGGACCTTAAGTCTTTCATCTTCATATTTATAGTTATAGATTTTCTCACTTAACATTCTAATAAATAAAAGGTTTTGTTTAATATAAGGGATATAAATCATATTTTTATGACTCTCTCGAGTCATGTAAACAACTTGAGTCGAGCACTCTTCATTACTTTTATAGGATAATGCTCACAATTTCCTATTATGGCCTTGCAAACATAAAGATTCTTTGGGTATTTTAAACCACAATTTGTTAAAAGTTGTATAAAATGATACTCATGAGTCTAAAAACCACTTGCTACTATACCTAAAAGTATAAACCATTAGTAAAGTCTTAACCATCGTAAACCATTGAGGCAACTCAAGCTTCAAACTTTTGATGATTATCTTCATTATTTCTCTCTGGATAATTCTTCTTGATATGACCTTCTCTTTTGCAGAACCAATAGTCAAAAAATGACATATAAGCTACAAAACAATATAAAATTCATCAATGTGATGCACTTGCACCATCAGGTGAATAACATTTGTTTTCTCTAAAACTAGTAGTTGATCATATAGATATGGATCTTAAGTTTTTTCTCTTCTTGTTTAATTTATCTTTTCAGGACTTTCTCTCACTCACAAGTTGAGAAACTCTTTAACAAGCCCTTCATTTGAAGATCCTTTAAATTCAAAGCATTATCTACTTTAGACATGGTAAAGAGCCTAAGATGATAATTTCTTGATTATTGTCTTCAACCTTGAATCATGTGGCATTGAAATCAAGAATTATCGTGTTGAAATCATCTACTTTTGTTTATGGTCTCTTTGTTACCACCGATAAACAGATATAAAATCTCTTCTTAAGATACAATTTATTTTCCAAAGATTTTGCAGGTAAACAACTTTAAGCTTCTTTCAAATCTCCAAAGTACTATATTAGAGATATATATATTTTGATACTTCATCCTCCAAACTCAAGATTAGATCACTATCTGACTTAGACAACACTTGACTTCTATCTCATTTGCAACTTTCTAATAAATAGAAGTAGACAAACTTTTTTCTAAAAAGTTTTCCTTGATTTTTTCTATCTCTAAAGATTAAAATCTGTATATTTAGTGATTTTTTCAAAATCATATTTAATTAAACTCATGTTCATATACCTTCGTCCTTATTTCTTCAATGTTGGTCACTGGTGTTTAATTGATTTTCATATTCATGTCTAGATCTTTATGCTCACTTTGCCAATTATTAAGGAATTAACCCACAAAATGAAGATGTAAGATATAAAATCAACTTACATATCAACAATTATGCTTCAACACTTGTATTTTAGTACTTCCGTTCATGCGCATAAGTTCATGTAATATTTGAAAAAGCTTAACTAAAAAAGAAAAAAAAATAACACAAGATTTTTATGGTTCAGAATTTGGAGAAAACTTATATCCACAAGTAATAGATCTAATTTTGTTGATGGAAATGTTACAATGAATTACAAGAACACAAAATATAAGCAAATACAGTATGTTTAGAACATCTTTAAAATATAGTATAAGTTTTCAAATATATCTCATAGCTCTTAACATCTATCTCAATGTATTTCTAGTGAATCTCTATCAAGAATTCATCAATTTTAAGATCATTTAATTTCTTTATTTTCTCTCACTGAGTCTCACTCCTCTCTCTAAAATATTTTTTTCCCTAAATTCCACTTGGAAAGCTCTTTGTACATGTGTTTCTCCAATATATATATGTCAATTAGTACAAACATAAACTATGCCCACAATAAAAAACCAAGGATGTATAATCATCATGATCATAATCAAGGATTGTGATTAAATAGTACACCATAAATTATAATTTTTTTACTAACTTGAAACCTCAGTCATTATCCATTAATCCCAAACCAATATATATAAACCATATTCACATGAATTCCCATGAAGAGATGAAACTGGAAACTACCTTAAGTTAAACCTATTTCTGGAGTTAAATCCTCTTATGGGTTGAACCCTTTTATGGGCCAAATCCTTTCTTATGACATATTCAAACCGAAACCAAAACAATAGGTCGATTCTTAGTCCAAACCGAGATGGATCCCCTACAATGGTCAAACCTCCCATGTCGAAGTTGATCTCTCTACAGTGGTCAAATTCCTTACCCCATGTAAAACAACTCAAGATGAGTTCATGTTCCATCTTTAGTCGCTTTAAGACTAAATCTAACAAATAGAATATTTAACGATAAGGTAATATCAAATGAGCTGATGGTAAAACCAAAATAATAACGACTGGCCATTGTCATCCTTTATATTCAAAAAATATTGGGCAATAGAGTGGAAATTATAAATCTTCTTTAGGAAAGAAAGAGAATCACCAACATCTATATTCTAATATTTATTATATTTATTATATTTATTTTTTCCAATTTTATCGAGTTATACTTATTAAGTATAAGCTATAAGTAAACTGAGAATAGACATATTACCAAATATTGCATGTGGTCGCGGATAAACATCGAATATATGTAGAGACGTGAGTTGGGATTGAGACTTAGATGTAAAGATGTCTGCTTAAACCTAATGAAAATCTCTGTTGAAGGAAATAAGTATGCCACTGCAGGAAATAAGTATGCCACTGCGGAAGTGAAAGAATTAAACTGGTCATATATGGTGTCGAAGAGTAATGCAAAATTACCAAAGAAATTCTGGAGATACGTGGAAGCTTCTAGAGGAGCTGGGTCACTAAGGATCTAAATTTATTTTTAATCTCAGCATTTGATCATAAGCCTTTGATCTAGGTGTGTTATATAGAACAATAGTACAATGAGGTACTATAGACCCTTGTCATTCGAATATCATCACTAGTCTTATCATTATTGCTTGTTTGTCTGGCCAATTAGGGTAATATGATTTCATTCACTATTGTGATATATAAAGTATTATGAACATCATTAATCCTATATAAAGTGTGAAATTGCGTATTAACTTTTTTTTCGGTCATTTGTGCGAGAGAAGCACTTATAAAATTTGAGAGAGAAAGCTATATGATTTTGGCTGCAGTTGAAATAGAAGATAAATATTTGAATAAACAAAATGAGATCCATAGTTCTTTTGTAAGTTGAGAGTCCTTTGTAACAAATATGAGTGGTTGGGCGTTTAATGTTTGATGTTATCTTCTTGTAACCTCATATATATAAAATATGGGTTTGTTGCACGTAGATATAGGATTTCACAATCCAAACTACATTAAATTTGTCTTATGTGTGTGCTTGGGTTTACAATCTTGTTTTCTTTTCTTATTTTTTTTGTTTTGGTAGCATAGTTAAGCTCTGAGTACAAGCCATATCTTTGTGGATAATATTTTTCTTGTTGCAAATACAATATTAATAACAATCTCGTTTCGGCTAGAGTAGTTGAGTTTAGACTAATGATGTCTGAAGGTGCGGCAGTTTTTGGGAATTGAGGTTGTTGATTATTTCAAAGTTAGTATGAGTATTCTTTCTACAAAGAGTTTTTCTAACAAGTTCTGCAGTGAGCGTGGATAATCTGAAGCAACAACATTTGTAGTGTTGAAACAAAGAAGAAATGACGAATATCGTGTCTGATCTTGAGGTTAAAGAGAATGTTTTCACCGAAAAATAAAGAAAATTCACCAAGATGAGTTCCATGAAGTTCAACCTTGAAAACTTCAATGAATATAATGATTCCAGCCTATAAAAAATAAAGGTTTGAGCTTTTTTAGTACATAAGAGATTAGTTGATGACAATGATGAGACATGTATGGATAAGCTTGATACTAAAGTGATATTTAAATCTCATAATGCCTTCATGTTGAGCTTGAGAGTTGAAGTTATTCTTGAGGTGTCTGAAGATCTTAAGCAATGGGATATTGAGTTTTTTAGATGCAATTTATACGAAAAAGTCATTAGAATATAATTGTATCTCAATAAACAACTTTACGCGTTGTCAATGGATGATAGCAAAGAGATTTGAAGATACCTACATGATTTGAATAAATCATTCTTGACTTGAATGTAGTTAGCGTCAAGCTGAAGGACGAAGACCATGCCACAATTCTCTTAAGTTCTTTATCAAAGGTGTATGAGTATTAATTTTAAAACCATGCTTTATCGAAAATATTCACTTACGATAATCAGAGTGCTGAGTGACTTGAACTTAAAATATTCTTAAATGAAGATAAATCTAAAGGGTGACTTTGAAAATCTTGGGCATAATGTCAGTCGTAGGCTATGAACGAGAGGTTCAAGCAAGAGGAAAAGAAACTCTCAGTCAAATCCCAAAAGGTTTGCTATGGGTTCTAATGTGGGTTGTGAGAGAATGAATATCATATCAGTAGGAACTTTCGAGAGACAAAAATAGTTATACGAAGACCAAAACCGGAGATGCTGCGAAGGTTAAAACTATGTTGGTGGTTTAATGGATTCTTCTTCTTTAGGTATAATGACAAGTGGGTGTCAAATTTGGGTACTTTATTACATATGACTTCCAGCAAATATTGGTTTCAAAACTTGAGATTGTTTGAAGGTTAAAAGGTTATTACAAAGCAATGATGAATTTTGTGTTGTCAAAAGAATGGTGGGTGTTTGGCTATAATTGTCTACACGATTTGAGAGAGTGATTAACAAACTGAGATAAGTTATCAAAGTTAAGCGCACCTTTTATATTTGAATGTTGGATGATGAATAGTTTTCTTATAGAGGTGGAAATAGTAGAGTTAGGGTCATGCAAGCCTCACTTGATGTTATGAAGGCATATAGGATAAATAGTGTGCTAGTTCTTGAGGTCTCTATAGCGTTAGAGAGTTTTTTCTATTGTGGAGAATGATTTAACCAAGTTGTAGCATTTGAGGCTTATTGACGTGAGTAAGTAGAGACTTATTAAGATGAACAAACAAGTATTGTTGAATGGTAGCACAATTGAGCTTTTGTAAAAGTTGTGTGCTGAGAAGAACAAGAGGTTAAAGTTTAACCCTAGTTACCATATAATGTTCTTGAGTATGTTCAACTTAACTAAAGAGATCAAGTTTAATCGCACAGAAAAATTATAGGCTACATCAACTCAGATACGATTCTGTTATATACATAACTTATAAATCGCCATAAATTAGCGCATAGTTCCAAACACATTATCAACACAAAACAAAAAATGACACAAAAATACAGTCACATCACTAAACAAACAAATTTACATCGAAAAAAAATACCACTACTTCAACCAGTACGAGGTGGCACATCATCAATGCCAACCCCTTCACTCTGGCCCACAACAGGTATATTTCGCAGGTCTTTATTAGTACGCTCCACGTCAATTAGAACTACCATGTTATTCTTATTTTTATCTTTAATGTCCTCGACTTATTATTCATTGCATGATAAAATAAGACGCTCATCTTCATTACTAAGAACTTAAGATCACCTAAGATAATTTTAGATGTTTTTTCTCCAAATCTCTAGAATGGTGTTCTTCCGCACCCTCTCCAGCAGATTATGCGCAATCATCATAAAATTAGTCTTTTTATCCTTAATCATTTTTACCGCCATGTCTAGTACTTCATTTCTAGCATCATTCATCTTCATCTGACTTCCCATACCTCGAATTTTAACTCGGTATTCTCAAGTATCACCGTACATACTTTGGTGGATAACGTCTCAATTTTCTCTGTCACACCTGTATTTTGATCCAAGCATGTAACATTTTAGGGAATCAACTTGTCATTTTGTGTATTCTGCGTCATACTCTACGCAACCAGCATACCTTTAAGCACAACCAATTCCTCATTCTCAGTTTTTAAGGTGTCCATCTCGATACATACTATCTCCAACGTACCATCCACTTCTAACTTCTTATTCGTCAATTTTTCCCACTTTCACCTGGATGACGCACATATGTGCTTATACCTTAATAACTTTGCGTTCAAGCCTTCTTATCTACCCAAATATCAACGGTTCGGGCTTGAAGTCCTCTATCGCTTTAATATCCATAGGGGTCATCCATCAATACGCCAACATCATCGAGTTATGGTGGCTCTACAAAATTACAACCATCTGAAAGGTTCATTAATACACTGTCTAGCATGACTCTACAAAAAATAACATAATAAAAAAATATTTTTATTTTCACGAGTTGTCTTTGTAAAATATCTGTCATAGACATATTATCGTAATATGATATCTTGGGACATTTTTTTAGTTGATAATACATCAACAGTGAAGGGGTTAGCAACTCTATCGCATAAGGTTCATCACTCCAATTTGTAAGAGATGGTTGTTTGATAGTAAAGGAAGCTGTGTTGGGAGCTTTTTTACCATTTATGGGCTCTTTCGATAAACCTAAAGTAGCTACATCTTTTGACAAACCCGTTATAGCTACTTATTTACTCTTATCAGGATCCACACGTACATCAGGTACAATGGCACTGTTAAGAGTGAGTAAACTTGATCCGTGTTAAGAGTGAGTAAACTTGATCCTTATCCCACATCGCTTAGACTGAACAAGTACTTACAATATATTAGTGAATGAAATATCTCAACTAGTGTGAGGCCTTTTGGGAGTGAACCAAGAGCAAAACCGTGCGGGACTAATCGCCCAAAGCGGACAATATCACATTAGTTGGTGGAGATATTTCTGACATGGTATTAGAGCAAGGTTGAAACTTGTGTTCTAAGCAATGCAATGAGTGTATTGAGTGAGACGGAATGCATAGAGTGTATATGTCATTCCGCGGATCAAGTTTAAGGGAGAGTGTTAAGAGTGAGCAAACTTGATCCTTATCCCACATCGCTTAGACTGAACAAGTACTTACAATATATAAGTGAATGAAATATCTTAACTAGTGTGAGGCCTTTTGGGAGTGAACCAAGAGCAAAACCGTGCGGGACTAATCGCCCAAAGCGGACAATATCACATTAGTTGGTGGAGATATTTCTGACAGGCACTCGACTCTTCAACCTGATCTTTACTTGTTGCTCAGCCGATGTGGAAGGTACGAGGTTTTTTCCCAGTAGCGGGACCTTTCGTAGACGAGGATGGATTCTTCTCATTACCAAAAGTAGTTGCACTACATACAACAACATCTTTCTCACTCAGAACGATGATTTTATCAGAAGGGGAGAACGATGATTTTATCAGAAGGGGAGAACGATGATTTTATCAGAAGGGGAGATGTCATCCCTCCTACTAACAAAACTCTTGCTATCAACCGAGCTTGGATAAAAAGCTAAGATACTTTTTTTATCCACTAGTGCATTTTTCTTCACCGCGGGGATTTCGTAAACATCAACAAGGATTTTTATTTGGGCCCCAAGGATCTCATTCTTCATAAGTGTGCGACCTTTTTTGTATCCTTTGCACTTCTGGTTGTTGATATTCACCTTGACGAGTCTCCTGATTACCTTGTGGATTTTCAAGCTCATCACTTTGGCGAGCAATCTCAGCATCACACCTAATTTTTTTTTATTCTCACGAACCTTTTTACCCTGCCTAACTTTGGGTTCGGCTTTGCGATTAACTCGCCTCTTCTTACCTACTATCTTGCGCGGGGAGGCCTCCTCAACCTTATTTCCTTCCCTATTCCTGGGTACATCCAAACCAACCTCTATATATCTTGGCTATACATGCGTTAAATAAGAACACTCTCTATTTCTTGCGGTATGGCCTTCTCTCCGATAACAGTCAAGAGTATTTTATCATTACCAGTCATTGTTAGCTCTAGAATGGGCCACAAAAACGCTAACATAAAATTTACATTCATAAAAATAAAGTAAAAATCTGACGACAATGTTAAATAACCAGCAACAGGGAGCACTGGAATTAGATTTATATCACTTATTTCGTACGCTTTCATCCAAAGTTGTTGGTATTTTCCAGTATCTACACATAATAAAATACTCAAAGAACATATTGGTAAAAATGGTTACACATCAGTGCACCCAAAATGAAACCACACAAATTATATCTTATGTGTTTGATCAATCTATTTAAGTTGACCATACTCTGCGAAAATTTGATATTCTTATTTCTCGATACAAAAACGAACGAGTTTTTCCAGTTATGGTCAGATAAGGGTAAATTGACGATCTTATTTCCGTCCCGAACAGATATGTAATAGAATTAGTTTTTTTTATACTTATACACATCAATGTTGGCAATAAAATATAGTAAACTAACAGTTTTTTTAAATGCTTGAACTCAATATTATACTAAGTATCATGCACAAACTATTCACCATTAGTTGGGTGAGGCATATAAATATATACCTAAAATTCCATGTATGAACGGATGTAATGGTAACTAAAGAACCCAATAAAAAAGGGTGGTACAAAAACAAGTCTCACATTCCTTACTTTGGCGGGGTAGTTCTCCCGCATCAGTGATGTAGCGAAGACTGCGAACAGACTGGTTTCTCGTCCAGGTATCGGAATTGGGTCAAACAAGTACTCAAATCGAAGATTTCGACAAGCCCGCCAGATTTTAAAAATGTGAATTTGTCACAAAATTTGATACTCAAATTTGACCTGTACAGCATTCGAAAACTAGTTTTAATATTTTAGCGTTGATTTTATTTATTTATTTATTTTATTTTAAAATATTTATGTAATTTTCCTTATTTGGAATTAAGGTTTTGGGTAGTTCTATATAAACCATCATATACCTTATTTTACCGCCATACTTTGATTAATTAAATTTTGGAAATTATTTATCTGAGTCTCCTTATTTCTCTAACCTAGGGTTAGGGTTTTATCGTTGTCTGTTTCTTCTATTTCCGCTTCGCACCAATCAGGAACGCGAGTTACAATTAAGTGAGGGAATCCATACTCAAGCCTAAATTCTTGGTGCTCTTTATCATCTAACTGACCAAATAAATGGTTTAGAAATTCCATTTTCTCCGCTAAATCTACTGGAAGAAGGGTGATGGTGACGAATTTCACCTTTCTCTGTCTATTAGGAGCCAATTTTGGACCGTTTTTGGGTTAAAAAGGACAGATCATCAGCAAAATTTTCAAATTGATTCAAGTTCATAAGTTTTCTAGATTCAAAGATGATAGGCGATTTTTGATGCACTAGCCTTAATTTTACTACTACGATCCAACTTATACAGTTTGAATCAATCACTCTCTACTAGTCATGATTTTATTGTAACAAGATCTTATAAGTCGCTGCCCAATCAAAATTTGTTCCCCCAAAAACATAAACATGAATAATCGATAAACCACATACCTATTGAACACAATAACAATAAAAGTAGACCGACATATTAAAATCCATTCGAGACCTCTAACGACGATAATGCAGATCAGTTATAGTTTATCAAAGTAGCGCCGTTGAATGAAATGAACAAACGAAGATGGTGGTTTTGTTTATATGTATATACGCATTTTACTTTCTAGCTCATCTGAGCCGCTGGATTCATAATAGATTAACGTTGCAGATAATTGTTATTTTAAATAAAAAAAATAACACAAACAAACTAAGGAAATGAATTACCTTCTCAATCGACATGTTGGAGAACTTTTCAGACATGTGAGATAAAGAGAAACGATTAGTGGCGTCACGATTACACATATTAACGTAAATATATGACATGAAAAAATTGTAGTGCACGTCGATGGTCCTCTAGATAACAAAAAGATTTAACGATTACACGTATTAACGCAAATACTTCATATATATTCTCTTAAAAAATTATTTTCACAAAATTACTTTAAAGACTAGAGGGAATCCTGATAAGGCTATACCTTATAGATAATGTATGTTCCTTATAATAACAAGGTAAGTTTATAATAAATACTAACAAAAGGGTAGGTTGCATGTAATACGAAGCACTTAAACAACAAGGTGGAGATTAACGAGACGGAGATAATAACCCGCTGGACGAAGGTCATAAAAGAAATACGAGGCAACTGAAAGATGAAGTAAACATTGACGAGACGAGATAATAGAAAATCAAAGTAAGCATTGACAAGATAGGATGATGAAGATAATACGAGGCGTCCAACGGACAAGACAAACATGTGCAAATCCATGACGATAAACAACAATTCGAGACAACCAAATATCAAAGCACATATATACCTAACAAGAATGATAAGCGGTATAACACTAGAGAAATTTATCTAATGAAATGAAAATACAACTGCACGCAAAAACTAAATGTCCTAACAATTATTACCGAATAAAACGTGTCATAGTTTCATATGTTCACCAAAAACACGTTTACATATTAGAGACGTAAACCCGCTCAAACTAATAATAGTTAGAAATAAATGTCAAAAGAATATTTGATAAAGAAATAAAAATAAACTCATCGATGTAAAGTAAAAATAACCGCATCTTAAAATAAAAAAAGATTATTTTCTTACCAATCAATTATTATTAATATTTTATTAGCAATATATTTGAGACAGATTTGTCATATCTTTCTTTGCACCTAATAACAATTAGAAAAGTCGGTGATTTTTAGCCTATTTACTTTAGTAAAGTACGTTAATAAAGTTGGATTCGTCGAACATAACCGGGGTTTAGAGTCCTGGTCAAATTAAAATTCGTTTATGCAGTTTTAAGACTACAAACTATTCAAAATATACCATAATTTCCTGAATTAACCATTGAACAGACAAATCTTATCCCTTCAATGAACCAGATAGACGTTTAGGCAGCAAATGGATGAGATGAATATATTTCTTGCTCATTGCAACTAAAAAAACAAATAAAACATTAAGCTACTGAGTGCACCGTACAATTTTTGTCATTTAGAACTTTGACAAATTTAAGGTTAATTACTCCCGCCGCTTCTTATCGGGTTAAACAATATTAAAAAAATAAGTTGAAAAAAACAATATCTTCGAATCTTATTTTTTTGGGTGAAGTTATTTTTCTCATCAAATTTTATTTTTTTTACTTAACTAATACCATTAAATTCTTTCTCTCATTAGTTAAACCCTACTAACCACCCTAGTATAATTAGACCATTCTCCTCCTAACGGAGAAATGTAGTCAGTCTTTCCCTCTCCTTTTCACACCCAAAACTTAAACAAACCCTAGATTCGAGTTTGCCATCAGCAGTCAAGCAACAAATTACAAACCCTAGAATTTTGTCGCTTAGCGTAAGTCGAAGTAGTCCATCTTACAAACCCTAGAATTCTTTCCCTCTCCTCTGTATTGATTTCAGTTCGTTTTTTTTTAATCCAGGTTGATTTCGATTCGGGTACATGTACAGGTCAGGTTTAATTCAGGTCGAGTTCTATTAAGGTACAAGTACAGTTCGATTGTTCAATTGATTACAGTTCAAATTTTTGTGATTTGGGTCTGTTTTAGTTCGATAATACTTTGTTTTTTTTCATATTTAGTCAAGGTTGTATTGAAGGTTTTGTTGTTTGTGAGATGAACATACTTGAATTTCATGTGTGTTCTATGTATAGCAGAGGTGAACATACTCGTTTGTTAAAATACTTTGATACATTTAATTCAGAATCTTGATATTTTTATTGTTTAAGAAAAATGCATATAGTTTTGTTGTTTCAGTTCTATGTTTTTTTTGTGTTTTTACATGTTTTGTGTTGTAGTTTTATGCTCTGTGATTTAATCTGTGATTTAGTTTGTGATTTGGTAAAATAATTTAGTTTAACATGTTGAATATAGTTTGGTAAATTGGTAGAAGTACTTTTTGCTCTCATATTGTTGTGGGTTTACGGTATTAACTGGTTTACTTTACTACATTTTGGTGTCATATGATTGTTGTTTCATGTGATTTTTTTCAAACCTATATGTAATTTCGAGGTAGCAACTTGGAATTACATGCTTTTAAAAAAAATCAACATGTAATTCCGAGGCAGCTACTCGGAATTAGCATTTTGGTGTCATACTATTGTTGTTTCATCTGTTTTTTTTTCAAACCTGAATGTAATTTCGTGGTATCAACTCGGAATAAAATATATTTTTTAACAAACAACATGTAATTCTGAATTGTTGTCCCGAAATTACATGTTTTTTAACACAACATGTAATTCTGAGACAATAACTCGGAATTACATGCAATTTTTGTTTTTAAAAAGTATGTAGTTCTGAGGCAACAACCTCGAATTACATGCTGTTTAAAAAACATGTGATTCTGAGATACTGTCTCGGAATGAGTTTTGTCGCTAAAAACTGCAAAAATCAGGATTTGCTCTAAAAATAATTTGTTTCGCCAATTTTCAAGTTACATTAATGTAAAACGAAAAACAAGATTAAATTACATTGTTCATTGATTGAGTGTTGTTCTCCGGTTTGGTTTGAGTATCTTCCTCTTCGATGATTAATCTTTAACAAAATTGAAGTTTTTTGTTTTAGTGTTTAATTTTATAGGGTAAATCATATATGTTGGATTAAATTTGGTTTAATGATGTGTTTCTTGCTATAAAGGTTTGTATTTGGTTAAGGACATCAAATTATAAATTAGAAACTAAAGTGGGGTGATCTTGTAAAAACAAGTGATAAAGTGCACTGGAGAGTTTGAATTATGGAAGAAATAATATATTTATGGGGAAATAGCTTCACCCTTCTTGTTGTGCATTACTACTACGTTTTTAATATATAAATACAATAGATATTCTAATATATTACGATAAGTAAGTTAGAGATAATTGTTTTAAAAAAATTAAAATTATCAATAACTATTTGAATTTCAACATAAATGCTTTCAAAACTATTTATAATATAAAATTTTCGCACGATAATCTAATACATTAAACGCTTATATGTTAAACAATTAGTTATTTTTAACATCTAAATATTTATATTTAAAACAAAAAAAATCATTTTTTCTAAAAATACTTATATTTCTAAATTTTAAAGACGAACAAAACGAAATCCACGAGTGATATTTTTGAGAAATAATTTCTTCCCTACTAATTTTACACCCCGTTACATGTATTTTTCGCACCCAGGAGTAATCTATTTTTCAAAAGTTTTTTCAACACAAAATTACATGTATTTTGGCAACTACAAAAACCTTACCTAAAATATATATATTTTATAATTTTATTAAGGTAATAATTATTTAAATAATATTAAAGTAAAAATTTATGATAATGATTGTTTTTAAGAATGTTTTAAATTTAAAGTCCGAAATAATCGTTAGAAAATTTTAATTTAAAAATTAGGATGTTGACTATTTTTAAGAAAGTTTTTAAATTAAAAGTCTACAATGGATGTAGTCTCGAGCATTTCTCTAGAAGATTAGAACTCCATTCATTTCGTAAGTATTCACAATTTTTTTTGCCATAATTTGTTTTGATTTTATATTAGTTTAATCTTTCTTAATTATATTTAGAAAAAGAGAACGAGTTGCTTAAGAAAGAGACTATATTTAAAATAAAGAAATTAAAAAAAAAAGGAAAATGAAGAACAGAAGAAATAAGAGGAAGAAGACGATACGAGTTTCACCAATTTATGTTTTATATTCTCTTTGTTTTCTTTTGAGATTTTATTATTATTATTTTAATAATAGGTTTTTTTATCTCATTTGTGGTCACTTAGGAAAGTGAAAATATATTTACTTGTTTTAGATAACAAAATTTTATTTACTCAAATCATAGTTTTCTAATTATTTTCTAAATTATATTTTAAATAATCATTTTTATTTTCTATATATGGAAATATTTTTTAGTTTTTTTAAATAAAATAAAATATTTATATTATAAATTATGTTTAATACTGAGTAGAGATGAGGAGGTCGATGGGAAAGAATCGATTACCGGGTTTTCAAGAAAGCCCACGAAGTAGCGAATCCCTAGCCTTATCGTTTTCCTCTTCTCGAGGATTTCTATCGAATATCCTCCACTCATTCAGATGTCTCTCTCTTGTAACTTCTCTTTCTCTTCGAAAACGAAAAACCAGACTTTGAGAGGCTGATTTCTTTAAGCCTTTATCATCAAATTACAAACCAAAACCGATCTCCTGAAGCTGGTTCGTTGTGTTTAAATCGCTTGTTGCTGAGAAGCTGTTTCGCGATCTGAAATCCCCAAGATTTGGATCTAAGAAGCTGGTTTGTTGTTCAAAAGCGATCTCCTGAAGCAACTCTTGAAGCTGGTTCGTCGTGGTTTCTTGCTGAGAAGCTGGTTCTCGATCTGAAATCACCCAATATTTGGATCTTAGGAAAGATGAGCAAGAATGTGGCTCAAGAAGACTTTCCCCACCTGAAAGGCGCTGCTATTCCGATGATGATAATGAATCCGACATTCGAATCTGAAGGAAAGAAGTCGTTTGCTGAAGTGCTTGGAGGAAGAAGCAAGGAGTTCATTCACGAAGGAGTCGTGCATGAGGAGCATGAGGACTACAAGTCGATACATTTTCGACATTCAGATAAGTCTTCTCTGACTAGAATCTCTAAGCATACTTTAATCGTAAAGTTCTCATTTGGGAGTCATACTCTCAGCGAGTTCAAAGCGTACATTGCTGCATTTAGGTTTGTAGGTTCTTTCATCATATCTAGATGGGACTATAGGCACTATTTCATAGAATTTGTTCAACTAGAAGATGTAAAAACGTTTTGGACCAAACCTGTTAGATCGATAGGAAGTTTGTCCTTTAGAATTCTTAAGTGGTCTCCTGACTTTCACCCCAAAAAGGAGTCGCCTGTGACTCCACTTTGGATTTCACTACCAAAATGACCTGAAATACTATATAATTCTGATTCTGTTAATCAAATTGCTAAATCAATAGGTTTTCCTTTAGCTGTATGGATCCCTAGGAATAATATTGCTATGTATAACTACTGTAAAGCTTGGGTTATGGTTGATGTTTCTAAGCCTCTTCCTCAAAGCATTTGGATATGCTTTGGGGAAGAGGATGGCTTTTGGCAAGATATTGTTTATTTGAAAAAACCATTTTGCTGTAAAGCTTGTAAGCATATAGGACATAAAGAAAGTCAGTGTAAAAAAGATGAAATAGAACAAAATGTGAACAAAAACAGAAGTAATAAAGATAATATTAAAAATGTATCTAACCTACCCTTAAAAGAAGTCTGGATACCTAAAGTTACAGGAACTGATAATGATAAACATACTGAAACTGAGGTTATAAATATTGAGGAAACTACTAAGAATTCTGAGCCTAAAAAACAAGTTCAAACAGCTGATGAGAATAAGATTTTAACAGAAGATAAAATGGATGAAAATGGAATAGAAAATAGTCAAACTGAGAGACAACAATTAAAAGAAACAGAAGTAAATATTGTAAATGTAAAGGAGTCAGTTGAAATAGCTAATAATGATACAACTAATATGAATACAACACAGATTCATGATATAGAACAAATAAATATTGAACTAAGTCAGTGTAATAATCAAATTGGTTTTAATGTAACAGAGATAGATAGTGTGTCTTTGAAAGAATCAAAGGAAAGTGCAAATAAGGATATATCTAGTGTGTCTTTAGAGTTTGAGAAGAATAATGTTAAATTTTTAATCAATTAGAAGACTCTGTAGAAATCACTAATGAAGATATAATTAATGAACTTGAAAATATAAAATTAAGTAACCCATTTAATGCATTATCTGATGATGAGTTAGAAGATTTAGAAGAGGTGGTAGAAACAGAACAGATACCCTTAGTAAGGTCTAGTCTAAGTGAACCTAATTCACCTAAGCAAAGAAAACTTATAAAAGAGTCATTTAATGTTAATGTGAGAAGATCTGCAAGAAATAAAGCAATATCTAGAACAAGGAACTTTAAAAGGTCTATAGGATCCACTTATAAAACTTCTAAATGACTGTATTACTTAATTGGAATGTAAGGAGAATTGGTAATTGTAAAACAATAAGAAGGATAAAGAACTTGATTAAAAATTTTGTTGTTGATATCATAGCTCTTCAAGAGCCTATGATATCAGCAGAGAATATTGCTTCAATCTGTTTAAAACTGGGTTTTAATTCACAATTGGCAAATATTAATAATAAAATATGGTTGTTCTGGAGAAATGGCTATGAAATTGATGTTTTGGATAATTCTGATCAACTTTTAAGCACTATAGTAAGTCATTCTTCATCTAAGTCAGTAGTTTTAATTACTATAGTTTATGCAAAATGTAATAGGGCTCATAGAATGTTATTATGGGATCAGTTAAGAAATATTTCAGTCACTAGTTTACCCTGGCTTGTTGTTGGAGACTTTAACACTATCTCCAACGCAAGTGAACAATTGGCCTGTAGTACTCTTTGCTCTAGAGGTATAGATGAATTTAACCATATGATTATAGACTGTAAATTAGAAGACCCTGGTTACATTGGATCAAACTTTACCTGGACAAATAATCATAAGTGGAAAAGGCTTGATAGAACATTGCATAATGATAAATAGAGAGAAATTTTTAACATAACAAAGGTAAATCATTTGGCTAGAACATATTCTGATCATTCACCATTGTTAATTTCAGTAACTAATAACTCAACATATAAAAAACCATCTTTTAGATTTCAGAATATGTGGTTAAAGCATGAAAATTTCTTAAAAACTGTAAATGACAACTGGTCTAAGCAGATTTGTGATTCTTCAAATATGTTTATCTTTTGGTCAAAACTTAAAAGGCTTAAGGAACATTTAAAAATATGGAATAAAGAAACATTTGGAAACATTTTTTTATCTTTTAAGTAAAGTAGAAGAAGATATAAAAATTGATGAGTTAAGATTAGAAGAAAATGATTGTTCTGAAAACCAAAATAAGTTAAACAGTTTAAATATTACATATTCTATATTGCTTGAGAGAGAAGAGGATTATTGGAAACAGAAAATTTATTCTAATTGGATCACAGATGGTGATAATAACACTGCAATGTTTCATAATTATGTAAAGAAAAGAAGATCTAAAAATATTATAAAGGGAATTCAGGAAAATAATAGTTGGATTGAAGATGATAGTTTGATAGGAGATTCTGCTGTGAAATACTTCTTTAACTTGTTAAATAAAACTCAAACTCAAAAAGAATTTTCTTCAGTTAGAAGTGTTATTCCTAAAATGATATCGTCTGTTGATAATGATAGTATCTTAGTATTGCCTACTTTAGATGAACTACATGCTGTTATTAAGAGTTTGAACCCTGACAGTGCTTCTGGAGTTGATGGCTTCAACTCCAGATTTTATCTTTCTTGTTGGTCTATTATAAAGAATGATCTTTTAAATGCTGTTATAGATTATTTCTCAGATGTCACATTACCTAAAGGTTTGTTTGCTACATTAATATGTTTAATACCTAAAAACAAATCACCTAAAACTTGGATGCATTTTAGACCTATAAGTTTGTGTTCTGTGCTGAATATTATAATTTCAAAACTTATAAACCTTAGGATAGCTAAGTTACTGCCTTTAATAATATCTAAGGAGCAAGGAGCATACGTAGAACATAGGCTCATTCAAGAGAACATATTAATAACTCAGGAGTTAGTTAAGGACCTGAATAGGAAAGTTAGAGGAGATAATGTAATTATAAACTTGGATATGTCAAAAGCATTTGATAACTTAGAGTTTAACTTCATTTATGATGTATTGTTGTCATTTGGATTTAGTAATAGAGTTATTAGGTTGATTAAGAAAAGCATAGAAAATGTTTGGTATTCAGTTATAGTTAATAGGAATGCTTACGGTTTCTTTAAATCTGTTAATGGTCTTAGGCAGGGAGACCCTATGTCTCCTTATCTCTTTATTATAGCAGAGGAATTCTTAATTAGGGGTGTGAATAACTTAATTGATCAACATAGCTCTATGGCCTATAACATGAAAATTTTAGTGAAAATTAACTGCTTAGCTTATGCTGATGACATTATTCTATTTGTTAATGGTTCTCAAACAAGTATAAAGAAGTTAATTGAGTTTTTAGATTCTTATCAAGCCCTTTCTGGTCAACAAGTAAATACACAAAAGACTACTTTCATAACTCCTTTAAGAATGAACAGATCAAGAATAACATCATTAGAAAGTATTTTAGGTTTTAAACATACTGATCTTCCTTTTACTTATTTAGGCATTCCAATTCATACAAATAATCATTCAATTCATTTTGAGAAGTTAATAGATAAGATAAGAACTAAAATTTTAGACTGGAACTCTAAAAAACTATCATTTGGAGGCAAAATGACCTTAATAAATTCTGTTCTTATGTCATACCCTGTATACTATTTGCAATCTATTAAGCTACCTTTAAAAACTATATCTAGGATTGAGAAACTTCTTAATAAGTTTTTGTGGGGGTCTAGTGAAACTGATAAACATATAGTATGGTCTACTTGGGATAAAGTGTGTAAGCCATATAAAGAAAATGGGTTAAATATCAGAAGCATAAGAGACTTACAAACTGCTTTTTCATTTAAACTCTGGTTTAACTTTAGGGATAATAAAACACTTTGGTCAAACATGATGCATTCAAAGTACTGTAATAACTTACATCCTTTATAATCTACATTGAAAATAACAGACTCTAAAATTTGGAAAAGAATGTATGAAGTTAGGGAAAGTGCTGAAAAACATATAAGATGGAAGTTAGGTAATGGTAATTCAGATTTTTTGTTAGATCATTGGCATAGTTCCAAACCTTTAATAACTTTAACAGCAAGTAATTCTATACACTATACACAAACAAAGATTAAGGAATATTGGATAGATGATGTATGGAACTCTGATAAATTGCTAAGTATGTTGCCTGTTAATTATGTGAATGAAATCACTAAAGTTAATTTTAACACATGCTCATCTGATTCTATAATCTGGAAACTATCAATTGATGGAAAATTCAATTTAAAGAGAACTATTAATGAAGTAAGGATTAAAGCCATAGAGTCACAAATAAAAGATAAAGTCTGGAATAATATCTCACCAAAAAAATGTTCTTTTGTCCTTTGGAGAGTACTGAATAACATTTTAAGTATAGATATTAAGCTGCAACAGATTGGTTTTTGTTTAGCATCTAAATGCTCTAGTTGCCAGAATCTAGAAACTTTAATTCATGTTTTTGTATCATGTGAGTCTGCTTGGTATACCTGGTCCTACTTTTCTGCTATGTTCAGGATAGATGTAGGTAGACATATGACAGTGAATAACATTATCAACCTTTGGCTACTGTCTACATCTAAAAGAATACATATTAGAACAATTCTGCCTGGATTGATTGTATACTCTATTTGGCATGCTAGAAATAGTTGTAAACATAAAGGTAAAACCTTATCTCCCAAAAGGATAGTTAATCATATTCTATTCATGCTTGCATCTCTAGATTCAGGTTTGCGTTTGTCTAGGAAGCATTGGTCTAAAGATCTGCATTTAGCTAAAGACTTGAAATGCTTTAATCATGTTAAATATACAAAATCATGTCTGTATGTTGTTTGGTCTTTGCCTGATTATAACAGACTTAAATTGAATTGTGATGGATCTGCTCTAAACAATGGTGAGGCTAGTTCTGGTTTTATAATTAGGAATAGTTTAGGAATTACCTTAATAGCTAAAGGTGACTTACTTGGGAAGTGTTCTTCCCTCACTGCTGAGGTTTTAGCTTTAATAAATGGGTTGATATATTGTAAGGATCACGATTTATTGTTTGTTGATATTGAGACAGACTGTCTCAGCTTATTCAATATGCTTGCAAATGGCAATTATCCTTGGTATATAGACCAAATGCTTACATATTGTAGATCTTTGATTAAGCCACAAATGACCTTAAAACATATATATATAGAGCAGAACTCTGCTGCTGATTGGGTGGCAAAACATGCGTTGAAAGTGAATTCTGATTTCATGGTTGAAACAATACATTCTTTGAATGAATTAAATGCAATAACGTTATTGGAATCATTGAATCTAGGTTACTTTAGATTCTTTAATGATGACTAACTCTTTTGGCAAGTGGAAAACTTGACCAGCATGCTTTGTTTTACAGGTTAAGGAACAATACACAGGTCTGGTTTGTAGAATAAGGACATGAGAAGAGACTTGCTTAAGAAGAGAAGAGAAGAGAAAAGGCACGGAATGAGGCATGGAAGAGATGGACGTTAGCAGCTAGGGTATGGAATGAGGCATGGGAAGACTTGCTTGAGAAGAGAAGGATGCAAGAGGAGACAAGTTTTTATGAACATGTAAACTGATGTAAATAGTTGAAGTAAAAGCTGTATAAAATGAGTTATAACTCATAAGCTGTTCTAACATTTGTAAAGCTTTTTATATATCAATAAAAATGCATTTTCTTGGAAAAAAATAAAAATAAATTATGTTTAATACAAATTTGATTTTAATTTTATATATATTTAAATGAAGTTTTTAATTTTATCTATATGTATTTAAAAATAGTTTTTATATAGAAAATTTGAATTTATTTCCATATATTTTTCAAAAATATCTTCTATACATTTTAATTTAATGTATCTTTTGAAATATCTCTTATATATTAAATGATGTTATATTTTATTTTTAAATATCTCTTAAAAATAATATATTAATATTTTCGTCAATGAGTCAACTAAACCAATTCTTCTCATAAATCGGTTAGTAAAAAATTGAATGAATTTAATAAAATTTTGTTTAACCCCCTTACTTCAATTCATATATTCGCCACTCTTTTCTTATACAATGAGACTTGTTTAGCATCCAATGTCCTATTTCCACAACTCTAAAGATTCTTATTTACGCAATGAGTTACACGTAATTATGCAACTAAACATAATTATTTTTAACAACAAAAAACATATAATTACGCAACTAGATAAAACTCTAATTACATAACTAGACACAATTATTTTTTAGCAACCAAATTACACATGATTGTCAACTAGAACGCAATAGTTTTTTAATGACCAATTTCACACTCCAATTACACGTATTTTCTTTTCTTTTCCCTGCACTTGTTTTAAAAAGATTAACACAAAAATGCACAATTTTAGCAACTACAAAAAAATTAGTTATTTCACACTTATCTAACACTTATTTCACAAAATAAGTTTCTATTTTATTTTTTTCACAATCAAATTAATTTAGCAACCAAATTCCTATTTACGCAAGTATTTTCTTTTTATTTACGCAACTAACTTGCACTTAATTACGTGACTGAACACAATTATTTTAAGAACTTAATTACGTGACTGAACACAATTATTTAATGAAGCTAAAATACACATAATTATGGAACTAGACGTAGTTTTTTAGCAACCAAATCACACATAATTACATAACTGAAATTGAGTTGTTTTTTCAGACTAATTTTACATTTCAATCAAACATATTTTTGTACCAAGCGAAAATACATTTTGTTTTAAATATCATTTAAAGGTCTAGTTTTATTCGTTTAAAAAAAATAAGACCAATAGTATCTTTTGATTATAATTTAAAATATATGAAATTAAAAAAACTTTAAAAAACAAAAAAAACCAGTTAAAAATGATGAGTTCAGATATTACAGTCACAACTTACCAATTAATCCGGACAGGAGTAATTCGGACTATATCATACCACTATAAATCCGAACAGGACAAATTTGAACACCTTTTGACTAAGCTATTTGCTAATCTACTAAAAAACTAATGGGTCTTTAAACTTGACCCGGTTTCACAACTTGACCCCGTAATCCCATGAGTCATTAATTAAAAGTATAAATACCCAAACCACTCTCATTAATGAGGGTGATCAACATTTAATACAAGCAGGCTGCTTAATTATCTCACTACTTCTCACACTAAACACAACATATCCCAAACTTACTAAAATACTTTACAAAACTACCTCCAGCCCAAAATAAATCAAACCAAATTAGCGACTACAGTGAGAGCACGAAGGTACCTGAATTTTACATTTAAAACCAGTAAGAAAAACAGTTCGGATGGATCCGAACGAGAAATATACTCCACCTCATGTGGTGGAAACGGTCAGGGAGACTAAGGAATACACTTTTGAGGAGCGAGATCAGCTGAGCGCAGAGATAGAGGCACTAAGGGTCATAAAACAAATAGAGAAAGGTATCACGGAGAAATCGAGGGCATCGGCTATTCACCATACTGACAATCCTTGGGAGAATGAGCCATCACTAAAGACTCATCTTAGTTAAAAAAAGACTCATCTCAGCTCTAAGAAAATACATCGGTCTAAACCTGTTGAAAGTTCAGAGTCTGAGTCCTCCAGTAGCTCTTCGAATGAGGCTGAGCTTGAGGAATCTTTGTCATCAATCAGTGATGAGGGGAGATCTATAAAAAAGATGAATTTAATTAAAAATTATTCAAGAAAGAGGGATAAACATGGTAGGCTTAAAAGGCATCCGGCAAAGGGTCATCCCACATGCATGTTGATCAATTGCTAATAGATCCTTTTGCTTTTTAGACAGAACCATGTATTTTTGAAATAACTAATGAAGATACAGTCTTTAGTCGTAATAAAAACTGGAGGCAGTCATCTTTGTCTGCAAAAATACTGTCCGAAAATCTACCCAAGAGATTTGATAGCTTCAAAATGGAGAAGTGTGACGGAAGTCGAGATCCGGACAGCCATCTGGAGCAATTCAAGAACTTCGTGATGAATTTTGATGATGATGACAAACTCTTGTGCAGAGCCTTCTCCTAAAATTTTACTTGGAGTGCTCTTAAATGGTATAATAGCTTACCTCAGGGGTGTATTAGAAACTTTTATACATTATTGGCTGCCTTCCAAAGACAATTTGTTGGAAGTAAAATGGTGAAGAGTAATGAAGATACCATTATTTATTGTTCCCACGAACCAAACGAATCTTTAAAAGACTACATAAGTCAGTTTATGAATATAAAGAAGGGATTAACAGATTGCTTTGAGCAGGTGGTAATTGCTTCTCTGAGACAGGGGTTCAATCCTAGGAACCTAGCTGATTCTGTAACCAGGAAAAACGTTATGACCTGGGGTAGCTTGTTGAATCAAGTGGGAAAGCATATTAGTATGGAAGAAACAAAGAAATCCAGGGTGAACCGTCAAGTGAGGTCCACCATAACAGCTTCTCTAGCCACTAACCAGTCCGGCTACAAGGCTAGGGAGACCGGAGAAGGGTCTAACGGGTCTAAAAAAACTCAATCCAACCAGAATCAGGCCCATATCCAACAGTCAAGAGGTAATATAGGTCCTTGGGTTCAGCCTGAGTGGTTTGCAGAGTTAAGGGAAGATGTATCCACAATCTATGATAAGATTAATGAGAAAGTCCATTTTCAAAAACCGACGGTATTACACTCCCCCGGAGAAAGCCGGAATACTTGTTTCTGCCAGTATCACAACAATATAGGCCATAACACTGCATAAAGTTAAAGCAGGAAGTTCAGAACCTTATTGAGAGCAGAAAACTAGGAGCATATGTTAAAAGAAAAAGTGGAAACAGGCCCGACAATGCTCCTTGAACGAGCCCTACAAACAATCTTGGAACATTTGCTCAAGAATGGGCAATTGTGATTCTTGAAAGATTCAATATGGATTCTGAGTACCTGGATCCTGATCCAACTCAGAATAAGGTGGGAGTAATAATAGAATAAACCAAGATGTTGTCCCGATTGATCAGCTTCTTTGAGTCATTGACTATCTTTGGAGAAGTTAATGTGCATGCGCCTACCCCTTCCTCAAGGAAGAGGCATGTCTACAGTTTGGCTACTAAATTAGAAGGGGGAATGTCTTCCCATTAATGTCAGTCCCCATTCCCATTTATAGTCTTTGATGAAGATGATTTGAAGAATATTGCTAGACCTCATGAAGATGTGGTTGTTATAGGAGCTTCTATAGGGGGAAATGATATACGCCGAATTCTGATCGATACATGCAGTTCAGCAAATGTTTTATTCTTAAGCTCCTACAAACAGATGAGGAATTCGGCTATTATTCAACACTCGAACATAACTATTAGGGGCTTCACAGGAAGCTCTGCGGATGTAATTGGGGAATTTGAAGAAGAAGTGTTGTTGGGAAAGGGGCCTTTTAAAAAGATGATGAGGGTGTTATTCGTTGTGGTAGACTGCCCCACATCATACAATGAAATTTTTGGGAGGTCCTAGCTTTCCAGAATGCATGTTGTGGCCCCAACGACCCATCAGTGTTTAAAGTATGCAGTTCAAAGACAAGTAGGGGTTGTCAGAAGTAGTTAGAAGATAGTTATAGAGTGATATGCAACAAATCTTGCTCCTAAAAATCTGGGGGCAGTTCGGATTAATGAAGATTAGCAGTTACTAGGGCCTTCTGCTGGGGAAAATGAGATTGATGAACCCAGAGAGGCTCCCAGTGTTATAACACCCATTGAAGAAGTTGAAACTCACTCTCTTGCAGAGGGTAAGAATATCAACTTTGGTTCCAAGATGACACCAGATTTAAAAAAGAAGTTGTTGTTTTTTTGCTAAACAATCAGCATGTGTTTGCTTGGTGCAATAGTGACGTAACCACAGTACCCCCAAGAGTTATTTTACACAAGTTGTCCATCCGGAGTGATGTTGCACCTATTGTACAGAAAATAATAGTTTTTTCTAAGGAAAAAGCAGATGTAATAGTTCAAGAGGTTGATCGGCTCACCCGAAGAGGACACATAAAGAAATCCAATATCCTTTATGGAATACCAATCCGGTGTTAGTCAAGAAAATGAACGGGAAATGGCGTGTGTGCATTTATTTCACTAACCTTAACAGATCTTACCCTAAGGATCTTCATCCTGTCCCCCGGATAAATCATTTGGTAGACTCTACATCTCGAAACAAGTTATCGTCCTTCATGGATGCCTTCTCAGGTATAATCAGATACAGGTGGATCCGAAGGATTAAGATCAGACTACCTTTATAACAGACAGAGGTCTTCATTGCTATAAGGTGATGCCCTTTGGGTTAAAGAATGTCAGGGCTACTTATCAAAGGTTGGTCAACAAAAAATTTGATAATCAGATAGGCAGAAATATGAAAGTATACATAGATGATATGATGGTTAAAAGTCTGGAGGAGGATTTGCACACAGTTGATCTTCAAAAAACATTTGCTAATTTAGCAGCTGTGAATTTGAAAGTAAATCCAGAGAAATGTGTGTTTGGGGTCCGATCTGGAAAGTTTCTGGGTTATGTTATAAGTAAGAAAGGTATCCAGCCCGATCCGGATAAGTTTAATGCACTATTAGAAATGGATCCTCCTCAAAATGTTAAAGAAGTTCAAAGGCTCACCGGAACGTTGGTTGCCTTAAACAAATTTATTTCAAGGTCATCGGACAAGTGTGCTCCGTTTATTCAAACCTTGAAAAATGCTAAACACTTAAATTGGTCCCCACAGTGCAACCATGCCTTCGCTGAGATAAAGAAACACTTATCTTCACCAAAGACTCTTTTCAAGCTCATTCAAGGGGAAAAGCTCTATGTATACCTAGCTGTATCAAAATGTGTTATAAGTACTGTCCTGGTAAGAGAAGTGGACAATTATCCTCGTCCGGTGTACTATATCAGTAAAAGTTTGTTAGACGCTGAAAAAAGATATTTAAAGTTAGAAAAATTAGCACTAGCCTTAGTGATTGCAACAAAAAAGATGAGGTCGTATTTCTAGTCTCATTAATATTATTTTCCTAACGTCTTTCCCGCTAAAAAAATGTTCTTCAAAAGGCAGATATATCAAGCAGAATGACCAAATGGTGAGTAGAATTGGGCGATTATGATATTGATTTTACCTACTGAACAACTATTAAGGCTCAATCAATGGTTGATTTCTTAGTAGAATTACATGCAGATAGGAACTCTAAACAAACTTCAGAAGGTAAAACCAAGAAAGAATGGGTGGTCCGAATTGATGGTGGATCAAACATTATGAGTTGTGGAGCTGGATTTTTCTTAACTTCTCTGTATGGTGAAAAAATGTATCAAGTTATATGCTTTGGGTTCAGGGCTTCTAACAATGAGTCAGAATATGAAGCAACTATAGCTGGTCTTAAATTGGCTCTCATGTGTGGGGCTAAGAGAGTTCGGTTAATGAATGACTCTCAATTGCTTATTCACCACGCTTAAGGTCAGTCTGAGGCCAAGAAGGATCAACTGATTAAGTACTTACTTGTTTTAAAAGAAGTGGCAGCAGACTTCAAAAGTGTTTGTTATGAACATATTCCCAGATCGGAGAATACACTGGCAGACTCTTTAGCAACTATAGCATATTTAGAGTCCTACCCTTGGATTCATATACAAGAATTCCCGTCCATGCAACTAAGTCAAAATAAAGAAGATGGGGAAAGTATGAGCATACATGTGATTCAACCTAAAGACTGGAAATATACCATCTTTTAATATATTTCTGATGGGTTTTTGCATTCAAACAAAGTTGTGACAAAAAAGATTAAATACAAAGCATGTGGTTTCTTGATGATAAGGGGAATCCTTTATAAGAAATATTTCAATAAACCTCTCTTACGTTGTTTGGGGTTTGAAGAATCTCAAGTTTTTTTGTCTGAACTGCATGATGGGAAGGCCTCAGCACATTGTGGGTACAGGGCACTAACCCGGAGAGTCTTATTAGCTGGATACTATTGGCCATCCATAATGGCAGATGCTAAAGAAATGGTGAAGATATGTGTTCCATGTCAAAGGTATGGGAATAAAATTCATGTGCCAAGAGTACCTATGGAGTCTATTTATGAGCCAATACCTTTTTCCAGATGGGGGATGGACTTAGTTGGACCTCTACCTATGGCATCCAAGGGGTGCAGAACTATTATACTTGCTGTTGACTACTTCTTAAAATGGATAGAAACAGCTCCCTTGGCAGGGACCACATCAAAGGTTGTCATTAAATTTATCTTATCCAACATATGCTGCAGATTTAGAGTCCCCCAAAAGATTACCACAGACAATGGGCCACAATTTGATAGCAAAGATATGAAGGACTTCTGTACCTCTAGAGGTATTCAGCATTGTTTTTCTTCTCATTTCCATCCACAAACGAATGGCCAAGTTGAAGTTGCAAACAAAATCATTTTGTATGGATCAAAAAAGAATTTAGAAGGTGCTGTGGGAAAGTGGCCAAACTATTTACAAGAAGTATTGTGGGCCTACCGAACTACTCCTCGGGCTGCCACACAAGAATCTCTTTTTTCCTTGGTGTATGGGATGGATACAATTACCCCCATAAAAGCTACATTACAAGCATACAGAGTCTATAATTATTCCGAACAGGCTAATAAGATAGCAATTAGGAATCAGCTAGACTTAATAGAAGAAAGAAGGGTTAAAGTACACTTAAAAACAGCACACTATCAAGGTTTGATGAAGAGTAGGTTTGCCTCCAAGGTCAAAAGAAGAGATTTTCAACCAGGGGATAAGGTATTAAGGAAAGTTTTCTTACACACTAAGGAGAAGAAGTTTGGTAAGTTGGCTCCGAACTGGGAAGGCCATTATGAGGTATGTAAAAAACTCAAACTTGGGACATATATGCTTCAAGACAAAGAAGGGAGAGCTTTGAAGCACCCATGGAATGTTGAGTATCTCAGGTTATATTTAGAGTAAACTTTTTATGTAAATATTTACTTGTTAAATATCAATGTAAAATTAGAGGGCATACTCTTTCCTACCCTGGTGGCGTGGGGAGGTTTTAATGAGGTGTCTGGTTTCTTATTCAATAATATATAATGTCTTATTCAAAAATTTGAAGTGATTTTACTACAATTCAATTCAAGTATAAATCACTTATTCAATACCCTGGATCTTTAGTAGATCAGATAAACTTGATGATTGGTCATGGCTATTAAATACATGCATTGAAGATATTAAACACTCTCACTTCAATACTTCTGAAGTTTTAAGGGCTACTTAAATATTAGCCATGAAAGATTTAAAGTAAATTAGTAACAAAAAAGTTAGATAGATTAAACCTGTTCAGACTTCAACCGAACAATAATACAACACATACCTTGGCCACCCAAGGACTTTGGTTGTTCAAAGGGCCTATTCGGATTTAATCGAACAGTAATACAAATGTTTTTTGGCCATCCAAGGACTTTGATTGTTCACAAAACAAAAAATGATATATGATAAAACCTTAGGGCTTGTTCCCTTCGAAAGTTCCTTCACCACCACCTTTTTTGGTATTTTTGAGTTCAACATTTGAACTCTCACCCGTACCTTCTTCATTATCAGTGGAGTCAAATCCACTAGAGTAATTGTACTTGTCCCCATCGGCGAATGTATGAAATTAGATGTCCTCGTACTCGACATACTTCCATAAGGGACCAAGGGTCCTCTTAAGGAATGTCTCATGGAACAACAACACCATGTCAGACTTGATCCCATCATCTTTTGTTTTCTAAGGAGTCTATTACTCCATTGGCGTACTCTGCAATACCTGCCTTAATAGCTAGCTCTTGCTGACTTTTCAAGGCCTCATTTTCCTTGGCCATCTCTGAAACAGTGCCTTCCAACTTAGTCTTCTCGTTGGTTAGGGTTTGAATAACATCATCCTTAGTCTTCAACTTCTCTTCTAACGCTGTGAGGCTTTGTGAGGAAGAAGTCTCCATGTCAGAGTACTTGGTTTGGAGCTCAGTTTTGACTGTTTCCGATGCAGTTAACTTGGTTGCCAAATCATCTTTCTCCTTCTTCAACGCCTCTATACTTTGTTGAGCATTTGAAATACTTTTCAACAAAGATTTCTTGTGAGAAGTAAGAGAGTTGATAAGGTTGGTATGATTTTTTACCTGCCTCTCCAAATCGAGTACTGCCCGGATTTAACCAATGAGGGCATGACTTAAGATATCTTGCTCTCCAGATATGGAAAAAGATTTCTGAT
Organism: Limnanthes douglasii subsp. nivea; assembly: GCA_036936605.1. Taxonomy (NCBI): domain Eukaryota; kingdom Viridiplantae; phylum Streptophyta; class Magnoliopsida; order Brassicales; family Limnanthaceae; genus Limnanthes; species Limnanthes douglasii. The sequence goes on from JAUPFV010000003.1 coordinate 181,103,999, forward strand.
TGTAAGTCACCATGTTTGAAGAACTGGAGGGACGATAAGGGCCTGCAAAATCATCTTTCTCAAAGTCGTTTAAGTACAGATCAATGTCTTGAAGGGAAGAGAGGTCCACTTCGTCGTTCCCTCCACCAACAATATCACCGGGCTGAAGATCTGTTTGGATTTCCTCTTGATGAGTAGGGTCGGAAGGAGCTGTTGGTGGGATATCCGAAGGGTAAAAGATTATTTCTTCCCCAAAAGTGACCTTCTTCTTCTTGTCAGCGTTTTTATCACTTTTGCCCTGCGTTTCCTGTCTTTTTTATAAGGCTTTGGTGGATTCTTTGACCCTTCAGCTTCCCTCACTGTTTCAACCTCTACTGCTTTGAGCAGAGCCACATCAATACCCCATGGTTCCCAAACCAGTCCCTTCTGTAGCTGTTTGACCCAGCTCAGTGGTAGACTTCATCTTTTTGCTCTTCATTTGGCTGGGAGCCTTAGCCCTGGAAGGCAAGAACAGCTTGACGTCTTTGGCTTCTGTCCTTCTTAGAATCACATCAGCAGGAAAGAGGGTGGTTAACTCTTCCCATGAAAGATCTCTCTGGCTTGTGGTGTTCCACAAGTGAGAACACACAAAATTTCCCAACCTGAATCAATTGTAGAAGACGTTCCCCCAGTGTTCTGAAGCCCATGCATCTAGCTTTTTAAAAGTATTTTGCCCCTCTTCCAAATGGTTGGTGAACTCCTCCGGTAGAACTGAAGAGAAGTAACGAATTAGTCTATATAAGAAAACTTGTAGTTTAAGATATAAAAAGGAAGAAGAAACTTATGAGTTCTTTTCCACCTACTGGTCCAAAAGCTAGGGTTGATGTTGGCTTTTATCTTCTTGCCATTTTCTCATTTTCCGCTAACAAAAAGAAACTGTGTCCTCCAGGGTTTTTTTGGACTCTAACAGGTCGTCCACGACCTTGAAATCATTCCCCATGTTATAATGGTAGAATGGAATCTGATGATTCTTGCACAAGCTTGACAAAACGACAAAATGCTCCATCGGAAGAGGGATCTTCGACAATCTGGATGCCATGATGCAGGTGAGGAGTGTGTACCATGCGTTGGGGCTTAACTGGTTGGGAAAGAGTTTGACCAAATGGAACTACATAACGATCTCTGGATCTAGAGGGAACCAGAGTCCCCAGTTTAGCACTTCGTTGTATACCATTATCTCATTTAATTTGCAATCCATGAGGGTCTCCGGAGTAATTGGTATCCTTACTTTTACAGACTCTATAATCCCTCATTTGGTCCGGATTCGGCCTAACTCGGCAGTAAGGGTGTAGAAATAATTGATATTTTGCAAAGCTAGCAGATATTTGATATCGGCATGTTTAAAGCAAGGGCCTACCTTACCCTCCAGGCACTCCGGAAGCGAGTCCGGATGAGTCATGCAAACTTTTACTTTACTCTTACCTTTCTTATCAGAAGCAGCATCTCATGTTTGATTTGATGGCTCGGTCTCAAAAGGGGCCTCTTCGATGCTGTCTTCCATATTTCCTTCCATCACTGTGGAAGGTTTTTCAGTGGTGTTTGAGGAAGGTTGTTTAGCTCCCTTTATCGAAAGTTGTTCGGATGGTTGAGCACTTGTTGCCTCTGAGGGCCTAACGTCTGGTAGAGTATGTGATCCGGAGGGACTGGCCTGTAGAACTGCTCTAGCTACCTCCGATCCGGAGGGTTTTGAAGTTGGTGGTGAGACTGAGTTTTGGTTTGGCGAGTTGTCCGGCGATGAGTTATCTTCTCCGGTGACTTTTCTATGTCAGAACCCATTGCTATGAATGGTGAGAGTTTTCTGATGCTTGAAACAAATTTTACTTAGAAACAAGGTGTTAAGATTCTTTTATAGAAGAACCAGAAAGGAGGGGTGAAAGGGTTGGTCTAAATGAGAGCTTTCTAGGTCTAGGGTTTCTTGAGGAAGATGACCCATGATCGACGTCTTGAGTTGGCTGATTGTCTTTCTCGCCTGGAGAAACGGGGAGACCGGCGGCGATATGGTTTTCTCTTTTTACTTTCCTTGAGCTCTCTAACTCCGATAAATTCAACCAACCACCTTTAACTAAAACGTTTCTGGCTATGAACATATAATCTCTTAAGAAAAATTTGAAGATGAAGATGTTACTCTCTCTGAGAAAGTTTTAAGTATGAAAGACAATGAAATAGTAAAAATATATATATATATATATATATATATATATAACAGTAAAAAGCAACAGTTACCAAGGAGAAGTTGAACATGGTTTTTGCCATGATTAAGGGTTGCGCAAAAGTGTGAAAAATAAAAACCTAGGTAACTTTCTAGACCTAGTGGGTGCAGTAATCTAGGAAAAATAACGGCTGGTAGGTCAAACAAAAAACTGACACGTGTCCCACGATGCAAGAAAAAACTGTTAGAATTCTGGGAAGAAAAATCAGTCCTCATAAAATTCGAACTGGATTGGTGTTGAAAACAAGCTTCTTAGTTCGGACAACGCAAGTAGATTTGACGAAATTAATATTGACTTGGTAGATTTTTTAACCCTTCCAAATATACTTTGCAAGGCCTAAAAAATGGGCTACTGATGAGTTCAGATATTTTAACCCTTCCAAATATACTTTGCAAGACCTAAAAAATGGGCTACTGATGAGTTCAGATATTACAGTCGCAGACTACCAATTAATTTTGACAGGGGTAATTCAGACCATATCACACATCAGTATAAATCCGAACATGACAAATGTGAACACCTTTTGACTAAACTATTTGCTAATGTACTTAAAAACTAACGGGTCTTTAAACTCGACCCGGTTTCACAACTTTATCCGATAAGCCTATGAGTCATTTAATAAAAGTATAAGTACTCCAACCACTCTCATTAATGAGGGTGATCAACATTTAATACAAGCTGACTACTTAATTATCTCACTACTCCTCACACTAAACACAACAAAACCCCAAACTTATTAAAATACTTTACAAAACTACCCGAGCCCAAAATAAACCAAACAAAAAAATAATTGGTATTACGAAAAAATACAAATAATCATCGGTAATTTTAATTCAAAATGATTATTAATATTTTATAACTTTTAAATTACCCTTTATATATACAGTACCTACCTTATAATTTTCTCTTAGTTTTATATACCTTTTAATTTAGGAATTGAAGTTTTCAATGAAAATATAGTTTCAATTGTAATTTAATAGAGAAATGGAGAATTTTTTTCTAATTCTATCGGGGATGGGCTTCGTATTTTCCTTTTACTACGAGAAGTTAACAAAATGGGTATGGCTATATATACCCAAAACGGGTTTAAGTATACCCAAAAAACGCAGTTGACTTTTGTTTGACTTTTTTAGGACGAAAAAACCCTTGTACTTTCATTTAATATCCGAATTGCCACTAAGTAAAAAAAAAAACACTAAGTATATCCTAGATACACCCAATTCACAAAACAATCTATTTGGTTATGTATACCCAAAAAAACACAACTCTCTACTAGATCAAACCCCATATTACTATAATTTTGTGAAATTTTTCAAATTGTTCTTTAACATTCAAAGTTGCCTCAAGAACATTCAAACTTTTTTTAATTTTTTTAAACTTCTTCTAATAAAAACACAAAATCAAAACTTGTTTTTTTGAAGTTTTTTTTAAAAAAAAAATTAAAAATTTAATTACTAAAAAATTCATAATTTTCGGGTGTTTGGAAGCCATTTTCCGGCCGAAATTCGGCCGGAAAATGACCATTTGCGATGGCTGAGGGTACCATAGGTACAGAGGGGGTGAACCGACCGGTACACCCCCTCTGTACCTATGGTACACTCTGTACCGACCGGTACAGAGGGGGTGTACCGGTCGGTACAGACCCTCTGTACCGACCGTACAGGGGGTACACACCAACCGGTGCGTACCCCCTGTACCGACCGGTACGCTCAGCCTTCGCAAATGGCCATTTTCCGGTCGAATTTCGGCCGGAAAATGGCCTCCAAACACCTTAAAATTCTATTTTTTTTTACCTAATTCAACCATAACCCTAAATTTTGATACTAAGACTAAGTTTTTATATTTTAGTTCGCCGGATTTTAGTTCGCCGGATTTTAGTTCGCCGGATTTTAGTTCGCCGGATAAATTAGAGAGAACTTGAAGGTTTTAGAGAGAAGTTAGAGAGTGTAATTGAAAAAATGAGGTGGATAAGATTAGTAAAAAAAAAAAAACCTTATATACCTAGAAAAGGGTATTTTTGTCAAAATTTGGGTATACTTAGATCATCTTTGGGTATACTCAAAATTGGGTATACTTAAACCCGAATTGGGTATATATAGCCGTACCCTAACAAAATTACAAAAGGCCACTACTAGTGAAATGAGCAAAAACCGTACAGACAGACAGAGCTTAAACATCAAAACCAAACCAGTGGACCATCGTCATGGAAAAATCAGTGGTTACTCTCGACGAAGGCACTACCTGCTCATCATGGAACTACTGCGGGCAACGACTCGCCGCTGGTTCCATCGACGGAAACGTCCTCGTATATGATCCTCGAAACCCTCCCGCGTCTTCTTCCTTTAAATCCACCTCCAAATTTAAGGTTCTAAAATTTTCTCTGATCGATATCTTTTTGTTTGAAATAGTTTATCGTGGTATGTGGTATGTGGATTCGATGCTTTGATTGTATACTACATGTAGGTAAATGAGGTTGGCGTTTCGAAGATTGTTTGGGTACCTGCAGAATATGGTGATGCCATTGCGTGTATTTGTTCTGATGGCAGTTTGTCTGTATGGGAGGAGGTTGCAGAAGGTATTTTTAAGCTTTTATTGCTGTCTTAGACAAGCTTATTGTGTATAGTTTATCACTAATGATAACATTATTGCTATTTTGCTGGCCATTTAGATATGTGACTTTCCTTTTTGTTTGATATTTGATGTATTGGTGTGTGATATGTAGTATCTGATGTGTTGGCTTTTAGATGCCCAGAATTGTCAATGGAAGTTTTGTAAAAGTTTCAAGAGCAAATCAATTCAGGCCCTGGATGTACAATTTGGAATTTCCGGACCGAGTTTGAAGATGGTCAGCTTTTGTCATCTCTATTTGCCCACCTTTACTTACTACTGATTTAGTTAGTTATTAAAAACTTTGGAAGCAAACAAGTGTTAAACATTACACTTTTATGTTTTTGACTTTTGGTCCAATTCATTTGCGCCGATTAAATCTTTAATCTGCCTTTTCATGTTCGACATTAGCCTTTTAACATCTGATAGTTGAATTAAATTACTTAATTCTTCAGGTTATCGCATATTCGGACGGGTATGTGAGGGTCTATGAGCTCATGGACTCTTTGGAACTGAATAATTGGCAACTTCAGGTGAACTTTCGGTTATCATTTGCCTCCAATGTATTGTCATTTTAGAATTTGTTTGTACCTCTATCTGTCTCCCAGCTTACGTGACTTGCCCTCTTTTTTAATAATCTATCTCCTTTGGGTCTATAGGCTGTTGCATTCCAGTATTAAATCTATTATGTTTGAAAAAGAAATAGGCATAATTAGTTTAATAACTTGTTATTTCTCATATTTTATTAACAGGCTGAATATCAAAATGTTATCGACTCAGTTTCTACTTCAGGGAAGATCTCATGTTTATCTGGATGTGTTTCTTGGAATCCACATAGGGGTGAAGGACACGAATCTAGCTTTGTTCTGGGTTTCAATTCAAACACCTCACAGCTCAATTCTCCCAAGGTCTACTATGTTTTTTAATCTATAAAAGACGGACATCTAGTGTTTAGTTTGTTGTGACTTGTGATGAGAAATGAGGCTAAGAACAGTATAGGGTTTTCATTCACAATTTTAGTTTTAATCTATACAGGTGTGGGAATTCGATGAAGCTCATCAAAGATGGTTGGCAGTTGCAGAGCTGGCTTTGGCAGAAGACAGGGGAGATAAAGTCTATGCTATTTCATGGGCGCCAAACATCGGGCGGCCATACGAGGTTATCAGTGTTGCAACTCATAAAGGCATCGGAATATGGCAAGTTGGATCGAATCCTGACTCGAACGGGAGGCTCTCCGTAGAGAAGGTTGCATTGCTTTCCGGCCATGAAGGAGAAGTATGGGAGATGGAATGGGATGTGACAGGAATGACCTTGGCAACAGCTGGAACCGATGGGATGGTAAGGTTGTGGCAGTCAAACTTGAATGGTGAGTGGCAGGAACAGGCTGCATTTCAACCTACTTCTTAGTCTATCTTTATTATGCTATATCTACTGTTCAAGGATTTGTATTACTTGTTTGATCTTCTGTAAATATTTGATGGTCTAAGTGGTTGTTGTGCATTGTGTCAATGTCCTCTTGATTTTATAATGATAGATGAACAATTTATATTTCTCTTTCTCTATAATAACAGAACGGCTAGGTTCTAGAAAGAGAGTCTTTCTAGGAACTGCATCCTTCCATCTTTCTCTACTAGCAAAACGAAGATTTTCAAAACGTTCTTTACTGAATCAAACGATTTTCTTTACTATCTTTCCCTTGCAAGCATTTGTGTTTTCAGTAGAGGAAACATTTCATCTGTATATAGCAACTTTTGGCCAAGAAAGGCTAGTCTAAGTTCACTGTTATGGCAAGTATCACCTAATGACTTTTTCCCGACTCTGTACTCTAATATCTGGGTGGAAGGTCGTTTAAGTCAAGAGGACGGCGATCATAGCTTCCCATATGAGCCCTCTGCTCCACAAGCTTAAAGCTTTGCGTGTTCACTTCACGTCTTCGCCATCCGTGTTCACTTCACGTCTTCGCCATCCATGCTCACTTCTGTTACATTGATGTACCGTACCTTATTGTATTCTGATTTGGAAGCAATAGATACTTCCAAATTAACCAAGATCTTACTCTTGGAGAAGCTGTCTCTCCTAACCCCTACTAATCTCCTCCAAAAGATTGATTACTTAGGGTTAGATCAGACTTACTTGTGGAAGTGACACTTCAGTCTCTTCTGCAACTACTTATTGTCACTTTAATGCTTTGTTCGTTGATGTTATTACTGATATTAACACCTCATGCACCTCAATTACTAGAACCAAAGGTCTTTATATTTGCAGTCGATCCATCTCCCCAGTACTGCATTTAATGAAGCTTTATCAAATAAATGTAAAGGCTTATACACTTTCAAATCTCAATGTTAAAAGGATCGACTATACCCTTGAATGATTGCTTTTTCAAATATCTACTAGAAACCCGCCCCGTAAAGGATCGTCATATCGACTAAAGGTTACCAGGACAAGGTTACTAGTCGATATTCGAAAAAGTTGTCGTTAAAGGTTACCAGGACAAGGTTGCCCTTTATAAAATATTGTATTTTGCGATGTCATATACTTCGAAAAAAATGTAAATGTTAGGGGAATAACAAGTTTTACCACAATAAAGTCTTTAATATTTTAGTCAAGAAAGAGATAAAGCGGAAAAAAGATCCATTTTTTAGATAGGTTTTGCCTATTTATAATGTACAAATTAGTGGGTAGTTACACATGTTCGTCATTTAAGCGCCACAAACCCACTAACATCATTACCCCTATAATTGTGGAACAAGTAATTAAAACGGTTTGACTTAAAAGTCAAAACGTGTGTTACATAACAAGTAAGAAAACGCTTAGTCTCATCTACACTTTAAGCCGAGTTGGACCACTCCTTAAACGCGATCAAATATACTCTGATTTGCAGAGCTTGAGCTCACTCATCACGCGTTCAACTTATCTTCTTTAAGTACGCACTCAATCTTGATCATGTGTTCATCGTGTCCCTGATCTCGTCGGTCGACTCTTCCATTGATGTCTTCGAGCTCGGTCTGCCTTTGAGCTCGACTGCCTTTGAGCTCGTCAATGTTGTATTTGTCTTCGATCTTGATCTGCCTTTGAGCTCGTCAACGCTGTATTTGTCTTCGATCTCGACCTGCCTTTGAGCTCGTCAATGTTGTAGAGCTCGTCCTTTTTTCATTGTTTTCCCTAATCCAAGTTCGCGGTCCTCCAGCTCGTGCTAGTACTTATTTGGGGGAATCCCCCTTATCAGGTCTCCCCTAGTTTATAGGTTTATTAAAAATATTAGTAAACCTGTAAATTAAAATATAATACTAATTAATTTCATCACTTATCCGTGTGGTGAATCGAACCGTCTCGCTACTGCTTCTGTTGACACGTGTCGTTGATGTAACTGCGACGGTTCTGACATCGTCGTTTCTTGGAGACACCATCTGACGATTCAGTTTTTTGGCACAACTTTCAAACATTTAATGACGTCACACGCCTATTTGGAAAACTATAGTCATTCAAACTCTTACCATATTCCTTTGATAGAAAAATTACCAAATTCAAAAATTATTCGCTTCAACTTTGCTAGAAAACTCTCTCCATCTTCAACCAAGGCGCCTGCTATCATCTTCTTCAACATTACTCAAGTAACTTATTTCTTATCAAATAAACACTTCTCGTATCCTTAACTAATTGCAGTTTGTAGAAAAACCCTGACACCAAAAAGGGAAACGAAGACTAAAGCCGACGAAATTACGGAGCCCTTATACGAAGAAATCAACGATTTAGAAAGCCATTTCTCCCAAAATGCCCCTAAGTGCACTGAATTAGAAGACGATGGAATTTCCATCCTCAGGGACAGATGTAGCATCCCTGAGGATGTGACTATTAGGGCTCCCAATATAGGCCAACATCCCTATCATGCACAAGCAACGGAGACCCGCCTTTTTACTAATTTATATGACTGGGGGCTGAGGTTGCCGCTGCGCGAACTCATTCGTGATTATTTTAATGTGCTCGGCATCTGTCCTACTCAAATGTCTGCGAATGGTTGTAGGCTATTGCTTAGCGTGGTTCTCAGATTACGCTTGCTTAACACTGAAATATGCCTGGCAGACCTGCTATCCGGTACTGATGTAACCAAAATAGCCAAGACCCCCACTTTAAAGAGGTTAAAAAAATTGTTGAACTCCATTCCTCTGATAGGAACTGGAAGAACTCGTTTGTCTATGTGCCGGGAAATTGTGAACATAGCCCCCCCCCCACCTTAAACCTTCAACTAGAAAGAAAATGGAAGAAAAATTGTAAGTACTGTTAGTTTGCAGGAGATAAAAATCTGCACGACCTCTTGTATAATATTATATCTCTCTTTATTTTAGGTGAACTGTCAAATCCGAGCTGGTGGAAAGAAGGGAGACCGTTGAACTACTAAACCCTTTGATCAGAGTGAGTAGTCTAGCTTTTGAAGCTTGGCAACAAGATGCTTAGCAACTGTTCACACGGTATAATTACTTGAAATCAGGGTTGTGGTCGATTCCAGAGCTCAGAATCACAAAAGACAGAGTAGTGAGAATGGCAGACGGTTCAAAAGCTACCATAGATCGCATCAAGGCACTTTTAGATCGCATCAAGGCACTTTTAGAACAGTACCTCAAGTGATATGAAAGGTTGGTGAAGCTGGGAATTCATCATCTGCTCTTGCTCTCTCTTGCGAATAAGGAAACGATGCCGCAAAAAACAAAGGAAAGATTGTTGAGCAATCTGAAAAAGAAGCACCAGAGGTGCCTGAAGCTGCTCAACCTAATAAGGTCCAAGCAGAAAGAGAAGAGGATGACGAGGAGACCTATTCTTGTGCACTAGATACACTGCGGAAAAAAAACGAAAGGTGATTGTGGAAGTTGTTCTCTTAAACACGAGGAGATTACAACTTAGAGATGAAGAGGATGATGGTGCTGAAGCTACTTCCGAGGAAAGAGCACGTCCCCCCCAACCAAACGACAACACAAGTTGGTGAGGAACGAAATCCACAGACTGTTTAGGAGCTGATTGATCTGGTGGAGGGCGAAGCAAAAAATGAGAATGGTGCTCAGAAAAAGAAAACTTCGCTCTCAGCTCGTACCGACGAAACAAAGCAGCTGGTGCTCAGTTCTACTGTGGAAAATCTTTCACCCTCAGTAGAAGCTAATGACAAGGACAAGGGTGGAGACAAATGAGCTGAGTCTAGCCAGCAGAGGGCGCCTATAGAGGAGCAACCACCAAAGATCAACATTCCTCGGCCCTCTTCCTACATGTTTGATCAGCTTCGCAGGATCCCTGATTTGTCGTATTACGATAAAATATCAATTCCTAAGATCTTGCAAAGACAAGTAGAGCTATCGATCAAGGTAAAAACCATGGGATCTGAACATGTTAAGTTAAATATTTAAGGATATAAGTTTAACTTTCTTGCTTATATGCAGCTGCACCATTACTCCTTCGTGTTGGGTTGTCGAAATATGTCCCCTGCTGGAGTGGCGACCATGGAGAAATGGAAAGCAGAAGCCATGGGTTTTGGCTCAGCTAAACACATTATTGCAGAGGTAATTCGTTTAAGGCATGCTTATACCTTGGCCAAGAACTTCAAGCATGAGGCCATTCATGCGAAAACCAAGCTGGAGAAAGTAGTTGCCTCCTTACAAGAGACTGTGAAATGCAGCGACCAGAGGCTAGCGACTGTATCCGAGAGCCACAAGTTGGTGTTAAACCAAAATTCAAAATTTGTTAAAGAAGAATGATGAGCTGCACGTGCAAAACGAAAACTTGTTGTATAAGACCATCAGTCAGGCCAAGAGAGTGGACGAGAAAGCGGAACAAATTGAAACTTTAACTGCTGAGGTGAGTAAACTGAGCAAACAGGTAGAGGAGGAACGTGCACATCTCGAACGAGAGCGGCAACAATGGCAGACGAAAGTGGAAGCAACTGTTGGAGAAAGGGAAATAAGAGGTATTTACTGATCTTGTAGAGATGATAGCCAAGGAGAACAGGAAGGCTATAACAGAGCTAATAGCATTGAATCATAGTATGAACATGGGATCCTTGGCCCCTCTAGTCAAATCCACTGCACTGAGCTCAAGCTTAGCTCCTCAAGCGACCCCAGAAGCTAATACTTCTGCTGATCCTACCGAGCTATTGCCAGCCAGTAGTGCTAAGTAACGAAAACTTACTTGGTTGTTTTGTTGTACAAATTTTCATGTTGTTGTGTTTAAAATTCAAAGACCTCGTACTACCTGCAATACTTTGGTTTATTTATTTAAAGAATGGGTTGAATTGATGTATGATTTACCTTCTGTGAATTAGTTAGCACTATAAGCTTTTGTGGTCAAATGCGGAGTATGTGTTTGCTAAGCTTTCTGAAGATCCTTACAACCCCGAGCTTAGCAGGGCTCATTGCGTAGCTTAGACAACTTGTGCTATTATAGCATATTCGCGGTGAGGTCTCATGGACCCTATTACGTAGTCTGTTCAGACTTGGTCTTTGACCAGTTTGCTAATATACCCAGTTGAAAGTATAGGCACAGTATGGCCGTTGCGTAGCCCGTAGGCGTGGCCAATCAGCCCATTCGTGTTTATAGACACTTAGTCTAGACTCCGTATCATCCATTGTGTAACCAAAAATGGCGTGGTCATTGACATATTTGCTGGTTGTAAGGATGAAACTTGCACAAACACCAACTGGCGAAAGCATAACTTATATTAAAAAAAATCAAAGATCTGTTCTTAGATGCCTCATTAAAAAACCTCCCCGCACCATCAGGGAGGAAAAAGAGCGCATCAATACATCTTAAATATCATAGCGATACAACTTTAGGTGATTGACATTCCAAGAATGCTTAAGTGCTCAACCATCTTGATCTGCCAGTCTGTACGCGCCATGGTGTCCTGCTGAAATAATTGTGTATGAGCCTTCCCAATTTGGTCATAATTTTCCACCTGTTCCACTATCGGAGCCCTGAAACACCTTATTCAAGACTAAATCTCCCACCTTAAAAGAGTGTGGCTTCAAACGAGCATTAAATAATCCCCTTATTAGACTTTGATAGTGTTCTGCTCGGACTCTTGCCTAATCTTGTCGCTCGTCTAATAGATTCAGGGAAGTTGATCTGGCTACAAGGTTTGCCCCCTCTTTGTAGTGCTCAATTCTATGGCTTGGTACTATGACCTCTGCTGGAATAAATGCCTCTGCACTGTATACCAAAGAAAATGGTGTATCTCCTGTTGTGGAACGGTGGGTTGTTTGGCCACTTACCTTTACCTCCCTCAAACTTTTTCTTAAGCCCTTCTAGTATTGTCCTGTTAGATACTTCGACCTGACCATTTTCTTGAGGATATTAGGGGGTGGAAAAATGCTGGAGAATCCCATATCGTTTGTAGAAGTTGGTAAAAATTGAATTTTAGAATTGCAGGCCGTTATCTGTCATTAGAATCCGTGGAATTTCATATCGGGTTAGAATTTTACTATGGATGAAATCACATACCTCATGGGCGCGTGTTTGGAACAAGGATTTAGCCTCAACCCATTTTGAAAAGTAATCTACTGCGACGAGAAGGAATTTTTGTTTTCCCGTGGCCATTGGAAAATGACCCACCAGATCTATTCCCCATTTATCAAACATACATGGAACGGGGATGTTTTGCATAAGCTCGCTGTGTCTATGCTGTGTATTTGTATACTCTTGAAACTTGTGACATTGCAATACAAGATTCTCTGCATCACTTGCTAGCTCATGCCAGTAGTACCCAGCGAGTAGAAAACTGCAAATCAGTGTTCGCTGTCCACAATGAGCCCATGCTTCTCCTGAATGCAAATCAACCAGTACCGATCTGGCTTTCACGTGGTCAAGGCAGCAGAGTAGAGGTAGGTTTGAACTTTTCCATTTAATTGTTATTGGAGAGGGTTGAATGGGTCTGACGCGATTACATAGCATGTTCGCGCAGTCATCTGGCTGCCCCTTATTGTTCCTACTGAGTTGCCTACCAGATATTTGATGCATTGTCGAAATGGACACAACGTCTCTTCCATCCTATGCAGCCATGTTCGTCCAATAATGGCATGGTAAGGTCTCGACGCATTGGAAATTAAGAACAACATTTTTAGTTCATTCTTCATAGCTCCATGACCAACCTTTACTAACAGCTCCACCTCCCCAACACATTGAGAGGTTCTTCTTTCGTAGCCGACTAATATCCGTTGAGAAGGTCGGTATGGGGGCACGTTCTGAATACGGCCAAAGCTGTTTTTGAAAATAATATTTGTCGAGCTTCCTCCATCAACCTGGACTCGAGTTACCATTACCCCTCCAATATCTAAGTGAATAGTAAAAGCGTTTTCATGTGGTAAACTAACACCTCTGAGGTCATCATCGTTGAATGTGAGGTCGGCTACTGGGTACTGTAGTTTCGATAAGAATTTGTATCTATTTCATACACATCGAACTCATTTTTAGCTTGTTTGTTTTTAGCAGAACCTTGACCTGCAACCGAATTCCCCTTGATATGGTGAGTAGCCATTATTGCTTCTTAGCTTCCGGTTCTTCTCCATTAGCCGGTTTGTCAGTGTTTGGAGAACGAGCTCAATCGCGACAATCCGGTTGAGATCGTTTGATATACTGGATCAACTCGACATTGTCTAGCAAGCGCTGAATTTCTTCTCTTAATTGCCAGCACTCATCCGTGGAATGTCCACGATCATGATGATATGCGCAGTAGTACCGATTGGATCGTTTAAATCCTGGCGCGCGGAGTTTGGTACTTCGTACGCCCCTTTGTTCGATCATAAATCACTAAGATGACCTCAGTCAACGAGGTGAAACGCCTATTTGGTTGATCGAGCTACTAGGGTATTCGTTTATAATCCATCTTTGGCTGCTCTTCAATCATTTTACATTATGTTCCACTCTCTTTGAAATCCGATTCGCGTCGTTCGGGTGGCCCTTCTCTTCTAGTGTCGTCGACCCCGATAAAGGTATCTGCCCTGGCGAGCAGGTCTCCCATGTTCTCAGTTGGGAACTTGATGAGATCTGCATACAGCTCCCTTTTCGGTCGAGCCCCCGTGTCAGGGAGGCCACCACCATATTTTCGGCAAAATCTGGCAAAACATTCATAGTATGAACAAATGTTCTAACATAAATTTTAAGAGACTCACCTCGACGCTGATAAAGGTCCATGGTTGATTCCCACTCACGCTTAAGCTCCTTGTTGCCAACAAACCTTTCCCTGAACGCTTTCCACAGTCATGTAAGTTTATAAATGGATCCTTTTGGTAAGCTGTTGAACCAATCCATGACGTTACCTTTGAGGGTTATGGACAGTTCTCGGCACAACATCGCATTTTCGGGGTTGAAAGCCATCATTATGTTTCTGAACTGCTTCAAATGCCTCTCTGGATCTCCCGTTCCATCATACGCTTCCATCCTGAATGGGTCGAACTTCCTCGGGAGCTGAGCTTCCAAGATGTTCTCAGAGAATGGTGATTCTTTTAGTATGTAAGCCGACAACTTCGAGCAGATTTGATTGTAACGAAGATCTTAATTTCCCGAGCGCGCTTGGTTGACGTCTGCTTCACCTCGTCTCGCGGTCCTCTGCTACGATTATTACCCTCGCTTTTGTCTTCGCCTTCCTGCTTGTCATCTCGTTTGGACGAACGATCCATTCTGTTAACTTTGCTCACCTCCGGGCCAGACATTTGATTGGCCTTGCTCATTCCCTTGATCTTAGTGGTTAAAACATGAATAACGTCGTTCATTCCTACCCTCGTGGCGTGCATGGCTTGATGACTTCCATAGTTTTGCGAGCCTCCGCTGCATTCGTCGGCTGATGGAGATGCACCTCTTCCCGGAAAACGACCGTGGGTCGAATCGGTGGTTCCTCCGTCACCACCGCCGCTTGGGGTATCACGGGATTACCCTCTTGAGGAGCTGGTTGACCGGAATGTAGGACGTTTCGTCCTCCTGGTTGACTTACAACTCTTCTCTGGTGCGTCGTTGTTTTGCTAGTTTCTTGGTTGTCCCTCTCGATTCTTGACCTGGTGACTACCATGGTGATTGGTTAAGAAATTCCAATAAACGGTGCCAAACTTGTTACGGGAATAAGAAGTTCTACCACGGTAAAGTCTTTAATATTTTAGTCAAGAAAAAGATAAATCCGAAAAGATCCATTCATTCATAGATAGGTTCTCCCTATTTATAATGTACAAATTTGTGGGCAGTTACATATGTTCGCGCTTTAAGCGCCACTGACCCACTAACATTAGTATCCCTATAATTATGGAACAAATAACTAAAACTCTTTTAATTAAGAGTCAAAACGTGTGTTACATAACAAGTAATGAAACACTTAGTCTGATCTACACTTTAAGCCGAGGTGGGCCACTCCTTAAACGTGATCAAATTTACTCTGATTTGCAAAGCTCGAGCTCACTGATCACGTGTTCAACTTATCTTCTTTAAGTCCGCATTCAATCTTGATCATATGTTCATCGCGTCCCTGATATGGTCGGTCGACTCTTCTTCTGATGTCTTCGAGCTCGATCTGCCTTTGAGTTGCGTCAATGTTGTATTTGTCTTCGATCTCGATCTGCCTTTGCGCTCGTCCTTTTCTTCATTGCTTGCCCTAATCCAAATTCGTGGTCCTCCTGCTCGTGCTCGTATTTATTTGGGGGAGTCCCCCTTATCAGCAAGAAATTTTAAAAATACGCATTCTTGCTACTTAACCCCGTGTATTTCACTTTAGTAACCTTGTACCTGTTACAGGAAATAAATTAGATTAATATCTAATTTATTTAGTATAATATATATTGTAGTATATTTATTTAGTCAAAGATTTTATAGTCAATAGTCTATATAAACTTTAGGAAAATAAATATTCTAGTATTAATTGCTGTAACTGCTACAAAGTAGTATAAAAGGTGAACCAGACAGATAAATAAGATATACTTTTTTTGAGAAACACAATAATTTTGACATGGTATCAGAGCGCAGCCGATTTTTCTTCGTAGAGTTTTTTGGTGGTGAGTTTTTCACATATTTTGGGTGGTGAGTTTCTTTTCTTTTCTGAATTTCGAGAGTATTTGGAGATTTCTAGTTTCAGATTTTTCTGAATTTCGAGAGTATTTGGGTACTGAAATTTTTTTTTCTTTTGAGAATTTGGGGATTTTAGTTTTTATTTCAGATTTTTTTTTGTTCTCGTGGATCTGTTTTCTTGGTTACATCATGTCATTGATAAATTCGAGCCGTTTCATATTAAATTTACGGGGAAAAATTATTCTGCTTGGGAGTTTCAATTTCAATTGTATGTGAAAGGAAAAGAATTATGGGGTCATATTGATGGGAGTGATCCTGTCCCTCTAGATGCTAATGCTTTGTCCAAGTGGAAAATAACAGATGCTAGAATCATGACTTGGATTCTTAGTTCGCTTGAACCTCATCTTGTTCTCAACTTGAAGCCCTATAAAACCACTGCTGGTATGTGGAATTATCTAAAAACAATTTATAATCAAGACAACTCTGCTAGAAGATTTCAATTGGTGTATGAATTGGCTAATTACACTCAAGGAAGTCTTTCCATTGAAGCATATTTTTCAGGTTTTCAAAACCTTTGGGCAGACTATTCAGATATAATTTATGCCGATATTCCTGCTTCAGCTCTTTCTGCTATCCAGACAATGCATGCAACCAGCAGACGAGATCAGTTCTTAATGAAGCTACGACCGGATGTTGACATCGCACAGTCTAATCTGATGAATCGTCATCCTGTACCATCTTTGGATGCATGTTTGGGTGAACTTCTTCGTGAGGAGCAGCGAATGATAACTCAGGCATTTATTGAACATCAAGCTAGTATCAGTACACAGGTTCCGGTAGCTTATGCAACACAAGCGAGAAATAAAAATAGAGACATGCGTGCCATCCAATGCTATAGTTGTAATTCGTTCGGCCACATTGCTCGGGATTGTCCCAAAAAGGTCTGCAACTACTGCAAGAAACAAGGGCACATCATCTCTGCTTGTCCCACTCGACCTGAACGACGACAAGGTACTGTTTATCATGCCTCCACTAGTGCTTGTTCTACTGCATTGCCCACTGCCTCGCCGATTGTTCATGTTCCTTCTCCAACAACAAATCCAAACACACTTACTCCTGAAATGGTTCAACAAATGATAATTTCTGTTATTCTGCTTTTGGACTCTCAGGTAATCCAAAACATTATTCCACACCATGGTATTTCGATTCTGGAGCCTCAAACCATATGACAAATACCGTTGTTCCTCTGTCTAATGTTAAAAAATATGATGGAGATCTGAAAATTAACACTGCTGATGGTCATTCTATGCCTATTAGTGCTGTTGGTGATCTTTCTTCCACATTCACTAATGTTTTTGTGTCTCCTGACCTCTCCACAAATCTTATTTCTGTTGGTCAATTGGTTGATAATAATTGTCATGTCACTTTTTCTCCTTCTAGTTGTGTTGTGCAGGATCAAGTGTCGGGAAAGATGATTGCGAAGGGTCCTAAAGTAGGATGACTCTTTCCATTATATAAGTCTCCTTCCATTGATATTCCTAGTTTTTCTTTTTCGTTTGCTTGTAATGTTGTTGGTTCGCGAAACCAAATGTGGCATAGACGTCTAGGTCATCCACATTCTGATGTCCTTCGTACTTTGGTTCATTCTGGATTATTGGGCAATAAAATAAGTTCTTTTCAAGATCTTTCTTTTGATTGTACATCATGCAAACTTGGTGAAAGCAAGGTTTTACCTTTTCCTCATCATGCATCTCGTGCTTCACAATGTTTTGATGTTATTCATAGTGATGTTTGGGGGATTGCACCCATTATTTCTCATGCACACTAGAAGTATTTTGTTACATTCATTGATGATTTTAGTCGTTTTACTTGGGTTTACTTCCTTCGGGCTAAAGCTGAAGTTTTTTCACCTTTTAAACGCTTCCTTGCATATCTTGACACTCAATTTTCTTCCAATATAAAAGTTTTACGATCTGATTCTGGGGGTGAATACATGTCACATGAGTTTCAAAACTTTCTTCAAAATAAAGGGATTCTCTCTCAGTGTTCTTGTCCTTCGACACCACAACAAAACGGTGTCGCTGAGAGGAAAAATCGGCATCTTCTTGATGTGGTAAGAACTATTTTACTCGAAGCATCTGTTCCTCCTCGTTTTTGGTGTGAAGCCCTTTCTACTGCTTGTTTTTTAATTAATCGCTTACCTTCTCCTACATTAAATCACGTTTCTCCTTTTTATAAGTTGTTTGGTCATTCTCCTTCATATTCTGATCTTCGTACCTTTGGATGTGTTTGTTTTGTACACCTCCCTACTCATGAACGTCATAAACTTACGGCTCAATCTGTAAAATGTGCTTTTCTTGGATATGCTATTCCTCATAAGGGTTATGTTTGTTATGATCCTCATGCTCGTCGTCTTCGGGTGTCTAGGAATGTGATTTTTTTTTTAAATCAATATTTTTTTCCATCTCATGTTGATCCACCTCATGCATCTTTATCTCCCATGCTAAGGTTTTCTGATATTCCAAAATCTATAGAAAGATTTAAACCTGGTTTTGTATATCGACGACGTAATCGAGATGAGTCTGGTCCCACTACTGTAATCCCTTCTAGTATTGTCTCGACGCCTGATCCTGCTCTTGATTCCACAACTCTTCGTCGATCTGCTCGTCCTTCTCGACCTCCTGATAGGTATGGTTTTTCTTCCCCCGTCTCTCTTGTAACTACTTTATCTAGTATTTCAATTCCCACTAGCTACAAACAAGCCATGTAACATGAGTGTTGGCAAAACACAATGCAAGTAGAACTTCAAGCACTTGAGGAGAATCATACATGGGATATTGTTCATTGTCCTCCTACAGTTAAACCAATTGGGAGTAAGTGGGTTTTCTCTGTAAAACTACGTTCTGATGGCTCTTTGGAGCGATATAAAGCCCGTCTTGTAGCTCTGGGTAATAAACAAGAATATGGGATTGATTATGAGGAGACATTTGCTCCTGTTGCCAAAATGACCATCGTTCGAAGCATTTTGGCTATTGTTGCTTCACAATCGTGGCCGTTGCATCAAATGGATGTTAAAAATGCTTTTCTTCATGGAGATCTTAAAGAAGAGATTTACATGAAGCTTCCATCTGGTATGAGTACTTCTTCTTCTCATGATGTCTGTAAGTTAAGGCGTTCTTTGTATGGGCTCAAACAAGCACCTCGAGCTTGGTTTGAAAAGTTTCGTCGTACACTTCTTTCTTTCAGTTTTGCCCAAAGTCAGTATGATTCTTCTTTATTTTCCACACATCTACATCGGGTATAGTCCTTCTCTTGGTTTATGGGGATGATATTATCATCACCGGTACTGATTGTAGTTTGATTACTAAGCTTCACAAACAGTTACATGCAACTTTCCATATGAAAGATCTTGGCCAACTTACATACTTCTTAGGATTAGAAGTTCATCGTCGGGCTAATGGTATTTTTTTGAACCAACAAAAGTATATTCAAGATCTTATCACTTTGGCTGGTCTGGAGGATGCTTCTTCAGTTGATACTCCCATGGAGGTAAATGTTAAATTTAGGAAAAATGAAGGGAACCTTTTGGATGATCCTACTCTTTATCGGCGCTTGGTTGGGAGTCTTATCTACTTGACAACTACGCGCCCTGATATATCATATGATGTTCATCAAGTCAGCCAGTTTATGTTCTCTCCTCGACATCTACACCTTGCTGCAGTTCAACGCATCATTCGCTATCTTCAAGGCTCATCTACACGTGGGTCTTTCCAACTGGCTCATCTCTTCAACTTGTTTCCTATAGTGATGCTGATTGGGCTGGATGTCCAGATACACGTCGATCTACTACAGGTTGGTGTATGTTTTTAGGCGACGCTCTAATTTCTTGGAGGTGTAAGAAACAAGATCGTGTTTCTAAATCATCTACCGAAGCTGAATATCGTGCCATGTCTAGTGCTTGTTCCGAAATTGTATGGCTACGCGGTCTTCTTGAGGAGGTTGGATTTCCTCAAACAACTTCTACCCCTCTTCATGCTGATAACACTAGTGCCATTCAGATTGCCACCAATCCTGTTTTTCATGGGCGCACCAAACATATTGAAGTTGATTGTCATTCCATTCGAGATACTTTGGAAAAACGGGTGATATCTCTTCCTCACATCTCTTCTGATCTCCAAGTGGCTGATATTTTCACCAAAGCTATGACTCGTCAGCGGCATCAATTTCTTATTGACAAATTGTTACTGGTTGACTTACCAGCATCAATTTGAGGTAGGGTGTTACAGGAAATAAATTAGATTAATATCTAATTTATTTAGTATAATATATATTTAGTATAATATATATATATTGTAGTATATTTATTTAGTCAAAGATTTTATAGTCAATAGCCTATAGTCTATGTAAACTTTAGGAAAATAAATATTATAGTATTAATTGCTGTAACTGCTACAAAGTAATATAAAAGGTGAACCAGACAGATAAATAAGACATATTTTTTTTGAGAAACACAATACTTTTGACAGTACCTAGGGCTGTCAACGGTTCCCGAGAACCGGACCGGAACCGAACCGAAAAGAACCGGACTGAACCTTAACGGTCCAGTTAGCGGTTCTATTTTAAAAACCGAAACCGATAAGGAACCGAAACAACAAAACCGGTATGGAACCGAATCGATAAAACCGATAAACCATTAGAACCGATTAGGAACCAAACTGATAAAACCGGTAAACCAATAGAACCGATACGGAACAGAACCGATAAAACAGTATAACCGATAAGGAAACGAATCGATAAAACCGTTAGACCCGATTAATATACTATTATTATTAATTATATATATATATATATTATATTGTCAAAATTAATAGTTAATTGCCCATTTTTAATATAAAAAAAATCAGAAATCAACTTCTAAACTTTGATTTTTATGTTATTTATTTATTTAATAAAAATTAAATTTTAAATTTAAATTTAATTATTTTTTTTAAATGGACCAAACCAAGCCGAAAATAACCGGGACCGAATTCGAATAGAACCGGAACCGCAACGTGACCGAACTGAAAACTTAACAATCCTGTCCGGTTCCGACAGAACTCAGCTGGAACCCAAGACGATAAACTTGTACCGTAGATGAATACTCCGCGACAACGTATAACCGTGTGACTGTTCCTCGATAGCTGTTGAAACGAAGAATGCTCCGAAATATGTGTAAATATTTTAATTTATTTGTATATTATTTTTTGCAGCAAATAAATTGTCATGCCTTGGCAAGTACATAAATATTATAACCGTTAATTAATTTTGGAAAAAATCAATCCTTCTATAATTGTGTAACTGAATTTACTTTTGTATTTTTTAATTAATTTTATTGATTGATAATATAGTATTAAATTTTTATATTAAAATAGACTCGTAGTTAATATATATATATAATATTTTATAATATAAAATGTTATTTTTCGTACTCAGAATAGTAATTTTTCAATAGAATGAAAAACGTATAAAAATATTTGAAAATTACCAACAATTATTTTAGAAAATGTGATTGATAGTGTATTATTTTGCTAAAAATAAAAATATTAATAATCGTCTAGATTTTCAATTTCATCGAAGAATACATGCAATACAAAAAATATTTAAAATATCGTCGTGTATAAAAATAAAAAATCGACTCCTTTTCAATTTCTTATTCAGTTCGCGAATCCTTTATCTCTAAATCAAAAATAAAAAATTTGTCAAATTACGTATTTCTTTTACAAATTTCATTGAATTCTAATGAATTTAAGCACAGAGGAGCTATGAAACCAGGTTTTCACGAAGACACTATTTGTTTTTGTATTTAATTTTTCAATTGATGTGTTCATAGTTTAAGAATTGTCCGTGTTTGGTTTGATGTCTTTTTACGCAACTAAAAGTATAATTAGTAACCTTAGAACAGTTTATGATACGTTCTAAAGGTTTTGATGATATTTTTTCTTTTTTTCAACCATACAAAACCAAATTAAGTTAGTTTCCACACAAAATGTCTTTCTTGTTTTTCAAATCTAAAAGGGTTTTCCGCAATCATATTGCACCTATTTATACATGCAAAATAGAGTAAGTTTCTAGACAAACTTTATTTCTTGTTTTTTCAAACCTAAAAAGCTTTTCCGCAACCACTTTATTTACTTTCACACCCAAATATAGTTAGTTTCCGGATAGTTTCCAATTTTTTTTTATATTTTTCAAACCTAAAAAGACTTTTCCACAACCATATTCCATCTATTTACGCACCCAAAATATAGTAAGTTTGGAGATAAAATTTATTTATTATATCTCGAACCTAAAAAATCTTTTACGCAACCAATTTGAACGTAATTTTACACTAAGTACAATTAATTTCCATACTAACTTTATTGTTGGTATTTCAAACATAAAAATGTTTTTTTCAACCAATTTGAACTTATTTATGCACCATAATACAATTAGTTTCTAGACCAACTTTTTTTTTCTTGTGTTTCAAACCTAAAAAAGTATTTACGCGGCCAATTTGGATGCGCTTTGCACCAAAATTATAGTAGTTTGAATACTAGTTTACATGTATGTTTTACTTTATAATGAAATTAAATAATGAAAAAGGAACATTACATTAAAGATCAGGATTTGTACGTGTAATTTAATTGTCGAATTCATCATATATAGAAGAAGCTCACCTAAATGTTTTGCAAAGCGCACCTTTCTACCATCTAATTAAATGTGCACATGATCGTAAGCATACCGCTTCAAAGAAAAGCTGGGAGGTCATAACAATATTAATAAACTATTTTGACCCTAAAAATGAAGTTTTTATATATGCTAGAAAACCTCTTAAACTGACAAGAAAAGATGTAATACTCATTTTGGGAGTCAAGTCAGGGAAAGCAAGATTAATATGAACAAAAGTAGAGTTGAAGCCTTTTCCAATAAAAAATAATAATCAACGATCATCACAAACTATTCACCACATTCTTGGCTGATAAAAAAAATAGCGGTAATATTTTTTTTGTTTTTTATTCTAACAATTAAAATCCTATTTTTGCTACCATTTTACTAATAATTGCACAACAAAAACATATTTTGTTTTTACACAGATGATAAACCTATTTACGCACATATGTAACACATAATTCTCCAACCGAAATAAATAATTACAAAAATATTTTTAGAGGATACAATCAAGCTAGTTGCAATTTATCAAGTGAACATGATATAAAATATGTAATTGTACTCCTAATATTGTATGTTTGTAAAACATTTATTTTCACAATATTTGGAGAAAGATAAGCTACTTCAACAGTAAAATATGTTAAAGATTTAAAAAAAAAATGACTATAATTGTGCAGGAATAATAAGAGAAAAACTAATAACTAAAGTGAAAAATGTTGTACAAGAAAATGAGAAACAACAATTGGTTGTGTAGCACTTCTTGCGGTTTTGTAGCACTTCTTGCGGTAAGTACTAATACAAATATATGTAACTAATAAAGTATAATAAACACGGTAATTCATATATTAATTCTCTATCATTGTACAATCATTTTCTTTCTAAAACACATAAACATGAGCTTTACATAAGATGTAAAGAAACTATTTCACGATGTTTCAAATGGATGGTATTGGAGAGAAGTGATACGAAACTACTTAAAATATTTTACAGTATAACATAATAAGGTAAGTTTACAAATGAATTTTGCAAGATGTAAGTTTACAAACGGCGTTTGCTTCATAAAAATCATTTTAAACTAGAATTGTAATTAACAAATTTCCTACTATAACTATAAATAAAAGACAAAGCGAGGTTGGAATTTATAAATGAAGTAAGTAAAACAGAAAGTCTTGAATGTGTTGATGTTGATGAATGTGTTGATGTTAATGAAGAAATGAACGAAGATGTTAATAATGATGAACCTGTTGATAAAAGTGTTAATAAAAGTGTTGATGTTGGCACTCAGGAGGCTGATGATCCACCAACCAGTTCTCCAAAAACAAGAAAAAGAAAAAGAACAAAAACAAAAACCAGTTTAAAATACGGATGCGAGAAAACTCCAACTCGCATATTCTAAAACATTTCAAAAGAACACGTAACAAAGATATCATCACTTTAAATGAAATGTTAGAGAATATGAGGATGAATGAAAAAAATAAATGAACTTTAAAAAAAAATCAAGAGCCTCTAGAATCAAATTGAACATATAATTTTATCTATTTACGCAACTAAAAGTCTAATTCCATAACCAATTGACACTTAATTGTACAATGTGTTAACACTAAATTTCACAACCATGTTTAATCACATCTTAAGCTTGTATATTTGCAACTCAACTACACTTAATTACTAAACCTCAACTTGACAAAAACTTTATTCTCGTTTAATTTATCAGCCAAAATATATGGGTCCAACTGATGCCAATAAGATAGAATAAGAGAAAAAAATAATAATAAACGCACCAAACAGATTCAAGAAGTGAAAGCAAAATAAGGATATACTCATCAAAGAGATACAAGAACTGAAAAATTAAATGATACTCTTACAGAACAAGTTCAAAAGCTATAAAGAAAAATAAATTTGTAACCAACAATGATCTTACTTTTAATGAACAAATCAAAAGATTATTGTTGCCAATATATACCTACCTGAGAGAATAACTAAGCAATAGTGTGTGAGATAATGATGTTCTTAAAACACAAGAAGCAAAAACTAATAAATATAGTTTATCAAAAGTATTGACACTCTCTATGTTACAACCTTCTTGGGTAGTTGAACAAAATCCTAATCCGGTTGATACAGAGATATATAAAATAAAAAAAGGAAATAGATCATATATTGACATATAATTCATAAAATATAATGAATGTCGAAAAAAGACTCAAAAATAGAAATAACAAAAAAAAACAGAGGAACAAAAAAGAGATGTTCCACGATTTGTAGAAGCTTCTATTGTTGCATTGGAAAATAAAATGAGGCTCAAACGTGTGCACAAGCTCTTAATCCACCAAAAAACCTTAAAAGAGTTGTAACACGTTCGACAAAAGAGGTTGAAATAGGTGTAAAATTTATTTCTAAAAGATAAAGATCTAAAAATAATCAACAACAGAAGAAAAAGACGTACAAAGAGTTTTAAAACCTCATTCTTCTCCTCAATATATAGTTGTACAACCAGTTCATACAAGATCCTCAAGAAGTTGTAAAAGATACAGATGATGTATTTCCATATTATGATCCAAAATTATTTGTGAAGAAAATCATAGAAGTGGAATATAATTAGCCTACCAACAACGAAACAAATAGATTAGTATTAGAAGAAAATGTCAAAAAATTGTTCATTGTGAAAAATGTGGAAGCAACTCAATTCGTTCTTAATCGTGTTGTATGGTAATTTTCATCAAAACAAATTGTGTTCAATTCGGAAGCATGTTGGAGATTATAAATGACGATGAGCTCGACTACAAGGTAATTTCAAACCTTAAAATCTTATTTATACATTCAATCTATTTAGATTTACGCACCCATATTGCTCTTAGTTTTGAAACCATTTTATTTTTGTAATTTTACAACTGAAAAACCTATTTATGCACCCATTTTACTTATAATTTCCCAGCTAGTTAACAAGTAATTCCGCACTTTTTTTATTTTTTGTTTAGTATGACATTGATGCATATATATTCATCAAATTGGAAGAGTTTAATAATAATGTCAATGTTTCACAACCTTATGGCTTAGATCTACCAGATTTTGGAAAATCAATCTACATATCAACTCATGTATTTGTAATAGGGGTGGCAATGTTGGTCCGAGCCGGCCCAAACTGGCCCGATCCGGCTTAATCCGGTTGGGCTTTGTCCCGCCCGAACATATAACAGGTCGGGTATGGATATACAAATCATGACTCGTAGGCGGATCAGGTATGGATATAACAGGTCGGGTATGGATATAACAGG
Source organism: Limnanthes douglasii subsp. nivea (assembly GCA_036936605.1). Classification (NCBI taxonomy): domain Eukaryota; kingdom Viridiplantae; phylum Streptophyta; class Magnoliopsida; order Brassicales; family Limnanthaceae; genus Limnanthes; species Limnanthes douglasii. The sequence continues at coordinate 181,129,818 of JAUPFV010000003.1, forward strand.
TCGGGTATGGATATATAAAAAATATAATAAAAATAATTGTAAATTTGTAAAATATAACTAAAAATATATATATTTACTGATTACTAAAAGACTGACATTTATATGTTTTCCAATAATATATCGTCTTTGAGTAATTATTATTTATTTTTAGAGTGAGTAGCATATTTATTAATTAAATTATTTTTCTATAAACCTAATTCCATAAATTATAAATATATTTATTTGGATCTTTGCATATATATATATATATATATATATATATACTCTCAATCTTAATTTCTAATTTTTCAAGTTCATTGGATCTTTCACTATTCTGTTATTGTGTTTCAGGTACACTTTGTTTTTTTTAATATTTAGTTTTTTCTTAATTTCTTATAATATTTTGCTTAACATAATATTTTTTACATATTTGAAAATATAATCATTAGATCATTTGATACATATTTTACTATTTTAATTTAACTAGACTATATAGTCTGCGCTTGTGATAATGAAGATGAAGTTAAAAGCATTGTGATAAATGGTGGTGATGATGGATGATGCTATTAGAATTTAGAAAAACTTTCAAGAAATTTTTATGTTTGTTTTGAGATTTTAGTTACACTGTTTAAGACATATTTTATATTGCTTATTTTATTATAGATTTATGTTTCTTTCTTTAATAATATTTAATGGTTTATTTAGTTATATTTAATTTGGTTAAAAAATATTATATCTTAAACTTTTATTTTACATAAAAAATAAAGTAAAATTTAAGCTAGATTTGGGTGGTATCGGACCGGTTTGGACAACCCGAATAATAAAAATAATGTTTGCGGGCCGGGTCGGACTGACCCGCAGACATAAACAAGGCGGGCTTGGGTTTGCAAATAATAAACCCGTTGCGGAATGGGCCGAGTTTGGGTTCGAATAAAAGCGACTGGCCCAAGCGGGTCGGCCCGAACCCGGTCCATTGCCATCCCTAATTAGTAAGTTAGTTTTATTCTATTAAAATAAATAAAAATTAAATTCATTATTCTTTATTATTAATTTGAGTATTTATATCCTATTATAGACATCAATACAAGATAAATGCGATGTTACCCCAATGGTTAACAATATATACAGAGACCTAAAGAAACAAGTTATATCATCGTTCTAATATGTACAAAAACTAGAGTAAACAATGGACTGAATCATTGCACATTATGTGTATGTGATTTAGTAGAAGACATTATATATAACTCCAACTCAACATTGCATTAGGAAAACTGAGACGACATTGAAGTCAGCTAAATAATTGATAAAGATTATCAAAATATAATTTTATTTATTTATTTTTATATTTTCTTAAGTAATATACAAATCATTGTTCCTACTTGATTTTAGAGTACAAATAATTTATCGAAAAATAACTCATGACACCAGAACCAACAATGAATTTTAAAATCCCGTTAGACATTCCACAAAGAAAACATGGCTCCATTGATTGTCGGGCTTTTGTGTGCGAGTATGTAAGGTGCTTCATTCAAATTGGGAAAATACCCAAAACATCTAAACTAGATTTTGCGATACTGAAAAAAGTAGAAATGTTTAATTTCTTTCTTAACAATCAACATTCAAATGTATGTTGATAGATCCTTGTATGTTAAATTCACAATAATGTTTTATTTGTAAAAATTGTATGATTGTAAACTACAATATCTTTTGTTTAGAGTATTAATTTTCCTTTATTTTTTCTTTATATATTTTTATTTTACAACAGCAACCATTTTAAGGTAATTATGCAACCAATTTAAGCATAAGTTTGTAACCTAATTACAATTGTATTTTACATAACCAAATATAACATAATTTCGCAACCCTTTTATGCAACCACTTATAACATAATTTTGTCACCAATTAACACATAGTTTTGCATCCAAAATTATAATTGTATTTTTCAGAACAACTTTATTTTCCGCAACCAAAATGAACCTAATTATGTAACAGAATAGCATTGACTAATTTCACTACTAGATTGTATATAATTACGCACATAGTCAACGCGTGATATTTTAACAACTAAACAACACGTAATTACGCAAACACACTTGCAAAAACTAACGATCCCCAATTTATTTACCCGAAATCACTAATAATTGTTAAACATTCACTTAAGTGTACGAAATCAAAGAATAAACGTAACTAAAACAATCATATAAATCACTAAACAACCACACAATAATTTGATACAAACAAAAATAACCAAAAAAAACAAAAATTACATGTGACTTGATAATTGATCAATAATTACAGAAGAACAAAGGAAATACTTGGAAAAAGAACCAAAAAATGATAAAAATGATAAGAAATATTAACCGAACGAATACAAAAACCTAAAATCTAGTAAAGAAGAAAAAATAGCGAAAACCACAAATCATTGTAACAAAAAGAGGGTATGACTCGTATTTTTAAAAGTCCAAATGATTATGAATACTTGAATTTGAAAACCAAGTGATTATCCATACTTTTTCAGACCTTGGATGGTTCCTGGTAAACAGTTTTGATGTTCAGTGGTTATCGGTAGACTATCCTTTATATTACCCTACCAAAATTTTATAATTAAATAATAATTTAAAAATAAAAAATTTAAATATTGGGAGGTAATAAATCTTTTCATTAGTTTAAATTTAGACGAATGTAACTTTTTTTATATTAACCTTATTTAGTTATCTTTTTAAATTTTAAAAATTATATGGTTTAGTTTTAATTTATCTTTTAACTTTTATTTTATACTTTTCAATATACATATATTTTAATTATTTACATGTAACTTTTTCAAAAATAAAATCAAAATTAATGTTTTAATAACTGATAAAATATTGATTTTGAGAAATCTCATAGTATTATCAATTATAAATAAAATATTTGATTAGAAATATCTAATAACTCATATTAGACACAAAAAACCTAATTTAAAAAATGAAATTAAAATTAAACGTATTTAAACTCGTAAAAGTGCTTGGTTTTAAAAAAGAAATATACTTTATTGCTATTTTTTTCAAAAGTTTAAAAACACTACATTAGCAGACAATCCTTCTATTGATGTCTTTATATATATATATTCAGAATTTAATTTTTTTATCTTTTATTTTCATTCAAAATTTACTTGAACAACAATAGAAAGATAATATTGTCCAACGTTAAGTTGATTGAAAAAACTCTTAAAATAAAAAAGTAGCACATTTGGTGTTAAAAGTAGGGCATTTAATGCCTTACTTTCTTAAATATCGTTTCCACTTAGAGTATTAATTAAAAAAAGCTAGTGAAACATAGTATATTTAGTGTTGGAGCCTAAAGCACCCGGCCACACAGCTATAGCGTCATCCTCTAATGAAAGAGGGATATGAGTGAGTTACATTGCAAGAGTGAAGGCAAGCCAAAGACGAGAGCACCAACAACAATCAACAAAGGAAAGCCAACACAATCAAATTCTAGGAGCACCCCTAATAATGAGAAGGACTTTACAACCAAAATACCTTAAGTGAGAAGCATGAACAAGATTACTTCGGCCAGACTACCTTGGATCCAAGGAATCTAAACTGATAGTCCGAAATCACACGGTATGACACCACAGAGACAAGAGATGAGAGCAAAAAACTTTTGAGTTTATCTCTCGTTAGATGTGATAAATGACCGCACCAAAATGACACGTCAAGTATGATAAAATTTGAAGGAAGACCAACTTGAGACCATCCTATACTAAGAAGGCAATGCCCTTCATAGAATATGAATCCAAACTTGGAGTTGGCAGCAATCAAGATGTCCAGAGTATAAGGACACTCATAGATGATATAGTTGATATATTAATCACTAAAATTGCACAACACATAATTAGGAGAAGAGTTTATACCCTAACTAATGAGCTTCTCCCAGGTAAACAACTTACCCAGGATACCAAAGGATACAAGAATGACATGGGATATTATATTTATGCTAAATGAATCCCGCCCGCCTAGCAATAGGGTTGGAAGTACGGATTGCATTGTACATATCTTTAATTATGAATTTAACATTCCCAATCTTAGCAGACCAATAATGCACATCAATAAATTTTCTAGTAGGAGGAGGAATAGCGAGAAAGAGACGGTTGATCTCCTAAACATTTCAATGATTTCTAGCACTGACAAACCTTAAATGCATTAGTCAATTCCAGTGACCACCCGAATGATATCAGAAATCTTTAGATTAATCTTCAGATGAGAATCTCGAATAATACTATGCCCGTAGTCGTTAACTAAGTAGGTTACGAGTAACCATGGGTTGAACCAAAATGAGGTATTATATTCGTTACCAATTGTAACCCTATACAATTTTCTAGCGAGAGGTGTAAGATTTAAAAATTTATTCAAAGTCTCGGAGAGATATGAGTCAGTATTTAAATACCATAAGTTATTGTCTTAAATATTCCCATAGTAAATTCAGTCACTCCACGTAGAGTTGTCGTTTTACTTACGATGGATCATAAATACATGAGGGCGACCACCTGATTCCAGGTTTTAGGTCTAGATACTAAGGACACCTTCAAACGAGGGAAAGTTCATAGGCGACCAAACCTTCACGTGTTAAAGAAAATAACTTAGATTAATATCTAATTTATTTTAGTCAACGATTTAGTTACTATATTTGTAGAATAATATCTACTGTATAGTAAACAGTCTCAGCAAATCTAGGATAATAAATATTATAATAAATTAGATACTGTAACAGTTGTAAACTGTTATAAAGTAAGAACAATATCAAGAAATAAGATGCATTTTTTGAAAAATAAAATACTTTTGAGATGGTATTAGAGCTTAATTGATTTTTTTTTATTTCGTAGAGTATATGAGTGGTAAATGTTTTCTTTTCAGAGTATTTGGATGATGATTTTTTTTAATCTTTTCTGAGAGTATTTGGAGATTTTAGTTTCAGATTTTTCCTTTCTCTCGTGGAATATTTGGAAAGTGAGATTGTTTTTGAGAGAATTTGGATGAGATGTTTTTTTCTTTGGAGATTTTTGAGGATTTTTTATTTTAGATTTTTTTCTTGGATTTGTTTTCTTGACTACATCATGTTACTGGATATATTCAAGGGAAATTACACCTAAGGTACCCACTCAACTATTTTATTGTCATCTAGTACCCCAAGGTTTGATCAATTATCTCTTAATACCCATCTCAACTACCTAATTACCACATAGTATCTAACATTATTTTAATACCCTAACTACCCTCACCCTTCATGAACAACCACGTAACCGAAAAATCTCTTTCCTACTTTTTATTTTTAATATTTTTGAAAGATCTGTATCTTTCAAACCGGAGCTCGAAAAAAATAAATGAAAGTACCATTGCTTTTATTTTTTTAAATGAACAAAACTAGATCCATTGATGATATTTTTTAAAAATAAAATTTCACCAATAACAACTCTCAGGATATCGTGAGAATTGTTCAGAAAATCCTGAGAGTTGCAAACAACTCTCATGATATCCTGGGAGTTGTTCAGGAAATCCTGAGTTGCAAACAATTCTCATGATATCCTGAGAGTTGTTCAGAAAATCCTGAGTTGCAAACAATTCTCATGATATCTTGAGAGTTGTTCAAGAAATCCTGAGTTGCAAACAATTCTCATGATATCCTGAGAGTTGTTCATGAAATCCCGAGTTGCAAACAACTCTTAGGATATCCTGAGAATTGTTCAGGAAGTCCTGAGAGTTGCAAACAATTATCAGGATATCCTGCGAATTGTTCATAATATCCTGAGTTGCAAACAATTCTTATGATATCCTGAGAGTTGTTCAGGAAAATCCTGAGTTGCAAACAATTCTCATGATACCATGAGAATTGTTCAGGAAATCCTGAGAGTGGCAAACAACTCTCATGATATCCTGAGAGTTATTCATGAAATCATGAGTTGCAAACAATTCTCATGATATCCTAAGAATTGCAAACACCTTGAGGTACTAGCGGGTATATATGGTCGGGGGTATTTTTGTCCAAATTTCAACTCGAGGTACCAAGTTACATTATCCAAAAAGCGGGTACCACTGGGTAATTAAATAGTTGAGAAGGTATTTACTGGTAATTTCCTCTATATTCAACTCGTTTCATATAAAATTTACGGAGAAACAATTTTCTTCATGAGAATTTCGATTTCAATTATATGTGCACAAGAAAAGAATTACGGGGTCATATTGATGTGGTGATCATGTACTTCTAGATATTAATGCTTTGTGTAAGTATGAAATAAAATATGCTAAAATTATACTTGATTCTTAGTTTGCTTGAACCTTATCTTGTTCCTACCCCGAAACCTTATAAAGCCCTTGCTGGTATATAAAATTATCTAAAGACAATTTATAATCAAGACAACTCTGCTCGGAGATTTCAATTAGATTAAGAGATGACTAATTATACTCAAAGAAGCCTCTCCATTGAAGCATATTTTATGTTTTAATAAACCACTAGGCTGATTATGCGGATATTATTTATGCTGATATTTGTGTTGCACCTCTTTCTATTATCCAGAAGATGCATGCAACCAACAAACGAGACCAGTTCTTGATGAAGCTACGACCGGATTTTGTAATTGCACGCTCCAATCTGATGAATCGTTTATCCCGTACCATATCTGGATATATGTTTAGGTGAACGTTTTCGTGAGGAGCAGCGAATGATAACTCAGGCATCCACTGAACATCAAGCTAATATTAGTAGTCATGTTTAGTTAGCTTATGTGGCACAATAGATAAGTAAAAATAGAGATATGCATGGTATCCAACGTTATAATTGTAACTATTTCGGTTATATTTCTTGGGGTTTCTTCAAAAAAGTTTGTAAAAACTGAAAGAAACAGGGGCACATCATCTCTTCTTGTCCTATTCGACATGAAAGGCGATAAGGCACTGCCAATCGTGCCTCCACTAGTGCTTCTTGTGCTACTACATTGCCTACTTCGTAACCCATTATTCCTATTCCTTCTCCAACAATAGATCCAACCACACTAACTCTTGAAATAACATAACAAATGATTATTTTTACTTTATCTGCTTTTGGACTCTCAGGTGATCTTAAAAACTATTCCACACTATGGTATTTTGATGCTGGATCCTCGAACCATATGACCAATATCGTTGTTTCTCTTTCGAATGTTAGAAATTATGATGGAAATATGAAAATTAACACTGATGATGGTAATTCTTTGCCTATTACATTCAATAATGTTGTGATCTGGTCCCACTTCTTTTGTGACCCCTTCTAATCTTGTCTCGACACCTAAACCTACTCATGCTTCCGTAAATCTTCGTCGATCTGCTCGTTCTTCTCGACTCCCTGATAGGTATGGTTTTTCTTCTCTCGTCTCTTTTGTAACTACTTTATCCAATATTTTAATTCCCACTAGCTATAAACAAACCATGGAACATAAGTGTTTGCAAAACGCAATACAAGTAGAACTTCAAGCACTTGAGGAGAATCACATATGAGATATTTTTCATTGTCCTCCTACAGTTAAACCAATTGGGAGTAAGTGGGTTTTCTTTATGAAACTTCGTTCGGATGGATCTTTGGAACAGTACAAAGCTCGTCTTGTAGCTATAGGTAATAAACAAGAATATGATATTTATTATGAGGATACATTTTCTCCGTTTCCAAAATGACGACAATTCAAACCATTTTGGCTATTGTTGCTTCACAGTCGTGATAATTGCATCAAATAGATGTTAAGGATTATTTTCTTCATGGTGATATTTAAGAAGAAGCCTTAAGCTTCCATTTGGTATGAGTACTTCTTCTCCACATGATGTTTGTAAGTTAATGTGTTCTTTGTATGGGCTCAAACAAGCACCTCGAGCTTGGTTTGAGAGGTTTCAATGTACACTTCTTTCTTTCAGTTTTACACAAAGTCAATATGATTCTTCTTTATTTTTTCACACATCTACATCAGTTTTAGTCATTCTTTAGGTTTATATGGATGATATTATTATCACTAGTATGGATTCTAGTTTGATTACTAAGCTTCAAAAACAGTTACAAACAAATTTCCATATGAAAAATATTTTCCAACTTACATACTTCTTATGATTAGAAGTTCATCATCGGACAAATAATATTTTTGTAATCAACAAAAGTCTATTCAAGATTTTATCACCTTGGCTGGTTTGGAGGACACTTCTTCTGTTGATACTCCTATGGAGGTAAATGTCAAATATAGAAAAAATGAAGGGAATATTTTAGATGATCCTACTTTTTATCAACGCTTGGTTGGGAGGCTTGTATACCTGACAACTAAGCGTCTTGATATGTCCTATATTGTTCATCAAGTCAGACAGTTTATTCTCTCTCGTCGACATCTCCACCTTGCTACTGTTCATAAACCTATTTCTAAAAAGCAACACATTTCTACCAAAATAAATCAATAAAAACGATCAAGGAAGTACGCCTTAATCAACATATTCTCGTGGATGGACAATTCCCCATTGTCAATGTACAACCATTATTTATGCATCTCTTTATTATTATTTTCACATAAATCCACCATAGATCAGAAACCTTAGTCTGGTAGGAAAATGCATCCTACTGGTCATTTCTCAAGAGGAACCCGTCCCAAGTAAGGATCCAAATCCAAGTCCAACCAGATCTGATGAATGACTTGAATGATGGCATTCTCTATCTACTCTCTCAAGACAAAAAAGGTCTTGTAACATAGTTTCTTCATTTCACAGAGCTTGATATTATGGAGTTCTTGCCCCCTCGCACACTTACGTGCAGTCTTATCTAGCGCTCATTCGGCTTTTCTCATTGCACGAACAACTAATACAATTTTCCCATCCATCTCAGTGATTCTCTTATAAAAGAAATCAAGATACCTGATATGTCCATCTTCACTGATCTTCTTTCATACAGGTCCAAAAGGGCCTCAGTCTTTTTCAATTCAGTGATTCTTCTCTCTTGTGCAATAAATAATAATAGGCATAGTCAACCTCCATTTCCTCAATAACTACTTCATACTCCAGTCGTACACGCGTCTTTTTTAAACTTTTCCCAACGAGCAACTCTCTCATCTATTATAGATTATCACCAAAGGCTTCAAGCAGCCTTGTTAGTAGGGACCGAAACTCTAGTTTTGAGACGCCAAACCCTAACCATTCTCCAAGATGACCTTTTACTCTTCAGAAACACTGAGTTTGAGCGTCACCTGTCTCTGTGACCTCCAAACAAAAAAAAACATATTTCATTATACAAGAAAATTGTAAAATATATTGTAATTTAAGCAAAAAAATTAAAGTAAGAAAAAATTACACATAAATTTAATATTTTCCTTTTATGAAAATAAATTATGCATCTTGACCGTCTGATATATTGCACCTAAAATTATTACTCTAGCAGCCCAAAATCTGCTTTTACGCTAACGTAACATGTTCAACACTCTCTGGATGGTTGCCATTCGATTTGATATTATATTTAATTCTTTTGGGGATACACTTTATTAAGGAATATCTTACGATTCTCAAAGATTTTTTTCCAATATCCAAAGACTCAACTGCGTCTCGAGTTGTGCCATGGGTTCGAGAAAATCTTAATATGAATGTATGGATTTCTTTTATTTGTCAACCATAATATTTTACGAATAGTACTCCTATTGTTTTCACTTTTAAGTTCTAATAGGGTTCCCAATTAGGTAAATTAACAACAAATTGTTTTCATAATGAAAAAGTATACTAGTTATTTAACAGTTTGCTATTTGTTTTTGTACTTTTTTCCATTAGGAAAAATTAAGTTATTTATATTTCAAGAGAGGTTTTAGTCGTTGAATACATTTTAACGAGGCAGAAATAAAAACAAGATCAAACCTAGTTCTCTGAAGTAATGGGAGTTCGACTAGAGGTAATTAGGCATGTCATGGGGCATGAGCAACACGTCACGAACATTTACTCAAATCAAAGGTTCTCCAAGCTAACCAGTAGCTTATAAAAATTCGAATTCGGGCGATCAACTTCTCATCTGAGGCATGCGAATTTGGTCAACTACAAAATCTGAGGCATCGTTAAAATAAAATCAAGGAAGGTTGCTGTACATTTACCCTTGGTATATTTCTACTCCTCTATTAATTTATTCCGCAAGGACTATGGAGAGAAAATAAGGGCTAAAGCCAACTCCAAGTTGTTAGAAGGTTTGACATATACTATTTCTCAAACTTTAACTTATAAAGGGTGCAATGACCAAACCTTAGCTTATAAAAAAAATCAGCAGCATGTTTAAATATCATATTTTATCATATGAATGTGAGTCGACATGTGACATACATGTTATTTATTATGTAATAAATCCAATTTAAAAGTTTGAGATCGCACTCTAATCACTAGGTATTACTTGCGTAGTAATCTATTTGGGTGCATGACCCATTGGCCGGATAAAATCACACTAGATCACGTTTTAGTAGAAGAAATGTTTTATCTTCTTTGAGAAAGAACATACCATAATGGTAGAAATTGACCAAATCTTTAATCGTGGGTTACATAAAAAAGTAATTTGACCTATATGGACAACTAACTTGGCATTTGTTTGAATAAATCTAAAAATAGAGAATGTGCACGGATTTAATCGATTTGAACAAAACATGTATAAGTGACACTTTTATGATACCAAAGGTTATTGTGGGGCTCCCCTAGCACATGTATATAGAGCAAGAAGGTTTAAGTTACTAAAAAAAATTCAGTTATTAATAAATCATGCTCTCGGTCAGGATAAGACATGTGATAACCATTTAATTTAGAACCTGAAATTCTAAAGAAACATGCAAAAAAAAATTGAGGTTATCATGAGCAAGTCCTTAGAGTTGAAAAATCGTTGCCTAACTCTCTAGCTTATATTGCACGGTTAACCGTCAACTTTTGGGTTGTCATTTAGGAGAGACCTCCAGTTGCTAATGTGGTTGAGGCCCTAGTAGTAATGGCAACAGAAGTCTATTGATCAATTCTGAATTTGACTAGAGGACACAGATCTAAGAGTACCTTTTAAATGCAATATTACCAACAGACCACATCCCATAGCCTAAATATATGAACCAACAAATGTGTGTTGTTGGGTGGGATCTTGTATTTGCAAGGAATGGCTCAAGCTCTCGTTGATGAACCTAAGGAGTTCTTCTTTTTCCTAGACGAGCTCCACGAGGGGTTAGTTTTGGCTCATTACTACATGCATAAGACTCTACTTATAAGAGTTTTATTTGTAGGGTAATACTTGCCAAAGATCATGGTCTATACTCAAGAGATGGTCAAAATGTGTGACACCTGCCAGAGCTTTACAAAAACTTATCGCCCAATTTTTCCTTTGTAAGCCATATAATGATTCTTTTTTTTACCAATGGTTTAAGATATCACCGGACATCTGCTTAAAGCTTCACGAGGACACCAATACCTCAATATCGAGGTTGCCTATTTTTTAAAATAGGTCGAGGCGGAATCGTTGACAATCATGAGAGCCAATGAGGGACTTAACTTTATTAAGATTAATATTTGTTTTAGGTTTTGTATGTCAAGAGTGATCAAAACAGACAATAGATTTCAGTTTTAAAACGTCAAAATAGTTTTTTCTTTTATAGAACGAAGGGTATACAAAAAAGATTATCGGTACTTTTTCAACCCCTGCCCCAGGTCATCGGAATTTCGAGGTAACAAACCAAATCTTACTTGAAGATTTGTGCAAAACCTTGGAATGGTTGGCTAGGAATTAGATGAATTCTTGTAGAAAGTCATATAGGCGTACATGATGATGTTGGAATTTCTCCATTAAGTTGGACCGTCACATGTCGTATCGATGTATCGAACTATCGTTAATATTAGTCCAATAAAAGTAATCATAAAGAAAAGAACGGACTAGTAGATAAAATATGTATCATGGAGGTAATTGTATAGATACCAGGTTTAATTCCGAATACTGTGAAGGATTGGATTCGGAAACAAACAATTTAAGCAAAACGTAAAGTTTTGGGGTTATTTTGTAAAACAAAATAATACCGGGTTATGGTCCCTAAGAGTGACAATTTAATAAGGACTGGTCTTCATTAAGTAACTGTCTGGAAGTTACAGACAATTAAGAGAGAAGAACCGTTACTGGTCTTCATTAAGTAACTGTCTGAAAGTTACAGACAATTAAGAGAGAAGAACCGTTATTAGTCTTCGTTAAGTAAATGTCTGGAAGTTACAAACAATTACTTAATGAAGAACCGTTTTCTCACTTCAGTTCTATATAAGAATGAGTTTCTCATTCTTGAAAGCAAAAAAAAAAATACAGAGAGAAAATCCTTTAAGAAAAACAAATTGATTCTTCCTTCGAATCAATTACAAAAGTGTGTTTTGGTTGCCATCTCTTAGAAGAATCAATAACCTAGCAAAGGATCGCCGATCATCTGCTCTAAGTCAGGAATCTAAAGATCAAAGAATGTCTACATCGTGTAAGTATTTATTCCGCATTATTATAGGATGATTTAACTTATTATAGGATGATTTAACTTAATGGTTCAATAAGTTAGATTAGAAATCCGTAAAATATTTCTATCAGATGACTACCGACGAGACACGAGACACTTCCGCTCTTGTGTATGCACAGACGCAATGTTCCCAGTGAAACAAATTTACGCTTTTTTTTCTAAGAAATCTTTTATAGAAAGAATATAATAATGTTTTACAAATAATATGTAAACAAACAATTTACAATATAATTAACTTGTTACTTGAGAACTATTACTTCTTGAGCAAAGCAAGAATATTGAAGCCATCGGCTTGCCTCAAGGTGTCAATTTCAAGACATGAAGGAACACTAAGAAGGATATGAAGACAACAACACTTAGAATGTCCAGAATTCTGATCAGCCACTAAACCACCATCTTGATCAACCATCATCACTTTACTTAGCCTGAAGTTGTAATGGCCTCTGTATTTATACATGCTTATGTAATCAGTCACATTATTTGAAGATGTGCTATTTTATAAATTGGTGGTGTCCCATGCAAATTTTAACGAGGAACGTATAGTCTACTCTTTAAAAAATTAAAATTGTTTGTCATTTACTCTATTTAACGCGGCACTTATGTTTGTCACTTACTTGCCTCAAAAATTGTTGGTGAATAGAGCATGAGAAGACCTTTATTAACCCATTTAAAACACAATAAATAAAGGTAGAAATTAGAAAGGGTCGGCCATTTGACTCCCTCATTAAGCAACGATTGGTCGGCTAGCCTACTCTACTCCTGGAGATGCAACAACGTTATGGCAGTCGACTCCCGCAGAAGGCAACAAGGAGTTGGCCAGCCGATTACTTTAATCGTTTTCCCGTTTGAGACTGATCACATCGTATGGGAAAATTATGATGCTACTATCAGCCATTCGTTCATTAATAATCTCTTATGAAAGTAAAAGTAGCTTAAAAGAAATGAGCTAAGACATAAATGAAATTAATAATGAGTTAATTCTCTCAAGAAAATAAATCAGGATGCCCTGGCTATCCATGAACTTTAGCCCAAAAAACATGAGAAGTAAAGCATGCAACAACAAAGGTGTCGTATCACTTGTTGATATCATCTTCGATGAAGACAAAGTTCGCTTCCAGTTCTTGTTCGACTCTAGAAGGTTTTGCATCAGCTTCGGAAAAGATTACGTTACATAAGTTATGATTTTAGTCAACATGAACCTCTAAAGTAAGTGCAAGAACTGTCCTGAAACTCTAACCCTGGCCCTTCCAAATTGCTCTCACTTTATTTATTCAGGCCCTTTAATCAATGCCTTCACACAATAAGGCCATTCAATTATGCTCATTCAGCTTTCCATCATAATCTTTTTACTAAGAAGGTAGCCACAGTAACAAGTCAAGCTGCTTGCATTGAGCGGGCATGTTAGTGTACAAGGAGTAACACTTTGGATTGCATGTTCATCCAAGCAAATGTGTAGTAGAGTGTCTTTGAATTTGAAACTCACTACACACAATAGATTTGATTTATGCTCGACCAGATTTATACCTAACAATTTAGATTCATATTTAAAGTCCACCTATGTTAATAAGAAAAGTTCGAGGGAGTGCCTGCTAGTGCTATGAATACTGATCTGGAAGGTCGACGATTTGAAAAATGACGGCCACAAGCAGAGCCAATTTTGGTCAGTAGTGAAGAGAGGTGAAGAATCTGTCGATGGAGATAGATGAAAGAGACGCGAGCGTTTTTTGGCAGAGTTAGACTTTGGATTGGTTAGCGTAAATGTGTCATATGTTATTTGGACCGGATCTATTAGTAGTAAATACGGTACAACTAGCTAATTGCATGGATACGTGAATAGCAACGACTTTTAGACAAGTCACTTTATCCAAAATAATCCTATATTAACCATTTTAACCATTATATCTCGTCATCTCTGTTTATTAGAAAAATAGAATAACGATGGAGATCGAACAAGAAGTAGTTGATATGTTGGAATTTAGGTAATATACCGTTATCAACACTGTACTACTAATCTTAGAACACCAAAGTTTAATATTTAAAGAAAACAAAAGAGAAAAGCTTCAGACGCAGAGAATAAACTATTTCTATCTTACTCTCCTAAACACATTATACAAACTCCAGATTTAGATAATTGTTTATCTTTATCTCTTCTATAATTTTTTATTTTATTTTTTTGCTTTTGTGTTTTAAAAAACTAAGATGACTATAAATCCGGAAACCGTTAGAACCATTGTCGGTATCATCGGTTAGTTCTACGAAATCCTAACCATTCTACCTTTTTGTTATAAATATTATTTTGGGTTATTAACATAATCATCCCACATTTTTTCTACAGGAAATATTATATCTTTCGGTTTGTTTTGCTCTCCCATGTAAGTTTTAAAGTTTTTGTTAATATAGAAATCAAAAGATTGTTTATTGGTTCTTGATGATCATAGAAGAATAAAACATTCATTTGTCATAAGTAACTACATTAATACTCATAATCATAATAAAATATGAGTTTATAAATTGATTATACGATGACTTATATTTTTAAATCATATTGAACATGCAGCCCTACATTTGTTAAGATAATAAAGCAAAAATCCGTACAAGAGTTCAGATCGGACCCCTATGTTGCTACATTGTTAAATTGTATGATATGGTCATTCTACGGTATGCCGTTTGTCCATCCAGATAGCCTTCTCGTGGTAACCATCAACGGTACTGGTCTTGTTATGGAACTAGTCTACGTCGCCATTTTCTTCGCCTATTCGAATCGGGCTCAACGTGTAAGTTTATTATTTATTTGGATCGATCTCAGTATAAACATTTTTAAAGCTAATTAAATAAGTAGGAGAAACTTGTTGAGCGCTAATGATTTAGAGCTAATATGTGAAGGTTTTGAGAAAAAATAGTTTTAATATAACAATTAATGTTGTTTTAAATTGTTTGGTTTGCAAAATAATTGATTTAGTGCGAGCATGTTTGCTAAAAACAAAATCTCAACACTATGAAAACTTGTTTAATTAGGTGAAATTGAAAGCTATTTCTAGAAACACTAATTTCATTGGTTCTATTAGTTTTAAGCAATTTTAACATGTAAACTCGCATGTACATGTCCCATAACATATTTATAATTATTTTATTTCACACTTATATTCCACCACAATATATAATATACTGAATAAATGATGTTGAATTTTTCAGAAGAAGATCATGATAAGTTTGGCGATTGAAGTGATATTCATGGCAATACTAATTGCGTGTACAATGATATTCTTGCACACCACCGAAGACAGATCAATGCTTATCGGAATCCTTTGCATTGTTTTTAACATAATCATGTATGCAGCACCATTAACGGTCATGGTACGTATGATGTCTCGTTATCTCTCTCAAAATAATTTAAATTTTAGTTATCTTTCTAATTTTTGGTCATGTTGTATCATGTTTTGACAGAAAATAGTGATCAAGACAAAGAGTGTCAAGTATTTACCCTTCTTTCTAGCGCTTACAAATTTTCTAAATGGATGTAACTGGTCCATTTATGCACTTGTCAAATTTGATCCATACATTTTGGTAACTTTTCTATCTCTCTCCCTTCCAATTTCTGCTTTGAAATTTAAATATTATTAATCATTCAACAATTAATCCACTTCGTATATAAATGAAAACAGATTCCAAATGGTTTGGGTGTCTTTTCTGGTGTTGTGCAACTATCTCTTTATGCAATCTACTATAAGTCGACCAACTGGAATGAAGACGAAGAGTCACAGAGTGACGGAAACCAGTTGAAATAACTGATGCGTAAATAATGTTTGTTAAGATGAAATTTTAAAGAATTGTAATTCAAATAAATACTTAATTTTACATTTTTTACCATTGGATTTTTTATTGTTTATAAAACTTTCGTGGAATGTAAAACATTTTATTTTATAAAATTATGTATATATAAAGCCGAATTCTCTCATTTTCTAAATTAAACTCATGCGGTCGAGATACATAAAAATTGATTTTCACGACATTCTAATCTCGCATTTTCCACCGATTGTGTTGTATTAAAAAACATCTACACAACGCATAAATTGAATATCTAAAATAGGGTCTTAAATTATTATTTTTTCTGGTTTTGAACATTTACATAATACATCATTGCAGCCACGTTTATAACAACAGCCCACAAAAACACCATATCAGGTTAGCCAAACATATGGGCACTACGTCCTTTTTCTGGTTCCCTGTTTTCCTAGTAAATAATATAATCGCTATACAACTGCAAACGAATAAATTGTAAGTCAATAAAGAGCATAACACATTCAAAGGGGGAGAGGTGATCGGTTCATCTGTTAAAAGTATAATTATGTGTGGTTTAAAAACTTTGACCATCAAAATATATACATATTTTTCTGAGGTTTCGATGCAATTAGTTATAACATCGTAACAAGAAAATGTAAAAGTACTGATTTTTTAGATTTGAAAGAACTAAAACCATAAAAAAAAATTAGTTTTGAAAAAAATAAAAAAAAATTCTGTCCGATGTATTTTTGTGATTTTAATTATTTTTAACCATTAAAAAATTAATTTTATATTTTTTAAATTATTTTTATGATTTTGAGAAAAACAAAAAACAAAAAATAATTTGTATATTTGTCTTTTTTCTTAAATATGTTTTGCTAGGTTCGAAGTTTATTGAAAAGTCTAAACTAACCGAAACAATACACAAATAAAATAATAATAATAATAATAATAATAATAAATAATTAAATATCTGAAAGAGAAAGATATTATACAAGTAATTACTATATTAATGGTTTATAATTTTAGCACATGAAATTCAACTACAATTATGATTATTAATGGATCAATGACATGTGTTATTTGTTCATGGCTAAATACAGAGTTAATATCATGTTCAGACCCATATAACGATTATTTTAATAATTCTCTTATTAGTATCTATCTAGTCCTTGTGAAGTGGAGGTTAGTACATATCTGGATATAGAGAAAAACAATGTTGAGCAGACTAACATTACGAACAGTACTACAATATCTTTTAGTGTATGTTCTCCAAGTATTTTTACTAATTTACTTATAGCCTTATATAAACATGCAAAAACATTAGTTAGTATATAGATAATAGATGAGAAACAATTCAAAACTATGATAGATGCTTAACCATTGCAAATATAATAGTTGTTGAACTATATATTATATCATGTGAAACCTATGCAAATGTGAAGCCATGGCAAAAGTGATAGATGTGAAACTTATGCAAATGTGAAACCAGAGAAAAGTGATAGATGCAAAACCTATGCAAATGTGAAACGAGAGAAAAAAATTATATATGTGAAACCTATACAAATGTGAAACCTATAAAAATGTGAAACCAGGGAAAATGATAGATTCAAAAACCTATGCAAATGTGAAACCATGGAAAAGTGATAAATAGAATACCATCGGGAAACTATAATAGATGTGTAACTAGTGAAACTATGACAGATTCGAAAATATATATTATGCTAAACCAGTGCAAGTATTATATGATAAATATGAATATTTTTGGGAAAAAAGAGAGGTATAACAAGAATTATCGAGAGAGTATCTAGAAAGAGAAAATGGTTCAAGTCAAAAGAGAGAAAGTAATATAAAGTGCCAAGTGTTCAAAAAGTGTCAATCCTTCTTATTCCAAAACAAATCCACCTATTTATAGGCAAGATAGTTTACATATAACAGAATTAGTTAGTGGAGTGAATACTTCACCCCACGTTATTACTTAGTATAATCATGGTTATTACAAATCACATATTTAGTCCTTTACATTTATATTTTATACAAAATATCTCTTTCACATATACAATACTCAATTAAACATTTATCAAGTAATTATTTTTATTCCTCAGTTAATTATATCCTTATTAGTAGACCCCAACTCCTTGCGAAGAACCTTGAAGAAGGACTAAAAACTGTTGCGTATGGGTCCATCTTTATCTCTTCGGAAAGGACTAAAACTTTCAAAATGATCATTACACATAAGCTCTAAAAACCTCCTCGGAAAGGACTAAAATTGTCGAATATCATTACAAATAGGTTTTAAAAAGCTCATCGGTAAGGACTAGAACTAGCAAAATGAGCATTACAAATAGGCTCTAAAAACCTCATCGATATAACTCTAAGGCGTTGTTTTGAAAATATTAATTATACCCTTTCAAAATGTGTATTTCTTTCTCATGAAAAATTACCCACTCCAAAGTAGCACGCCCTCGAAATTTGTAAAAATAATAATGTATTCCTTAGAAAAATGTAAAAGGTAGTAGAAGCTTCTAGGTATGTGTACCGCATCATTCTGACATGTTAAACTTGTACACCTACTTAAAATTGTCTTTACTAGGAACCCGTTATCTATCGAATCAAATTCTACCCAATAGACGCATGTTACACCCTTCAACTTTCCCTTTAAAAAGCCCATACCCGCTTTTACAACTCTGTCTATAAATATGTCTTCACTACTCATTTTGTCTATCACCATTGAATTCAAGAGATAGAGAGAGAAAGTTCACTGATCTTTTACTCCTCCACCATCGTCATTGTATTCAACCTCTGTAGATCGTCTCCCATCTGCGTCCAGACCATTCTTGTTCTGTTTATATTTAGCCTAGCCAATTGTTGGGATTGGCTTACCATTTCTCAAGGAACCTCTGAAAGAGAATTTGTCGGTATGGTTAACGATAAAGCCCGTAAAATCACTCAAACCTTTACGTTCGGTCCCTGGCTTCCTACCAGTAAGTCATCACCTTCTATAACCTTTAACATTTCATCAGACAACCCCTCTTATCTAACTCCCAAAGCTTGTTCGCAAAAACAACCTCGACCAAATGAAATTAATCGCCGCGAACAAGCAAAGAAGTAACTCCTCAGAAAAGTCGATTCATTGCCATAGGAGACTCCAAAGAGCTTAATACTTAATCAAATCATATTACAGCAATATACATGACCTCATCCCTCGAAGGGAACGACTGTGACAAACAAAAATTCACAAGTGATTCCTTCAGAGAACACACATAGGATAGCCTCGAACACACCCAACAATTCACAATATATGTCTACTACTTAAAAATCATCCTCTCATAATCAAGAGTAATACACCACCACAACTGCACATACCTAACTCCAAGATGAGATATATGAGGAAGCTGCTGAATCAGAATCCATGATTGAAACTGAGTTAGAGATCCAAGGTCGTGATAATACCCATTATTCTGACTCCGGTGAGAGTGTTGTAAAAACGAAGAAGAATCCAAAGAAAAAGAAAAAGAAAACCAAGGAAATTGTCACATTATCCAAGGACATTGCTCCCAATTTGAGTATTAACCTAAAAAATGTCCTCCCTTAGTATCTTATTGTACTTAACAATATGGAATACAAATACTTCAACCAATCAGAATCTAAGGTCCTTCAAAGATAATAAAGTACTAGAGAATATCACCTTCAGTTTCCATCAATGGGAGAGGCTCCACTTTCATGTGGCAAAAACAAACTGGTAATCTACCCAGAGATTCTAAACCAGTTTCTGTTGGACCCAATAGTGGTAGACTACTTTGAAATAGTCAACCTCTGCATGAGCCAAGAAAGTCCTAATATTTGGTTTACATTGTTGTTTAACATCATGGTACCACGACTTGGCAAAATTTCTCTACCCATTGAACATTTTATAAACTGGTCTCTACAAAAACCATGTCCTTCCATTCTACTATCTAACCCTCAAAAACTCATCGAAGATAATCGATGATCTCATCAAGGCATATAAAACGTGAAAACATAAGTTCTACTTCATCTTTGGTTGTTGGGAGAATGGGGAGGAAATTTCAGAAGAGAACCCCTCAAGGCTGTCTCTCAAATGAAAAAGCACAAGTAAGTGGCATAACTTTATTATTCATTTTTCGTTAAAAATTACTAACTTAAGATTTCATATACATAAATTTTGAAGCGGTATCAGATTCACCATGCAGCAGCCGAGGAGGCATTTGCCAAACTAAGAAAATGGGCAGCACAAGTGTGGTCAAATGAGTTTCAGAAGGATTTTGATCTTTTAAACGTTGTCCAGAGTCATCTATGGAAGATATCCCCGGAATCTGTTGTGACTGCAAATAAATTAATGGAACCCCATAAAGCAGGAGATGTTATGAAAAGATTGGCTACTCCGGATGCACGTATCATACTTCCTGCTCAATATAGAACCCCGAGCCATATAACCAAAAAATGATTCGAAGAAACAATGTCAAGGTGCTCCGTCCAAAGAGAAAAATAAAGTGTGACCCAAGAAGCAATATAAGAGGAAGGCTACAGAAGTTATCACTTCTGATACTAAGTAATCCTAAGTCGAGACGTTCAAAAGAGAAAAACGCTAGCTACCTCAAAGAAAAAGAAAAATTTCTCCTGTAACTGCTCTAGAGGATGTTGTTGATGTGTCCTCTCCAAATCCAACATCCGATGTTGAGGAGGAAGAAAATGAAAAATGAAGAGCAAGACATCTACACGGAGCCCTAGCTTTTAGAGATTGAGTATTGTGTGTGCTGATATGGGAAATGAGGCTGTCAAAATTGTCTCAGAGAATTTTGAAAATAATCTTTTAGAGAATGAATTAGCCTTGGTTGAGACTCGGCCTATATTGTGTCAAACACATGGTCCACCTTGTCCTCTGGGCATTATTTCCTACGTTTTTGTTTTAGAAATATGTTTCCCTCCACCCCCTCCAATGAACCATCTGAAGAGGTTCTTAACTTACTCATTTATTTTACAAACCTCAAAAGTTCTGCAAAAACAAATTAGTAAAGAAGTTATATCCGCTCAAAATCGATTGATGCAATTTACAAAGGATGTGGTGTGGTGGAAAAAAGAGGTTTCCCTTAACAAAACATGGGTTGAGATTTCTAAAAAAAATCTAACTAAATAATTTCAAACTTTTTCAAGAGGATATGTTGGAGTTTCATAGCATGGCTATCTAGATAAAAAAAATCACTGGACCTTTAAGTATGAAGCAGAATTGGAGAAATTGACTTTGAAGCACAAAAAAGAATTAGACGAAGAGAACGCCAACTAGATAACACTCAACGAATTGTATGAAGAAAGTGAAGAAGAAAAAAAAATCCCTTCAAGACTTACAATTGTACAAAGCGGAATACGAAAATAAGAAATTTGCTGCTATAAAGGCTAATGTGAATGTCAATGCCAATAATTGCCTTAAAAGGTTCAAGACCCGCAAAGAGGAAGCAAAAGTTTCCATGATTATTGAGTTCCACCAAAGGTTTATGAGGGAAAACATGAAAGGCTATTGGTACTTAGTGCCAGAAAATAGACGTCTTAAAGAAGCCATTACTTCTATCACAACTGGTTCAGACTTCAAAGGAATCTGAATCCAAAGAAAACAGAGACAACAAATTTATCTCATATAATAGTGAGGGTATGGAAAGTGATGGTAGCTCCTCAGAAAGCAGCTCGGGTGGCTCACCAGCGATAATCATGACAAATAGGAATCAACTATATTTTTCTGTATGTGTTTATCTTGTTAGAAACTTTTCTTTTACTTTATTGCATTACACGGTTTGCGTTCATAAGTGCTCACCAAATATAACGTCTTTTTTAAATGTTAAGTTTTGTTCCGTTTTTTAACTTATCTTAAAGAATTATCCCCATCCCCCATTGACATTTCAAAATCTCATTTTAAAGGCTTTAGCACTTTGAATTACATTGTCACTCACATTGGAAATATGAAATATGCTTTTAAAAGCGTTGACACTTCAAATTATATTCCCACTCTCATTGACACTTCTAAATATGCTTTTACATGTGTTAGCACTTCGAATTATAATGCCACTCACATTGGCACTTCGAAATATTCATTAAAGACGTTAACACTTCGAATTAAGCCACTCACATTGGCACTTCGATATATGCTTTTAAAGACGTTGACACTTCGAATTATACTGCCACTCATATTGGCACTTTGATACATACTTTTTATAAATTATCTCAAGGGTGATTAGTCCTTGTTTATTTTATAGAATGAAACTTCATTTTATTTTAATAACCTTGTAAGTTCATAGTTTAATTAAATTATCATACATACAAATGCTATACTTATAAAAAATTTACTAACAAAAAAATTGTATTTATAACTCCGGCTATACATGAACCTCATTAAAACCTTCCCGACCACCAGGAGAGGAAAGAGTATGCAACCGTTCAAATATAGAAGAAAGAAAATAACAATGTCATAAATGTGTAAACAATTACTCACAATAAAATCTTAAATTCTCAATATTCCAAGGGTGCTTCAAAAATCTTCCCTTTTTTTATCTTGAAGGCGATATGTCCCTGACTTAACCTTCTTGACCGCTGAATACAGTCCTTCCCAATATGGGGCCATATTACACGATCTTTTTTATTTTGTTTGTAAAAATCCTTCTTCAAAACCTTATCTTCTACACTGAATTCCTTTCGCTTCACCTTCAAATTGTAACGGTTTCTCATTATAGTTTGATAATGAATCACATTCAAATGCGCTCTAAACCATTTTTTCCTCAATTAAATCAAGTTCTATTCGTCTAGCCTCCTTGTTATCGTCTTCGAAATAGTTAAATACCCTGTGAGATGGAAGTGTTGACTCCACTGGGCTTATTGCATCCATCCCTTATACTAATGCAAAATGAGTTTTCTAAGTCGCAATTCGAGGTGTTATTCTAGGCCATTTTCCAACAGCACTTGTCAAGTTTTTCTTGAGACCATCCAAAATAGTTATATTAGTAACCTCTACCTAGCCATTTATTTGTGGGTGGAAATATGTTGAAAAAAAACTGTGTAATTCCTTTTGAATTATAAAAAGATGGCATTTATCTGTTATTAAAATGTGACCCATTAGCTGTATTAATTCTCCAATGAACTCTAAATCTACAACAAATATTAGACACAATAAATATGATTACATTTTTAGCTCTTGTCCATGACAAAGGCTTGACTTCAGCTCATTCAAAAAAGTAATCCACTAACACTATAATTGTTTGTCGTTCTCCCGAAGCCATAGACAAATGGTCCCACTAAATCTAAACCTCATCTATCAAAAGTAAATGATTTAGAAATTCAAGTTAGGGGCACAACTGGTTTATGAATGGAATTTGCAAATCTTTGACAAGTTTCACAACTTATAACTAGATTTTTAGCATCACTCATTATAAAAGACCAATATTATTACACTAACAACACTCTTCTGGTTAAAGACTTGAAGCCACAATGAGTTGAGCTCTCCGCATCATGCAGTTCAGAAAAATTATTAAAGATTAACTTTTGCGTAAACATTTTAACAACGGTCGGCTGAAAGGATTTTTATATAATATTCCATCCAATAATGTGTACCCATGCACTCTAAATCTCAATTTATGAGCTAATTTTGTGTCAAGGGGAAATGTACCTTCAAGTAAAAACTTTTTTAGATCAGATCTCCAATCTTTTTAGTCTTTCTCGGTAACCACAAATATTACTTCAAAATATTTACATTGCTTAGATTTCATCTGGTGAGTTTGATTATTTAGAATAACTTTAGTAAACTAGAGAAGTAAAGTTTTTAGAGAGAGAAATTGGTTCTAGAGAGAGAAAATCAAAGTACACAAGTCTTCTAACTCAGAAATCCAAACGCTTTATTAGTTCAGCTTTGGCATTTATCTAGAGGCGCATAGACTTAGCTTACAACTGAAAACGATTACATAAAAAGGGTAAATTGCACTCTTAGTCCTTGACTAAAATACATAATTCTGAATTCCTCCTCTAACTTTATCATCTGTTACATAATGTTTTATTATTTACAGTTTAGTCCCTGAATTTCTATTTCCTTATCAATAGCCCCCTTAGGTCTCATGTCTAGTAAATGAATGAGAACTAACTAACTTCGATTCTAGGAAAAAGCAATGATAACTTCATCTTCCATAATTTGAAGTAAACCGAACATTCTGTTCCACCATTGTTTGTTCCAGATGCATCGAAATATATCCACAAATAATCATCCATTGAGTTAGGTCCACTTCTGAACACGTCTTTCCTTCCCATATAAATTCCTTTGCAACTCATTCTTTGATCCATAAACAAAATTCCTTGAGAGAGAAAGCAGAGAAAACCTCCAAACTCCTTTGCTACCTTCATCGGTTTCTTCAAACTAACTGGCTATCTTCACCGAAAAGTTCATATTTTCCGATCAACCTTCAACCAGTTTATGAGAAAACGCCCAAAATCCAGAAGATCCATGGCAGAATTCCCAAAGAACCTAAATCCCCAACACTAGACAACCTCGTCTTCAGAGCTTGTGATTTGTATCAGTGACAGAGCAGAAGAATATAGAATAACTAGGTTAATAAGCAACGTTCCTCTTGGAACATCCACTACGACAACTCTGATCCCTCTAAAGTTCCTTCTTTTTCGCCTTTACCTTTTTATAGAAGAAAGCCAATCTTCAAAAAATCGAACGTCAAAAGCACCTCGAAATTCACCCTCTCTCACCAGATCATCACCTCAAATTAGTTGTGAAATAAGTAAATCTTCCTCAAAACAATCTGAAGCAACCCTTCATCAACTAACCTTTCATTAACTTGTCCCCTATGAGCTCCTAGAAAAAGAACCTTCGTTCCTGATGACTCCGAATACTGCTTCCTCTCCGGACAGGGACAGATCGGACCAAGGCCACCGGACCGGACAGACCACTTCGAATACTTAGCCCATTGGACTGTTCGAACTATGACAAAAGTACTAAAAAAACCTAAACACTTCTTGACTAAGCAGCTTGTTCCCCTACTAAAAGCTCATGGGTCTTTAAACATGACCCGGGTCCATTAAACATGACCCGAAAACCTATAAAGCCCAGATGTAAGGGTATAAATACCCAACCACCTGCATTAAATATGGGTAATGAAAATTAACTGCAACCAGGCTGCTTAATTCTCCCTCTACTCTCTACTCAAAATATTAAACACCCATAAACTTCCACAAAACTCTGAACAAATTACCCAATTACCCTCAAACATAAATTAACCACACCAAATTGGCGACCACAGTGGGAGCACGAAGGTTCCTGAATCGAGCATTCGAAACCAACAAGAAAAGTCAGTTCGAATGAATCCGGACGCCCCGGAAGTGCCACCAGCTTTGCTCGAAGTGGTGGGTGAAAACGATGATTACACTATCGAGGAGCGCGATAGGCTAAAAGGCGAGATAGAAGCTCTGAGGGTAGAAAAGGCTAAGATGGGCATGAAAGAAAAATCCAAAGCGTCAGTTGCTCATCACACTGATAACCCCAGAGAGCATGAGCCTTCAAGGACTCATGTGAGTACCAAAAAGACTCATGCCAGCTCCAAAAAGTCTCACCGGTCTAAGCCAGTGGAGAGTTCTGACTCAAGCTCAGAGTCTTCTGATAGCTCTTCGGATGACGAGGGAGTTGAAGAATCCTTATCCTCTAGCAGTAATGAGGGTCGAACTAAAAAGAAGCAAAAGCTGATAAAAAAATATTCAAGGAAAAGAGATAGACATGGAAAGTTGAAGAAGAATATCGGCAAAGGGTCATCTCACAGTCGGAGGCATGTAGACCGGATGTTGATGGATCCCTTCGCTTTCCACGATGAACCAGGTATCTTTGCAACTCCCAATGAAGATACTGTGTTCAGTCGTGGCCGAAATTGGATGCAATCTCCATTGTCTTCCAAAATTCTGTCCGGAAACCTCCCTAAGAGGTTTGATAGCACCAATATGGAAAAGTACGATGGCAGTACTGATCCAGACAACCATTTGGAGCAATTTAAAAACTTTATGATGAACTTTGATGATGATGACAAGCTACTTTGTAGAGCATTCTCCCAGTCGTTTACGGGGAGTGCTCTAAAATGGTATAACAGCCTACCACAAGGGTGAATCAAGAATTTCGATACTTTTTGGGTGGCCTTTCGAAGGCAGTTCGTTGAGAGTAAAGAGTTAAAGGGAAACAGGGACACAATAATCCATTGTGCCCAGGAACCGAACGAATCCTTAAAAGAATATATAAGTCGTTTTGTGAAAACCAAGAATGGATTGGCTGATTGCTTCGAGCAAGTTGCAATAACATCTTTGAGGCAAGGCTTGAACCCTGGCAATTTGGCTGATTCGGTGACCAGAAAGAAGGCTATGACTTGGGGAGGGTTGCTGAATCAGGTTGGAAAACAGATTAACGTTGATGAAACAAAGAAAACGAGGGTGCACACGCAGGTGAGATCTACCCCGGTGGCACCAAACCCCAATCAGAATCAGTCTGCGAACAAGGCGAAGAAGACTGGACAGGGGCATGGCAGGGCTAAAGCTCAATCTCAGCCAGCTGCACCTGCTCAGAGTCAGCAATCCAGAAATAAGAGAGGGCCTTGGGTTCAACCGGAGTGGTTCGCAGAATTGAAAGAAAGTGTGGCCACCATTTATGATAAAACAAATGAAAAGGTGCACTATAGAAGACCGGCCACACTGCAATCCCCTAGAGTACACCGCAATAACTCTTTCTTCCAGTATCACAATGATACTGGCCATACCACCGATGATTGTATAGCTTAAAAACAAGAAGTTCAGAACTTGATTGAGAGGGGAAAACTGGGTGCTTATGTTAAAAGAAGAGGAGGTAATAGGCCTGACAATACTCACCGGGTTGGTCCAAGTAATGCTGCTCCGGAGGGAGCCATGGTTATAATCAAAAGGTTTGATGTGTAATCTGAATACTTGGATCCTGATCCAACTCGAAATATAGTAGGTACCATTGAGGAATGTTCTAGGACAGTCTCCGGGCTCATTAAGTTTTTTGAGTCACTTACAATTTTCGGAGGGATATTATGACAGCTCCTACTGCTTCTTCAAGAAAGAGGCACGTTCATACTTTAGCTACCCAGCTAGAAGGAGGCATGACTTCCTATCAATCGCAAATTCCATTCCACTTCATTGTTTTTGATGAAGATGATTTAAGAGATATAGCTGGCCCTCATGAAGATGCTGTTGTCGTAGGAGCATCCATTGGGAGCAATGAAAAATTCAGCCAATATCCTTTTCTTAACCACTTACAAGAGAATGAAAAATCCAGCTGTAATTCAGAGTTCAGACAGATCAATTGTGGGCTTTACTGGCAGCTCAGCAGAGGTGATCGGGGAGTTCGAAGAGGAAGTTCTGTTGGGCAGGGGCCCCTTCAAGAAGATGCTCAGGATACTTTTTATTGTGGTAGATTGTCCCACTTGCTATAATGCTCTTTTGGGGAGGTCTTGGCTCTCTAGAATGTATGCAGTGGCCTCGACAGTCCACCAATGTTTGAAATATGCTGTTCAAGGACAAATGGGAGTTGTCTGGAGCAGTCAGAAGGTTGCAAGGGAATGTTATGCTACAGCCCTGGCGCCCCGGACGTTAGGGGCAGTTCGTATCAACGAGAAATAGCAATTTGAGGGGCTCTCTGGGCGTGAGGGTGAAATTGATGACCCCAGAGAGACCCGTGGAGTATTAATACCAGTTGAAGAGGTAGAAACACATTGTTTAGAAGAAGGGAAGAGTGTCAAAATAGGGTCTAGAATGCCACCCTATCTGAAAAGAGAGATGCTAAAGTTTTTGAAAAGCCATCAGCATGTTTTTGCTTGGTGCAATGCTGATGTTACCGGGGTTCCAGCAGATGTGATATCACACCACCTATCTGTCCGAAAAGATGTAGCACCAGTGGTTCAAAAGAGAATGGCTTTTTCGAAGGAAAAGGCTGATGTTATTGTAGAAGAGGTTGACATGCTCACAAAGATGGGACATATCAAGGAGTCTCAATATCCTTTGTGGACTGCCAATCTGGTCCTGGTGAAAAATAAAAATGGCAAGTGGCGTATGTGCATTGACTTTACAAACCTCAATAGGGCTTGCCCAAAAGATCTGTATCCAGTTCCCCGGATCGACCAGCTAGTAGACTCCACCTCTGGGAATAAGCTGCTATCCTTTATGGATGCGTTCTCCGGATACAATCAGATCCAAGTAGATCCGAAGGATCAAGAGCATACCACATTTGTCACTGACAGGGGTCTTCATTGCTACAAGGTGATGCCGTTTGGATTGAAAAATGCTGGGGCTACCTATCAGAGATTGGTAAACAAAGCCTTTGTTGATCAGATTGGAAGGAATATGGAAGTATACATCGATGACATGATGGTGAAAAGTGTGGATGAGCAATTGCACTTGGCAGACCTCCAAGAAACGTTTACCAACTTGGTAAAGGTGAATTTGAAGTTAAATCAGAAAAATGTGTGTTCGGAGTGCAATCCGGGAAGTTCCTAGGTTACATAATAAGTGAGCAAGGGATACAACCCGATCCAGACTAACTTAATGCTCTATTTCAAATGGAGCCTCCTCGGAATATTAAAGAAGTACAACGATTAACGGGGAGGTTAGCTGCTTTAAATAGATTTATCTCAAGGTCTTCGGACAGATGCGCCCCGTTTTTTCAAACCTTGAAGGGTGCGAAGGGATTTGACTGGACCTCACAGTGTGATGAGGCTTTCAACGAAATCAAGAAGCATATGTCCTCTCCCAAAACCTTATTTAAACCAGTTGATGGAGAGACATTCTTCGTATATTTGGCAGTTTCAAGTTGTGCCATCAGTGCTGTGTTAGTGAGAGAAGTATATAATTACCCCATCCAGTGTACTACATCAGCAAAATCTTGATAGATGCAGAAAGGCGTTATTTGAAACTTGAAAAATTAGCATTGGCCCTGGTGATAGCTGCGAGAAAGATGAGGTCTTATTTCCAGGCTCATCCTATTATCGTCCGAACGTCTTTTCCTTTGAAGAATGTTCTTCAAAAGGCAGACATTTCAAGTAGGATGTCTAAGTGGTCGGTAGAATTGGGGGATTTCGATATAGATTTTGCTCCCGAACAGCAGTCAAAGCCCAAGCTGTGGTTGATTTTCTAGTTGAATTCCACTCTGATAGAGATTCAGAGCAGACTACGGAGATGAAAGACAAAAAAGTCTGGGTCGTCCGGACGGATGGTGGATCCAACACTATGGGATGTGGTGCAGGGGTGTGCTTGACTTCTCCATATGGTGACAAAATGTACCAAGCTATATGTTTTGCTTTCAGGGCTTCCAATAACGAGTCTGAGTACGAGGCAGCTATAGCCGGTTTGAAGTTGCCTTTTATTTGTGGGGCTAAGAGGGTCAAGCTATTGAGTGACTCCCAGCTTCTTATCCACCATGTCCAAGGTCAATCTGAGGCTAAAAAGGAACAGCTAGTGAAGTATTTACTCCTTCTTAAAAATGAAGCACTCAAGTTTAAAAGCATTATTTATGAACACATACCCCGGACAGAAAATGACTTGGCAGATTCATTGGCAACCATAGCGTACACAGAGTCGTATCCATGGATCCATGTGCTGGAGAGCCCCTCCATTCAACTTAATATGGGAAAAGAAGAAGAAGTACAGGTGAAACAACTTCGAGATTGGAGATTTCCTCTCCTGCAATACCTCTCCGGTGGCATCGTGCCTCCGGATAAATCACTGGCAAGAAAACTGAAACACAAGGCTCGTGGTTTTATCATACTGAGATACATTCTGTATAAAAAGTCTTACAGTAAACCTCTTCTGCGCTGTTTGGGGGATGATGAATCTCAAGTAGTCCTCTCCGAGTTGCATGATGGCGAGGGATCAGCTCATTGTGGATTCAGGGCTCTAACAAGGAGAGTTTTGCTGGCTGGCTACTATTGGCCATCTATCATGCAGGATGCTAAAGAGCTGGTGAGAAGGTGTGACCCATGCCAGAGATACAGCAACGAAATTCATGTCCCAGACATTCTTTTAGAGTCAATCTTTGAACCTATACCTTTTGCTCGATGGGGGTTGGATTTAGTGGGGCCTCTCCCGATGGCGTCCGGAGGGCGCAAAACTATAATTATTGCAATTGATTACTTTTCGAAGTGGATTGAAGCAGCCCCTCTAGCCGGAGCAACATCAAAATCCGTTATAAAATTCATTTTATCCAACATTTGTTGGAGATTTGGTGTTCCACAAAAGATAACGACAGATAATGGGCCACAGTTCGACAATAGGGAAATGGAGAGTTTATGTGCCTCAAGGGGGTATACAACATTGTTTCTCTTCACCCTTCCACCCACAAGAAAATGGTCAGGTTGTAGTGGCTAACAGAACTATACTGTCCGGTTTAAAGAAGAATTTGGAAGGAGCTGCTGGGAAGTGGCCTACTTATTTACAAGAAGTTTTGTGGGCCTACCGGACAACACCTGGGGCTGCAACACAGGAGTCACCCTTTGCTTTGGTCTATGGGATGGATGCAATAGCTCCCATAGAAGCAACTCTCCCATCATTTCGTGTTCACAACTTCTCCGAATGCGCTAACGAAGTGGCAATCAGAAGTCAGCTCGACCTAATAGAAGAAAGACGAGTTAAAGCTCACCCTTAGAGCTGCACACTATCAGGGTTTAATGAGGAGCAGATTTGCTTCTAGAGTCAAGAGAAGAGATTTCCAACCAGGAGACAAGGTATTGAGGAAAGTCTTCTTACACACTAAAGAGAAGTTTCTCGGAAAATTAGCCCCAACTTGGGAAGGACCTTATATGGTTGTTGGAAGGCTTAAACCTGGAACATATTGGCTAGAAGACAAGGATGGCAGAGTTCTGACCCACCATTGGAATATCGAACATCTCCGTATGTACTTGGAGTAGCATTTGTGTAAATATTTACTTGTTTAAACATCCATGTAAATATTTGGGGGCATACTCTTTCCTACCCTGGTGGCGCGGGGAGGTTTTAATGAGGTGTCCGGGTTTTAAATAAAATTTGATGCCTTCTTAAAAAAATTCCGAAGTGTTCTTATTTTGTCTTTTGTCACACCATCCGGATTGAAATAAAAGAGTGATGACCACTTAAACATTCATCATCGGAGAATTTAAACACTCTCACTATGAAATAACTAAGGGCTATTTAAACACTAGCCATCAAAATTGGAACAGACTATGAAAGAATGTGAGGATTATGCAAAACAAGAATATTCATTCAAACAACTTAAGTGCCTTGGCCTTCCAAGGACTTTCAAATTTTCGAAACAGAGTAAAGGATCTATCCGGTAAAATACCGGACACATTAAAAAAAAGGAGTGCCTTGGCCTTCCAAGGACTTTAGTTTAGATAACATGAAAAATAAAAAAGTAATTCATAATTTAAGGCTGAGCCTTTGAAGATGGCTCAGCTTCTTCTGTCTTCTTCTTCCTCTTGGGATCATCTTTCTCTTCGTCTGGGCTCTCCCCGGTGTTTTCTTCGTCATCAGATGAGGAGGCACTAGAGAAGCCAAACCTATCGCCTTCGGCCATTGTGTGATATGGGAGGTCTTCAGGCTCTACGTGAAGCCATAAATCCCCCAGGTTCCTCTTCGGGAACTTCTCATGAAAGAGTAGGACCATGTCCGATCTCACCTTGGCATACATTTGCTCTTGAGTGTCTATCATGTTGTTGGCATAAGCATCGATCTTGGCCAGGATTTTGGCCTCCTGCTCCCTTAGCAGATCAGCTTTCTCCCCTGCAGCTTGGGACACTGTGTTTTCAAGAGTAATCTTGTCGCTGGTCAAGTTGGTGATAATTTGGTCCTTGGCCTTGGTCTCCTCTTTCGAAGAGGCAAGATCTTTCTCCAATCCGGACAGCTTCTCCCGGAGCTCTGTGATAGTGTTCTCTAGAGTGGCAACTCTTGTGGTACTCACCTCTTGGCTTTTCTTCAGCTCTTCGTTTTCCCCCTTTAGAATGGCAGTGTTTGAAGTGGCAGTAAGAAGGTCATCGGACAGCCTCTCTTTGTCAGACTTGAGGTCTTTGATAATGTCTGCCTGATTTCGAACTTGCTTCTCCAACGCGAGCACCGGCTGAACATTGCTTAATAAAGAGTGAGCTATAACATCCCTTTCACTCGAAATAGTAAAGGTCTTACCATTAAAAGTGACTGTGTTTGAAGTGCTTGGAGGGAGATAAGGCCCAGCAAAATCATCTCTGGGGAGATTGATAAAGTACTCACCAAGCCCACCAAGACCAGTGATGTCTACCCCATCAATGCTAAGACCTCCCCCTTAGACCTCATCGGTTTGGAAGTCACCAGGTATCTCATCTGCCTGTGTTGGGTCAGTGGGGTCAGCTTGGGGGAGAGGCTCCGGAGGTCGGAGAGAAAGTTCGTCACCCTTAGAGGTCTTTTTCTTCTTGGCCTCCCTGTCTTTGCTTTCAGCTCCCCGTTTACGGTCTCTTTTGGAAGACCTTGGAGGATTTGGGGAGTGAACCTCTTGCCTAACACTCTCCTGCTCTACCGCTTCCAAGAGAGCAGCATCAATTTGACTAGGGGCTGGCCCCTCCGGATGCGTTGGAACATCCTCCTCCACCTCAGCAGGGTTAGCTCCACCCACCACTTTCTTGCCCTTCTTTTTACCTTTCATCTTACTCGGGGCCTTGGCCCGGCCTGGCAAGTAAAGTGTCCCATCCGATTCATGCGTCCTTTTGAGCACTACATCCAGAGGAGGCTGGGTGGTGAGCTCTTCCCAATTTAAGTCTCTCCGACCTGTGGTGTTCCACAGATGAGACCTTGCTAAGTTGCCCCTGGTGAAAGCAGCATGGAACCGGTTCCCCCACTTCTCAGCAGCCCAAGCGTTGATCTTGGAGCAAGTGGTCTGCCCGGTTTTCAAGTGGTCACTGAAGTCCTTGGGCAGTTCTGCTAAGGCAAAGATAAGACCAATTAGTTTAAACAAACTTGATTTTAAAAAAAAAGACAAGAATGTAGAGGAGACTTACGGTCACTCCTCCATCTGCTTGTGAGAAGACTTGGGTTGACTCCGGACTTGATTTTCTTCCCATTCTTCCAAGCACCACTTACAAACAGGAACTGGGTCCTCCAATTCCTCTCCGACTCTAGCAAGTCATCCACAGCTTTAAAGTTATCCCCCATGTTGAAATGGTAGAAGGGGATGTGGTGGTTTCTGCAGAGACTGGCCACAGCAGCAAACTCCTCCATTGGTAGAGGAATTCCGGAGAGCCTGGAAGCCATAATGCAGGACATGAGGGTGTACCAAGCATTGGGGCTCAGCTGGCTCGGACAGAGCTTTATCAGATGAAAGTATCTGACAATTTTTGGGTCCAAGGGGAATCTGAGACCCCAATTAAACAGCTTCGTGAAGATGACTATCTCGCTCAATTTGCAGTCCATGGGAGTTTCGGGGTTAATAGGGATTCTTATCTTCACGTTCTCCGGAATTCCTCACTTCGTATGCATCCGGCCCAGCTCAGCTGTGTGGATGAATGTGTAGTTGATCTTTTGCAGGGCAAGGAGGTACTTGACATTGACCTTGTGAAAATAAGGCCCCACCCTTCCTTCAAGACACTCTGGCAGATCCGGATGCCTCAAGCACAACGTTTCCTTGCCTTTATCTTTTTTGGCAGCAACAGCACTACTAGTCTGTCCGGAAGGCTCAGACTCGAATGGAGCCTCTTCGATAGAGTCCTTCATTACTTCTTTCATGATTGATAAGGGGTTTTCAGTAGCAGTGGTAAGGGGAAGGTTTAGATTTGACTCAGCCTGGCTTCCGGACTGCTGAGTTTCAGTGTTTTCTTAGTTCCTGGCCTCCGGTTGGGGCTCTGGTGCAGATGTTTCCCTCCGGGGACTTGAGCTAGTTCCCTCTGGACCGGACAGCCTGTCCTTGGGAGCTCTAATGGGCACTTCTGACCCCGCACTACTGTCTTTGGTACCCGATTTCGAAGGGGTGCCCTTGGAAGCTTGACCCTTGACCAGTCGGCCTTTTCTTCGGTCAACTAATTTTTTAGGAGAGTTTTCGGCGTCTGACCCCATAGCTAAGAAGGGGGAGGGTTTTTTAAAGCTAGTAACAGTTACGCCTGGCTCAACAACAGGTTCCGATTCTTGAACCGAAGAACCGGAGATAATGGGTGAGAGATTGGTTTGAAATAACCTTTTCGGTTTGATGCTTTTTGAAGAAGTAAAACCCTGGTCTGACTCTGTGGCTGCAGCCACTGGTTTGTCAATAGGGGAGGTGTATGAGCCTGTTGCAATGCGCCTTTCCCTTTCGACCTTTTGCGCCTTTTCTAGTTCAGAGAGGTTAAGCCACCCGCCTTTGACCAAAGCGTTCCGAGCCGTGAACATAAACAAACTGGGTAAAAATTTGTTTTGGAGAGAAAAAGCTTTGAGAATTTGCAGAGTAAAAATGAGAGTGATGGTGAAACAGTAGAAAGTATTTCAATTTATAATGAATCTGAAAAAGGAGTTTGATTCCTAGGATAATTCGAAAAGATTGGTAATGATTAAAAGACGGCGCTGATGTCACCCTCTTTAATGAAGAGGTTGCTTTTCAAAGAAGGTGGGTGCGAGATTCAAGGTGAAAAACGGCTGAAACAACCAACCAAAAAGTGACACGTGTCCCATAAACTCTGGTGAAAAACTGTTTGGATTCACAGAGTTTTGCCAGTCCGGATAGAGCCACAACACAAACAGACCTGTCCGGATTGAAACTGCCCCTAAACATCGGACTGTTTTTCAGGTTTTTGACAAAGGCATTTGAACAAACACCTAAAAAAGGGGCTCCTGATGAGTCCGAATACTGCTTCCTCTCCGGACAGGGACAGATCGGACCAAGGCCACCGGACCGGACAGACCACTTCGAATACTTAGCCTATTGGATTGTTCGAACTATGACAAAAGTACTAAAAAACCTACACACTTCTTGACTAAGCAGCTTGCTCCCCTACTAAAAGCTCATGGGTCTTTAAACATGACCCGGGTCCATTAAACATGACCCGAAAACCCATAAAGCCCAGATGTAAGGGTATAAATACCCAACCACCTGCATTAAATATGGGTAATGAAAATTAACTGCAACCAGACTGCTTAATTCTCCCTCTACTCTCTACTCAAAATATTAAACACCCATAAACTTCCACAAAACTCTGAACAAATTACCCAATTACCCTCAGACATAAATTAACCACACCAGTTCCTATGGGAGACGATGCTGATATTACGTCGAATCAATCTATTTTCCTCCCCCGAGGGAGATTGTTGAGACAACTGCATCATCTCAAACAAAATCCCTCGAATAATCCCCTCAACTGAGAGATCAAGTATCAGAAAAAGTTGATTATGAGGCCACTCAATCAAATGATGATGATGATATCAAAGAATAAGCTTCGAAAGAGTCAGATAATGCTACTCAGGAAAAAATCCACAAGCCAAAAGCAAATAAAGCTCTTATTACCATATCCAAGGAGGAAAAAGCACTTATTGGTTAAAATTTGAGGTCCCTTGATGCGAACTACGTGGTTTCTCTGAAAAATGTTTCATACATATACTACGAAGAAGGCAAAGCATCAGATTTGACAAAACAATGGGGAATGAGAGATAATATTACCCTTCGTCTTCCCAAAAAATAGGAAACACCCATAGACTGTAAAAAGACGAGCTAGTAGTCTATCCATAAATCATCAACTAGGGTTTTCGGTTCCCATTAGATCCCATGATAATTGAATTTTTTGAATGCTTGGATCTGTGCCCAACCCAAGTGACACCAAATCAATGGTTCACACTTCTTTCTGTAATCATGGCCTCCTATTTGTCCAAGATTCCAATCATCATCAAAGATTTCATATATTTGACCAAATTGTCAAAGGGACCAAAACTTTCATTTTACTAATACATTAGATGATGACCTAAAAATCATCGATGACCTTCTGGAAGCAAAAATTCATCTTCATCTCAGGAGCATGGGAAAACGGTAAAGAAATATATGAAGCCAATCCATCGAGATTGAACCACGTCTGGAGGAACCGTAAGTATTGTAATGCTACTCTTCTAAATTAAATTTTTAATTGTTGTTACCCTTATTTATTATCAACTTATATGTTCATATAAGAACTTCCGATCCGTTACGTCATCCGTCGAGCAAATCCAAATAGATATTCATTAAACTTGTCGTTTGGGATGACGCAGAATGGTACAATGCTTTCCATACATCCTTCCAACTAATCAATTTCCTCAACATTCACTTATTTCCGATAACACCTGGAGCCTTTCCTCACGAAAATTTGATGGATCAACCCAACCCTCGACAAGCTGTTAAAATATTGTTCCATCCCGACTGTAAAGTATTCTTACCCATCCGCAACAGATCAAACAGCCACCTTCCTAAAAAAAAGGCAAAAAAAGGTGAAAATGAAGCTAGTAGATTTGGTGCTAGCCCTTCAACAAATCTGAAGCCTAAACGTTCAAAAACAAAAACAAAGGAAAATATACTTTCGACCATCGAAGAAGGAACAGAGAAAGAACCTTTTCTAAAAAAGAAGAAAACTGTTACGCCTTCGAAAAATAAAAGTTCCACTAGGACCAGTCCCGAGAAGAAAGGGAAGAAAAAGAAACTTGCAACCATTGAAGAGATAATATTTGATGATGACGACGTTATAGCTACAAAGAATCAGTAAAGTCCTCAAAAGGAAAATGAAAAAACTGCAGAAGATGCTGCCAATCAACAAAAGTAAATAATTATTCTAACGGATAATCAAAGTGATGATCACTTCGATCCCGACAGTTTCATTAACTTCAACGAACCGCAAGAGCTTGTTGGAGAAGAAGATCCCATCATCCGATAGGTTCAAACTCATTTGCACAATTTGGGTAGGAGACCTGCACCTGTTGCATCCAAAGTCGCATCTCCTGAGGTTATTATTCTTACGATCTCTTTAGATCTTATCCCCCGACCTTGTCCAGTGGTTTTTCATCCAATTCCACCAAACACCGATATTATTGCTGCACTTCAACCGTTTTTCGATCTTAATACTACAACAAAAATGTTTACTCAAGAAATTGAGGCTTCTCAAAATCATTTGAAACGAATGGCCAAAGATATGGTTTGCTATAAAGCAGTTGCAGAAGCTGAGAATAAGTTGAAGGATAAATTTAGTAACCATATAAAAAATCAATTTTATGGATTCCAGATGGAAATATCTAAATTTCTCAGAGGACTTCTGTTTGTTAAAGAACATATGTAAGAACAACATCCAGTCGATAAAGAAAATCTCAACAATTCGCACCAGGAAGAGATAAATCGACTCAAATATGCACATTTTGAAGACTTAGCTGCTGAAAAGAAGAAGTTCGATGACATGCAGACTTCCATTACTAATAGCGAAGCCGAAAAGAAAAACTTAAGCATGAATAGTCACATTGAAGACTAATTTTGAGAAATAAAAACAACTTGTTGTCACTTGTGCCGAAGATGAGTGTAGCAAGGATATGTTGGCAGCTATTAACAATGGAAAAGAAGAGAAGGCCATCACACTTCTTCGAGAAATTCACGTTACATATCCTAATATAAATCTTTCCGGCTTTTAGAATGAAATTCATCTCGAAAGACTCCCCGACGGAGCTTTCGATCTTATCCCAAGTTCATCGTCCGAAGAGGAATCTTCCGAAGAAGAGTCATCTGAATAATTTTACTATCTTTTGAATTTATATTATCTTTTTGTACTTATCATATCAGTACCACAAATCTTATACTCATCGAACTTTTTTGAATGACATAAATTTATTCATGCTTAATCGTTTTTGTTATATTTACGTTTAATTGTTATTTATATTAGTCAACCAATACAAAAACATAATAAAATACTTCGAATTTGACAGTGCATTTAATGAACATAGCACTTCAAATATCACGGAGTGTGTAACACTTCGAACATCACAGAGTGTTTTATGAACATAACACTTCAACTATTACAGTGTGTTTATTGAACGTAGCACTTCGAACATAGTAGTGAAATTATTGAACGTAGCACTTCGAATATCACAGTGCGTTTATTGAACGTAACACTTCGAATATGGTTGTTTCCTCAAAAATTATATTCAACACTTCGGAATATTCTACTCTCGGTCAGCCTCAAAGATGATCAGTCTTTGATCAATTACCGAAATAGTTTAAATAGACACTTGTAAACAAACATTGGCCAAAAATGCATTTTATTGATAGTTTTGAATATGTACATAACGCCTCGTTAAAACCTCCCTGGGCCAACAGGGTAGCAAATAGTGCGCTAATCAATCAATATAAACAAATTCAAACTACAACATAACTATTCTTGGTATAAGTTCAGAAGCTGTATGTTCTACAAGTGTTGAAACATCCTCCCCTGATTATCACACATGTGATAAGACCCTGGTTTTATCCTTTCAACAACCATATAAGGCCCTTCCTGATTCGGGGCCATTTTTCTGAGGCTCTCCTCCTTAGTATGTAGGAATAATTTTCTTAACACTTTATCACATACTTTAAACTCCCTATTTTTTACCCTCTAATTGTATCTATTCCTCATAAGATTTTGATAATGGATTACATTTAAATGAGCTCGATTTCTTTTCTTACCAATCAGATCTAAACTTGCTCTTTTAGCTTCGTCATTGGATTTATGAGAATACTGGGTTGTTCTAAAAGATGACATCATAGATTCCACAGGGCTAACAGCATCCCTTCCATATGCTAAGGCAAAATGTGTTTCTTTAGTAGCTTCCCTAGGAGTTGTTCAATAAGCCCAAAGCACCTCTTGCAAATAATTGGGCTATTTTCCTGCCGTTCCTGTTAAATTATTCTTCATCCCTTCCACAATAGATATGTTTGTCATCTCCACTTGCCCATTTTCCTGAGGATGAAATGGTGTTGAAAAACACTGCCTAATTCCTTTCGAATCCCCAAAGAAGTCATTTTCTTATTATTAAATTGAGGACCATTGTCTGTGGTAATCTTTTGAGGTACTCCAAAACGATAGCAAATATTGTTTACGATGAATTTAATCGCATCTTTTGCCTTTGTTCCAGAAAATGGCTCTACTTCATCCCACTTTGTAAAGTAGTCTATGGTGTCGATTATTTCTGATCGAAGGGTATTTTGGGTAAGATTTTTAGGAATTTAATATTTAGAGTGACATGTAGAGAGATGAAGGAGGTGTGTGCTAGTAGTAAATTTTTATCACCCTCATAAATGAAAGTAGTTGGGGTATTTATACTCGATTAATGACTTGTGGGCCTTTCAGATCGTATCATGTGCTTGGGTAAAGTTTAAAAGCCCATAAGCCCAAGACAAGAAATAACTAGCAACCAACTGAGTCACAGTCCACTTGTTTGGACTGTTCGGTGGGGCATGATACTGGATATGTCCAAACAGCCCTTGAGATATATATAATAGTCAGTTTGACCTCATCAGTCTACTGCAACAATTATTATTTGTCGTCATCCAAAAGCCATTGGCAAGAGTCCCACTAAATCGATTCCCCATCTATCAAACGGAATGGTTACGGTAATAGACATAAGTGGAATTGTTGGCTTATGAACTGAATTAGAAAATATCTGGCAAGTATCACAGTTTCGAACCAAATTCTTAGCATCGTTCATGATTGAAGGCCAATAAAAACCTACAAGCAAAACTCGACGAGTTAATGCCTTAAACCCACAATGTGTTGATCTTTCTCCATCATGTAACTCTAATAAAAATTCATGAGTTTCTTTTCTATTCAAGCATCTTAGTATTGGCTTACTCGACGTTTTCTTATACAAAAACTCCATCCAAAACTATGTATCCAAAAGCTTTGTCTCGCAATTTTTGGGCTAATTTTGCATCGTCAGGTAGCTCTCCTTGAATAAAAAAAAAATCAAAATATCAGTTCACCAATCGCCTCAGACTACATCTGTGGTGACAAAAAATTCCTCAATATAATCATATTGGTCTGATTGAGTTGAAATCAAAGGACTCTCTTGCAACAAAATCCAACGATATTTTTCTTTGTAAGAAACAGTTGTTAATGAATCAGCTACTATGTTACTTCCTCGACTTATATGTTCCACAACAACGTGATCAAATAATAACATCAAATTTCGAAGCTCTCGAAGATACAAAATTAAACAATCCTTTTTTGCTTTGGAGTTTCCAAATACTTGATTTGCTACTAATTAAGAATTTGTCTATAATTTCACTAAAGTTGCTCCACATATCTTCGCAACCCTCAAACCAGCCAAAGCAACTTTGTACTCAGCTTCATTGTTCGAAGCATAAAAACCAAATTTGATAGACTAAAGCATTGTTTCTGCTGATGGAGCAATTAATTGAAATCCTGCGCTACATCCCAAAATGTTAGATCTGCCATGAGTCTAAATAACCCACATCGAATTTACTGGTAAAACATCCCCTCTATCCTCTGTATCTGATATTCTTGAATGAAATTCAACAAGAAAATCTACCATAGCGTGTGCTTTAATTACAGTTCGAGGTGTGAATGTAATATCAAAATCTCCCAATTTCACTGACCACTTATTAATTCTCCCCGATATATCAGAACGCTGCAAAACATTATCCAGTGGTAATCAAGTCTGAACTTCAATGGTATGGGCTTGAAAATAAGGGCGCATCTTTCTAGCAGCCACCACCAATGCTAATGTTAACTTATCGAGCTTCAAATATCTCTTTTCTGCTGCCACCAAACTTTTGCTGACATAGTACACCGGCTTCAGAATTCCTGAATCTTCGCTTATTGATACCGCACTTACTGCAAGATCTGATGCCCTAATGTATAAAAAAAGACGTTCTCCACTTTGAGGCTTATATAAAATCTCCGGTGATGATAATAAATTCTTGATGCTTGTAAACACCTCTTCAAAATCCGAAGTCTATTCAAATTTCTTCGGCCCTCGCAACACTTGAAAGAAAGGAAAACATTTATGAGAGAATCTAGAAATAAATCTATTAAGTGTTGCTAACCTTCCTGTCAGAACTCTTACTTATTTGATAGTTCAAGGTAAGTTCATTGCCACTACAACTTTCAACTGTTTTAGGTCAGCCTCAATCCCTCTTTCAGTGATAACATAACCCAAAAACTTCCCTAATCGAACTCCAAATGTACATTTTTCAGGATTAAGCTTCAGCCTTATTGCCCTTAGATTCAAGAATGTC
Source organism: Limnanthes douglasii subsp. nivea (assembly GCA_036936605.1). NCBI lineage: Eukaryota > Viridiplantae > Streptophyta > Magnoliopsida > Brassicales > Limnanthaceae > Limnanthes > Limnanthes douglasii. Next base: position 181,171,331 of record JAUPFV010000003.1, read on the forward strand.
TCCTCAAAATCTTCTAAGTGTACTTCGTCCACTAAGCTTTTTACCACCATGACATCAATGTATACCTCTATGTTTCTTTCATTTTGAGTGGCAAACGCTTTGTTCATTAACCTCTGATAAGTGGCTCCGGTATTTTTCAATACAAAAGGCATAACCTTATAGCAATGTAAACCCCTGTCAGTGATGAATGTAGTGCATTCTTGATCCTTCGGATCCATCTAGATCTGATTATATCCCGTAAAAGCATCCACAAAAGTTAATATTTTGTTTCCCGAAGTGGAATCAATCAGCTGATTAATTTGAGGAACAAGAAATGGATCTTTAGGACATGCTCGATTTAAGTCTGCAAAATCCACACACATTCTCCACTTTCTATTTTTCTCCTTGACCACTATTAGATTCGCAATCCATAAGGGATATTGCAACTCCTTTATATGTCTGACCCTGGATAAGTGATCTACTTGGGAAATAATTGCTTCTGTTTTTTCTGACAAAAATGCCCTCCTATTTTGGATTACAGGTTTCACCCTCAGATTTACAGCTAAACTATGACAGGTTACTTCGATCGGTACACCTACCATATCCTTTGTTTTCCAAGTGAAAACATCCAGATTATAAGATAAAATTTGTAACAGTTGTTGACGTAAAATTGGGGTTAGTAAGGTTCCTATTCGAAGTGATTTTCTTTCAGAAAAAGTATACTCCTCAATCTCTTCACTTACTGTTATAGATCCTGGGGTTTCCTTCGGATCGTCAACCCTTTCATCAAAATTCAAGCTCAACCCCTCTTACTGCTATCCATTCATCATATCTCCATTGTTGGATCCTCGAATCCAAAGTGCAATGGCATAATATTCCCTTGCAACTTTTTGGTCGCTTCGAACGACCCCCACACAGTCACCAACTACATATTTAAAAAATTGGTGAACTGTTGACATAATGCCATACATCTTTGACAACCAATACCTTCCAAAAATAGCGTTATAACTTGTGGGACAGTCCACCTCCATAAAGAGCACTTGAACTTTCTTCTTGAAGGATTTATTTCCCAAACTTACCTCCCCCTCGAATTCTCCTATTACATGTGTCGTCACATCAGTGAAACCAATGATTGTGCGCTCTGAATGAGAAATACGAGGAGGATTGAGAATCTTATTATATGTTGCTTTAAAAAGGATATTTGCAAAACTCCCGATATCTATGAGCACGCGTCTAATTTCAACACCAGCAACTTTTACCCCAATAACTACCGCGTCTTCATGCAGCCCTAGAATACCTCACAAATCATCCTCATCGAACAAAATAAAAGAAATATCTTTCTTGTCATCCAAATGAGTGGATATTCTCCCCTCAATCTGAGTTTTCAAATTGACAACATGTCTTTTCCTCGAACAATCGGTATTACCAGTCATGGAATCACCCCCAAAAATGGCCAATGACTCGAAATACTCAGACAGACTTCGAATATGTCCTTTATTTATTGGCTCTTGACTGCCATCGAAATTATCCTATCCGGATTTAAATCTAAATACTATGAGACATCATCAAACTCATCAAACTTTGAATCTAGAATCATTAAATTTTCAACTTGTGTATTTGGGTTGGCTGATTGTGAATTTAATGCTGGATGTTTCGATGCGTTTCCCTTCAATAAGTCAGTAGTTTTCCATTCTCAATCAAAATTTGGATTTTTTTTTCAAAGAAATGCAATCATTGGTGTCATGTCCAATGTCATTGTGGTATATAGAGAATTTATTGTTCCGGTCCTCCCTTGGCTTGTTGATTGGAGTGGGCTTCCTGAAATTTACGTAGCTCTTAGTTTTATCAAAAATTGCAGCCACGCTTTCAGTCAAATCTGCATAATATTCAGGCCTTACCCACTGATTCAGCCTCGACCTATTGAAGTTATAGGATGGGTCTTGATACAAATATCCCCTGGTTCGAGGTGGTAAGTTGTTATTCCTCGGACGCGGTTGCTGATTAGCATTTAAAGATTTCCCTTGGTTATGGGACACCTGTCATGAATTCTTTGGAACGTTAACTGCTCCTCCTTGGATCCTAGTCGATTCTTTAACTTTGATTTGATCTTCAACCTGAGCCACTAATGCTCTAAAAGTTAAATCCCTCATTTCCATTATCTCTTTAACCAGTTCCCCTGGAAATAACCTTTGGCGAAAAGCTGCCATCGCCACTAACTCTTCACGGTTATGTAAACTTGCCTTTGTCAAAATAAATCGCTTCGTGTAATCCTTCAATTTTTCTCCAACTTCATGCTTGCATTAGATAATTTTATCACTGTTTGCTCTCATCTCTTTGCTACCAACAAACTGCATTCGAAAAGTAATATAAAAGTCTCTAAAATTCAGAATAGATCTTTTTGGAATTCGGTTGTACCATTTCAAAGTTGTTCCTTTAAAAGTGTGTGAGCAAGCCCGATATACCAGCCTGTCGTCATCCTCGAAATTCATCACATAATTTTTTACTTGTTCAGTGTGATCGTTCAGATCCTGCATCCCATCGAACTTTTCAACCTTTTCGATATCACAAATCTTTGGAAGCATAATAGATCTGATTTCACTTGTCAATGGAGAATTCCTCCCATCGACACCTTGAACATATTGATCTTTAGTTCCCATGACTGCATATAAATTCTGATAAGCCTCATCATATTGATTCGATGTGTTTCCTTCACACCAATTAGAGTCTCTCAAACATCGAGGGATATTATCTCTCCTAGATTTGTTCTTTTTTTTATATTTTCGAGGTTTTTCCCTCTCTTCTTTCGAATAATCCCTATACCTTTTAAAACCTGATCCAGAGCTCTCAACCTCATCATCACTAGATGTGACACACTTTTGCTTATCTTGTTTTTTTTGTTTGAGAGTGACGCTCTTTTAGAGCTTCGAAGCGCGCCTTCTTCTGTTCATTCCTTATCTGACGATCAATGCAAGATCGATTAGATTGCTTTCCAATCTTAGTTTTCTCATTCATTTGTCTCACTTCGGACTTCAACTTTGCCGAGTGGATTTCCTATTCTCTTTGTTCATATTTCTCATTCAAAGCGTTTATCTTATCTAAGAGCTGATTCATTCGTACTTTTATATCAGATTGAGTTTGGCGGATTAGAACAGATCCTTCTGGTCTATTATCTATCTTATGCAAATCTTCTTTTAAAGTCTCGATAGCTGATCAAACCAACAAATTTTTTTCTAGATTCATCACAAAGTTTCAAGATTGTTTTTCTAGATTGATAAAATTCGAACTAGTAAAATTGACACTGATTGTCAATCGTCCATAGTGAAGTCGCCAATTCGGTAAGTTTGATTATTTGGAATCACTTTAGTAAACCAGAGAAGTAAGGTTTTTAGAGAGAGAAAATCGAAGTACACAAGTCTTCTAACTCAGAAATCCAACCCCTTTATTAGTTCAGCTTTGACCTTTTATATAGAGGCGCAAAGACTTAGCTTACAACTGAAAACAGTTACATAAAAAGGGTAAATTGCACTCTTAGTCATTGACTAAAATACATAATTCTGAATTCCTCATCTAACTTTATCATTTGTTACATAATGTTCTATTATTTACATTTTAGTCCCTGAATTTCCATTTTCTTATCATCATCAGTACGGATGGACTCTCTTGTAGTAAGATCCATGGGTACTCCTCCGAATAAGCAATAGTCGCTACAGAATTTGCAACAACATTTTTCCTTTGATTAATATGTTCGACTGTCAATTCATCAAACAATAAACCAACCTCCGTAATTCTCGTAAGTACTTGACAAGTTTATCCTTCTTAGCTTAAAATACTCATAACATGTGATTTGCCACAAGTTGCAAATTCTTTTTTTAAAGGAACTCTTTTTGCCCTACAAATACTTGAAAGCTTTAAACCAGCTAAAGTTGTCTCATACTCTGCTTCATTATTTGATGCACTAAATCTGAACCGTATGGCATGGTACGTAGCTTTCCCGGAAGGAGAAAGTAACTGTACTCCTGTGTTTGATCCCAAAGCACTAGAGCCTCCATCAGTTCGAACTATCCACTCTACTAGTGTTGATAATGTACTCGCATCACTCTTTTCCTCATCGAAGCATCTCGAATGGAATTTAACAATAAAATCTGCTGAAACTTGCGACTTAATAGACGTTCGACGAGTAAAATCAATGTTATAATCTCCTAATGTGATGGACCACTTCGTCATTCTTCCAGAAATTTTTGGCCTTTGAAGTACGTTTTTAATAGAAACGGCGTTCAGACAATAATCGAATGTGTTGAGTTACTATTTTGCCTTAATAAATTGTTATAAGAGAATTCTAGAGAGTGAAAGAGATAGAGAGTTTTTAGAGAGAGAAAGTACAAGTACAAATGAGTTTCAAAGAAAAAGTATTCAACCCTTTTATTAGAGTAGCATTTCCCTTTATATAGAGGAGTCAAGACTTAGTCTCAAATTGAAATCTGTTACAAAAAAGGACTAATTGCTGTTTAGTCCTCAACAATTATACATAGTTACAAATATTCTCTAAAACTTACATCAATTACAATTTAAGGACAAAACTTACATTACTTACATTATTTACAATTTAGTCCTCAAAATCCTATTTCCCTATCAGAATGAACCTGAAAATATGGACGCATCTTTCTGGCAGCTACAACTAAAGACAAAGCCAACTTTTCTTGCTTCAAATATATTTTTTCTGAAGCAAGTAAAATCTTTCTCACATAATACACCGGTCTTGGATGTCCATCTACTTCCCTGACTAATACAAAAATGATTGCATAATCGAGATAAAAACAACTGCTCTCCTATTTGGGACTTAGACAAAACCTTTGGAGATAATAAATGTTCTTTGATAGTTTAGAACACCACTTCACATTATGGTGTCCACAAAAATTCTTTTGACCGTCTCAACAATTGAAAAAATGTTGCACACTTATCTCAAGATCTACATATAAATCTATTTAGAGCTATCAGGCTTCATGTTAAAATTTGCACCTCTTTAACTCAAAGAAAATGGGAAATTGATAGCAAAGCTTTCAACTAATCAGGGTCAGATTTTATTCTTTCTTCACTTATATCATATCCCAAGAATTTCCTTGACCTGACGCCAAAGGTACACTTCTCCAGATTCAGTTTAACTGAATGACTTAAATTTGAGAAAGTTTCTTCCAAGTCACGAAGGTGCTCGTCATCTACCAAGATTTTGACTAACATATCATCAATATAAACCTCAATTTTCCTTCCAATTTTATTGGCAAAATATTTATTTACAAGTATTTGATATGTAGCTCCAGCATTTTTGAGGCCAAAAGGCATAACCCAGTAATAGTGCAATCATTTGTCATTAATAAAAGTAGTACTTTCTTGATCGTTAGGATTCATCTGAATTTGATTATACCTAACGAAAGCATCCATAAAAAATACCTTATTTTCCGATTTCGAATCAACAATCTGATCAATCCTTGGCAAAGGAAACAAGTCCTTTAGACATGCTCTATTTAGATCGGTGAAATTGATACACATCATCCATTTCTCGTTCTTATTTTTAACAATTATAGAATTAGCAGTCCACAATAAATAATGTGCTTCTTGTATATGCACTTCCTTTGATAACCAATCCACTTCTGCCACGATCGCCTCAGACTTTGTTACGGAAAAATTCTTCCGCTTTTGAATGATAGGTCTAGTTTTTAGATTAATGGTCAAACTATGACATATCACCCCGGAGGCAACCCCGACTACATCTTCGGTTCTTCAAACAAAAATCTCTAAATTGTTAAACAATTACCACAACAATTTATAATATAAACTAGATAACAAAAACATCCATATTCGTAAACGTTTCCCATTAGAAAACTCGTATATCTCTACATTTTTATCAGCCACCAATAAACCCGTGGTCTCCCTAGGATCATCCACCTTGTCAGCGTCCAATGAAGATCCCCCTAATTTTTATTCTGACATTTGCTCCGTATAGACACATTTTTGTGTGTAAAGCTGGCACATAACACTCTTTAGCCACTTGCTAATCACTTCAAACTACTCCGACACGATCCCCAATCATATACTTCAAACATTAATGGACTGTGAAACTATAACATGCATTATGGATAACCACGATCTTCCAAAAATATTATTGTAACTGGTCTGAAAATCCACCACCATAAACAAGACTTGAACTCTCTTCTTGGACAAACCACATCCTAACATAAATTCTCCAATGACTTACGTCGTTACCCCCGTAAAACGTAATATGGTACGTTCAGAACAGATAATTACAAGTGGGACACGTATCTTCTTATATGTTGACATAAATAAAAAGTTGTTGAACTACCAGTTTTAATGAGTATTCTTCGGACTTCAATACCTGTTATTTCCACATTGATCACCACTGCATCGTTATGTAGACCAACTATGCCTCTCAAATTATCCTCATCAAACAAGATGAAAGTTGTGACATTCTTCTCATACGAATAAGTGGACATGTTTCCCTCTAGTTGAGTTGTTAAGCTCACTACATGTATTTTCTTAGAGCTGTTGGTTTTTCTCGCCATTGTGTCTCCTCTAAAAAATTGCTAAGGATTCAAAGTACTCATATAGCCTGCGAACCTTTCCATGTACCACTGATTCATTCACAACCATCACTGTCCTCCGACCCGCATCTGGGTCCAAGTATCCCGAAGACACATTGAGCCCTCCTTAGAATCAACAATCATTAGCATATTCTCCTGCTTTGAAGATACATTCACAACATGTTGTGCAAGTGTACTCAGATTATTCCAACAACTCCCCTGTCCTTTGACAAAGGTTGTCATTTTCTATTTTCCAATCAAAATCTGGATCTCATTCTTTAAAGCTATGAGATCATGCCCCACGTCATTATGGTACTTACAGAAGTTTTTGTTTTGCTCCTCTCTTGGTCTATTTGTCGGTACTGGTTTTCAAAAATTAATATGATTTTAGCTCTTTAAAAAAATCCACATTCTGAGTTAATCACGTAAAATATTATGGCCTTACCCACTGATTTGATTTGACCCGAAGTGGTTGATTGCTTGAATGCTGAGATGACCTTGACCAGTTGGTATATAAGTATACACTTTTAGCCGTGATGGGATAACCTTGACTAGTAGAGGTGTTTCCTTGCCCTGAATGCCTCTGGGATGAACTGGGTCAAATCTGAACCCTTGTTGATTCATCCACTTTAATTTGCTCCTCAACTTGAGCCATTAAATCCCCAAAAGTTAATGACATTATCCTCGTATTTTCATGAGCTAAATCACCAGCAAGCAACCCTTGTCTAAAAGCTGTTATGTTACTTATTTGTCATAATCGTCCAACTTTGTCTTTGTCAACAAAAAACGTCTAGTATAGTCTTTTATTTTTTCTAGTAACAGCTTGTTTACATTGAATTATAGTATCACTATTTTCTCGCATTTCCTTGCTTCCCACAAATTGTTTTTAGAAAGCTGTGCAGGAAGTTCCGAAGTTGGTTATTAAACCCCTCAAAATTCTATTGTACCATTTTAATGTTGTACCCTTGAAAGTTTTTGAAAACGCTCTAAACACCAACATATCATCATCCTAGAAATTCATCTTGTAGTTCTTCAATTGTTCAATATGGTTATCAGGATTTTGCGTACCATCAAATGTTTCTACCTTCAAAATGTCAAAACGCCTTTGAAGAGGTATTAAAATGATTTCAAATGACAACGACGAAGTTCTCCACTCTACTCCTTCTATATATTGATTAGCTGCAATTCCACTTCCCATAATTGCATACGAGTGAACTCTATATTATAAATCCAGATTTATCACATTTCTTAGATTTATGCTCTCTTTTGGATTTCTGAGGTCGACTATCCTCCCTCCTCGAAGAACGCATGTCCTTCTTTCGCCTATAAAACTCTTCAGAGTCTGACTCAAAAGATTCACTTGTATCGCTTTGTGCATATTAATGGTTATCCTTCTTCTTCTTCCTAGAAGAACAATATCTATTTTCTAATTAAAACTGCATTTTTCAATGATTACCTCGTGCTAGGTGAATGTTATGAAAATCATCGGATGGATTTTCCAAATCTTTCTTTTTATTTACTCGTCGCACTTCAGATCGTATCATACCATATTGGAGTTGTTATTCTTTTAGATGAAGCTGATCGTTCAAATCAAGCTAGTTTTTCCAGTAACTGGTTCATTGATTTTCCTCATTAAATTGCTCGCATTGCTCATTTTCTTGAATTTTACCTTGATTTTAGGCTTAAATCGCTGCTTCGTCCTTCGACTATCACGTTTTGTGTTATTTATTCCCTCAGTGAAAACATTACAGATGAGGATTCCTTGACTATCAAAAATTTATAATTTCAGTCGTCGCGTGTGGTTCTTGTCCTGGTGCTGCCACGTGTCACCATAGTTAAATGGTTTTTGTTCCATAGATAGTACCTCGAGTTTTAATTCCACTTTTACTCTTTGAATTTAATTTTTTTTTCTCAAAACAGAATATATCAAAATTTGCTATACTCTGTTTTTCTTTTCTTTTGTTTTTCGTTTCTTTTTTCTAAAAGAAATATTGGAGCAATCCTTACCAAGTAGCTTTCTTTCTAATTCATCCTCAGAAGTTATCTAATCTTCCAAAATTTGCGGTCACCCAATCAAACCTTGATGCTCTCTGCAGCAACGCCACATCCCAATAAGCAAACTCCACTCCAATAACCAAGCATCCCAAACTCGATTTCATTAAAATTCAATCACCACCATGCCCATTTTTACAGATACTCCGTCTCCATTAGGCAAACATTATTTCCCAACAAAAATCCTAAATTTCTCAACACAAACACTACTCACCCACTTAATCCAATTCTCAGGATAAAAACCCATATTCGTTTCATCTTCCTACTAACTCTACCGATGAATCAAAGGAGAAATTTTTTTGGGTTGTTGTCACTTTGATCATTGGCACTACAGTTGGCCTTGGAATGCTTGGTTTACCTGCTGTCATTTTTATTTTTCAGGAATCCAATTCAACCGAAGTTTCAGAATTTTTCAAAAAAAGTTTGAATTTACCAGTTTTTCTTTCTGCTTTGTTCTTGTTTTTTACAAACTATGGTGCCTTTTTAGAGAAATATGGAGGAGGCTATGGTGCCTTTTTAGAGAAAGAAATTTCTAAAAAAGAATCGATGCAGAACTATGGATCCTTTTTAGAGAAAGATGGAGGAGGCTTTAAAGGCCAAGTAAAGCTTACTGGTTTAAAAATGGGGATAAGACATCACAAAATTCTTATGGACTTACCAAGTATCTAGGTTCCCATTATTTTCAAATCATCTTTCAAACTTTACAATATATATATATATATATATATATATATATAATCAGTGGATTGATTTTCCAGTTTTAAATATATATATATACAAGTACATGGGGTAAAAAGCACTGCTAGTCCCCCATGTTTAAACGTGTCAATCTCTCAAGCTTCACATGTGCGGGGGGGAGACTGTATTTGCAAATTTATAAAACAAAGGGGATAAGTTTTATGCAGATGTGAATGAAAGGGACTAAGTTGATACAAGTGATAAACATGGGGGACTAACAATGCTTTGGAATTATATATACAAGTGGATTGATTTCCAGTTTTAAATATATATATATATATATATATATATATATATATATATATATATATATATATATATATACGAGTACGTGGGTTGTTTTGAACTTAATGAGTATACAAGCACCTATCTAGTTTTGTTCTCTGCTTGCAGAAATGGGTTCAATTCTAACATTATCTACAGAACATTTTTGTGGTTTTGATTCAAGGTTGGGCTAAAAAGTGAATTCCTAAAAATATATTTAGTGGAAGAAAACGAAAAGGCTGGATGGATAAAAGAAGCAGTAGCGATGTTGCTAGCTCTTCTTACAGTGGTTTAATTATTGTTTTGCCGCATCCTTAAGTTTCTATCTATTATATTCAAGATTACTTATTGTAGTAAGTTTAAAGATGATAAAGGGAAAATTGGGTTTGTTCTTGAAGTTATCTGTTTGAGAATAGTGAAGATAAATTGAGTAACTAGAATAGATTTGGGAACAAATCTGAATCACATGAGTTCTAACAAAATGGATTCGGTCATGGAAGTTTTTAGAAAACCATAGTTAAAAAAGGGAACGAAATGTAAAAAGAAAAAGGGAACAGAGTATCACAAATTTTACAATACTCTGTTTTCTAGAAAAATTTAAAAAAAAATAATAAATAAATTCAAAGGGTAAAAACGAAATTAAAAATCGAGGGACTATCTGTGAGACAAAAACCATTTAACTATGGTGATATGTGGCAGCATCATAGCAAGAACCACACGCAGGGACTGAAATTATAGATTTTTGATAGTCAAGGGATCCTCACCCGTGATTTTTTTGTCGAGGGACTAAATGACACAAAATGTGATAGTCGAGGGACGAAACATCGATTTAAGCCTTGATTTTATTCTCTAACCAACCCTAACTCGAGCACCTCGTTTTCTACCAATATTTCTGGATCAATTCGGATTTCTGGATCCATTATATTTTTGTTATTCAGTCTTGTATCTTTAAGGTTTTAGACCTGATATCTAGGTACCAAACGATCTCCCACTCTAGTCGTCAATGACAAGTATAAATATTTTTGGAGGAGAAAAAGAGGTCTAACAATAATTATTGAGAGATTTTTTAGAAAAATAAAATAGTTATAGTTTAGAGAGAGAAAGTAAACAAAACTACCAAGTGTTAAATAATGTCCATCTCTCTTATTCCAAAACAAGTCCACCTATTTATAGGCAAGATAGTTACAAGTAACAGAATTAGTTAGTGGAGTGTATACTTCCCCACATTATTACTTTATGCAATCATAGTTATTACAAATTACATATTTAATCATTTATATTTACATTTTATACCATATCTCTCTTTCACCTATAAAATACTCAATTAAATATTTATCAAGTAATTATTTTTACTCCTCAATGATAAACCAAGAAAACAATGTAACAAAAGTTGGAACTACATACCTTTATCATGTTATTTGTGATTGGTTTTGCTCAATTTTTATTAACTTTTCTTGATGTGTCATCAGAAAAGTATTTCTTGATAATCTTTCATTATTCTCCTTCTTTTTCTTCTATTTCTAAATGTTCGGGTTCAAAGTTTTTTGTTTGTAGTGGAATATGATGGTTTCCATGTTTTAAACCAAATATAATCTTGACATCATTGGTTGTAAGTCGTAACAACATTTTCCCCAATTTGAAAGCTTAATTTTCATCATCATATTTTTTTTTTATTAAATTTACAATCAAATCCCAATTCTTTTTGTAAAACATCTTTTAATGTTTCAATATTTTAGTTATTTACCATTTTATTTAATTTCTAAGTTTGATATGCTTTTTAATAATTTATTTTAACTTCCACTTACCATTCTTTATTTTATTATAAGAAAATAAGACTCAAAATTTATTTTAAAATTAATTATCTTTTCTAGTGATAAGAGATAAAGTAATATAAAAATAAAAAATAAAAATCATACACTTATTGTTTTTAACAAAATATAAACCCCTGCATCTGGCGGGACGGGGGGCTCCAGCCCCTGGTAGCCCCCGAGTGGCTCCGCCACTCTCAGTGATACTGGGCAATGATCAACTAGTTTCTTGGAATGTACAAGCGGCTTCAGTAGCGGCTCACTACTTTCAAGCTACATGTTTAGGAGATGACCAAGCTAATTACATGATCCACTGAGGGAATTCATAGTTACTAACGGGTGAGCAAAGTGAATTCTCTCGGGGAAGCTTAAGTGTGTGGAAAAAATTGTGATTTACTCTCTGACTCAAATTATAAGACGTTTTGGCTTTGGGTGCACTAATTAAGGAATGCAATCATTGTTTTTGAAATTATAAAAAGCTTCTCTATTTTCCACAAATCACCTTTTTGTTTAATATAGATTGAGAACAAGATTTGAGTAAATAGAATAAATGATAGAGGACAGAAATGTAAATCAATAATTAATATCATTTTGAAATGTGAGAACGCCATTTAATTTGGGACACCTACTTTTTTCTAGAACGTCATTTAATTTGGGACACCTACTTTCTTCCTTAATTGTTATCACCATTTCCTCTTTCTCATGAGAGTTTGGTGTTCTTTTTTCCGTGCTTTCCCTCTTGTGTTTTGGTGAGTTGAACAACCTTGATTTATTGCGTCGGGATCTTCTCTTCCTTGTCAATTTATTTCGTTTGATTCTGCGTCGAGATTCTCTTCCCGAAGATTCATCGGTAGTGAAATCGGTGGAATCGTCTGGGTCTTGTTTTGAAGAACGCTTGACCCTCATTTCCACTTCCCAAACTGGTTCGAGTTCCCGGCGGCCTCGGCCATGGGATTTGTTCATGTTTTGATCCTCACCCGAAAATTCTTCTCTGTCGGTGTCATTCATATGTTATGTGTCTTTCCCTTCTCGGGTCGTTTTTCCGTTCAACGCTTTTTCCTTTTCAGCATTCAGCTTCGCAATCTCATCCATTAGCTGTCGGGTCGGGGAATCTCTCGCCTTCAGACAATGATCCAGTTCGGGTTGAACCTCTCTCGATCCTGTCCCCAGTCATCTCATCGTTCATATTTCGGTTAGTCGTGATTTTGAGGAAAAAGTGTGACCTTCAGGTATCACTCTTCTCCCACAGACGGTTTTGGTAGAAAAAAAATGTGACTAAAGTAGGAATCTTGGATCTAGTGTTTGATGTGACTAGAGAGAAGAGTGTAGAGAGATAAAGTAGAAAGAGAAAGTATTTAATAATACCCACCAACCCAGAAAAAAGGGCTCCCTTATATAGTGGGTGAAGTGGCCCCCATCTTTTTCTTTTGTGGTCCTTCCACTTTTACGACTTGGTCCCTCACTTTCCCTAACTTGGGAATATTCTCCTCTAACAATTAATTAATACAAAAAGAGGACAAATACATTTTTTTCACTTAATAATCTATATTTCTAAACTCTAGCTTGGTTATTTATTGCCTCATCAGTACTATCTTTAACACGTATAAATTTAAATTTCTCTTTATGTACCACCCGATCCATAATTTAGGCTTATTGCCCGCACGACCAACATCTAGTTTCACACAACCCTTATAAAAATACGATGCCTTGTCTTTCTCTGCCCAAAACTCTTTTTAGATTCTCTAGACTCGCGTTGGGTTGCAATATGACCCCATTTCTCTAGCCTGCCCATTATGGCCCACAAAATATATCAATCTTACATTCGCCCGAGCCACTCTTGGTCAAACTACTTATGCTTTTCTTGGTTCTCTATCTTTTATCTTCCCTCATTTATCCTTTTTGGATTTATTTAGGGAATTTAAATACTTTTGGCATACTGCACATGTGGTTGATGCACTTTAGTGCACCTTTGACCCAAAGTGATTTGTTGTTCGCGTGTGGGCATGTCCATAACATAATCATTATCCTTGTGGCTCCTCATGTGCATCTCATATTGTCCGCCTTTGACACTTCTTATATGGTCATCTGTGTGCCACTTTATAAAGGTATAATACCATCACTCTTACAACCTACAGTATCTTCCACATACCATCAATACCTGAAGTAAGTAGTCGGATGAGAGATACGCATATTCTGAGAAAATCATAAAGCAACTTGAGTAAATCTGACCGACTCTCTAAAAGAGTCGACCCAAGGCTAACATTCAAAAAATCAATCTAAGTTAAAAGCCTGAAGTATGAAAGAAGACCACGAAAACTTGTTTCCTTTTCATTTTTTACATTAGCTCTTTAAATTTCACTATCATCTGGCATGCTATTCTGTTGGGAATATTGTTTAGAGATTTCCGGATAAACTCTGAAGTCTTGTTTTAACAATTTCAGATTGAAATTATTTTGGTGGTTCTCCAAAATTTTCAACCGGATAAAATGAGAGCTTTTCTTTTGAACAACGAGAATGAATTTTTATTGTGTTCTTTTCTGTTACAGAACCATACTTATTTATTCAACCAAAATACTCCAACTGTAAAACAGTTTTATGTCCAAAAACGGTTAAAATTTCAAATGATAAACTGACTAAAAATTCAAATTCAAATTCGAATTATTTTTCCAAATTCAAATTTCCATGAATTTTCTTAATAGCCTTATCATTCAAAATAAGTCTAACCCGAACAAGGATCCGTCCATTGGACCCACTAATCATAATATATTCTAACAAGCGTGTACTCCACGCTCTCCGACTTACTCGATAATATATTATGACTACATTGGTCGACTAGATAATCCAATTACACTAAAATATCCAACATATTCTAACAAGTTACCCAACTCATTATAACCCAAGCTCATGTTTATCCAACAAAAGAGAGAAAGGTGGAGTGATAACGTGCCCGGTACTAGAATTAACAAATCGGTAGATAAAGGGCCTCCTTACACAAATTAAAGGAGGCTGAGAAAGATTAGCAAGTGGCAACGCCCATCCAGAACGTAAGGCAGAACTATATGATGGGACATGTCCAAGCATTGATTCAAATATATAGTTCCGTTCGGACATGATTTACTCTATCCAAATTAGGAGAAGTACACACCCACAAGGAGTTAAAAGACAAACTAAGTATTCGTCTTCCATTTAAGCTCACCCTTGCATTTCATCCTCTGGTCACCCTCGCGCTCCTCGGCCAACATTCCTAGCTACTATATCAGAATCGTTCCCTCATAAGTCTCGACCACAGATAGAAGGGGACTTTAAGTCTGTCTGCCACCCTCAGAGATTGCCAATCGTTGGACAAGCTGTAAATAACTCCTTGCAAGTGCGTAGCATCCCTTCTTGATCTCTGGCTCGAGCTAATCTACATCTCGCAGAGTGCGGGATTTTTTATGATCAACACTAAACGGCTCAAATGATTTGGGCAGGTTAAACCCTTCAGCTATCTCCCTAAGTTGCTCGTGATAGAGTTGGCTAAGAGATTCGTCAGAAGCAACAGAATCAACGAGAGTGGAGGTTGAGGTATCTCCCTTCGCCCTAACCTCATCATCTGTAAGCTCAACCAATTTGACAAGGAAAACACAGAAAAAAGAACCATAAAGTCAAAACTGAGGGAATATATGGATTTCCTCACTTGAACAAACATAGCACGATTGCGACACTCAAGAACATCGGTATAAGGGATAATTATAATTTCTTAGGACTTTTTGGCAAGTTTTGCCTCATGTTCTGCTGCTTTTCACCTTCCGCTGGATGAGTTTCTATCAAGTTCTTAAGATTTTTCAAGGACAAATCATTTTTTCTCAATATTGGCCATATGGGTAGCCTTTTCAATAACCAATAACTTTCGCAACCTCTTACACCTCTCATGCAAGATCTTCTCAGTCTCTTCCGCTTTCTCAACATTATTCTTCAACCGAAAATCCTCGATGTCAACAAAACAAGGGACATAAACGGTGGAAAAAAGACCTTTTTCAATAAGGACGACATCTTGGTAAGAAGAAAAGTACTCCTCCATTATGGCCATGGCCAGGGCTGTTATCGGTCCGGTTCGGTCCGGATTTTGCCGGAACCGGACCGGACCGCTGAGCTTATCGGTTTGGATCGAACCGATAAGCTTTCGATTATAATATTTGGAACCGGACCGGATCGGTAAGAATCGGTTCGGTCCGGTCAGGTCCAATTCCGGTCTCGGTTCGGTGCGGTCCGGTTTCGGTCCGGTTTTTTTCGGTTTTTTTCGATTTGTTTTCGGTCCGGTTCAAACGGTTCGTTTCGGTTTGTTATCGGTCCGGTTTGATCCAAAAAAATTAAAAAAAATCTAAATAAAATAATTTACAAATTTCAAGTAAAAGAAATTTAATTTCATTAAAAATCAGATTTGCGTCAGATTTTGGGGTTATTTTTTAATCACTCACCATCTATATATACCTATATTATTTTAAGTTAACTAAAACTATTTTGTATATTATCTAGTACTATTACTTAAATACTTAATACAATTCATTTGTTTTGTTTGTAATTTTATTTAGCCAACCCTATCCTACTCAATGATTTGGGTTATCAATGTGTGGTAAACACTATACATATTTAAGTAAAATGTTAGAAAACATATTTAAAACTACCGTAAAAGCTGCTGTTGAAGTAGTTGTTGTTGATTCAAAGTTACAAACACATAGATAGTGTACCATTTCAATTTCAAGCACAAAGAAAAATTACAACGTTGAATTACTCGTTACTACAGAATATCATTTTCTTCTTCTCTGCCACTATATTATCGCGAATTCGATCTGATTTTTGTTTCATTCCATCAACCAATTTCACAGTATCCTCTGCTATCTGCATTGTCGACAAGTAAACTTCTAAAAATTCAAACCATTGGCCTGGCCTAGCGCCATGCTCTCTAAATTCACCTCCATAGAAACTGTATAATTCAAACCTAACATGAGAACTTGAATATAAAACTTTTCAATTCAAAACTTTATATTATCAAATACAAAACTATTGTGCTAGTCCATTGACTAAGCCATACCCGGAAAAGGAAGACAAATGAATACTCAGTTAGCACTTCAGAGAGACCAGTGGGCAAAAATCTCCAAGACAAAGCCCTATGATAATAAAATACATTGAAAACTAATGGCATAAATGAATTACCAGTAACAGTAACACCAATCATAGACATCATAGACCTGGGCGAGAGAAACCCAATGTTAAGTTTGACCCAGTAGTTCTTCAGAGCCGTTGTCTTGACCTACATAAACAAGAAAATTTTCACAGTCCAAATTGTGAATCCGCTGAGACATACACACTAAATCAAAATTTGAGCTTTAAAATTAGTGTCATCAAATACCTTGAAAGCAATAAAATGGTGAGTCCTGTTAGACAATAGCAAAGAACAAGAGAGATTCTCCATCGATTCAGCTATAGTAATTTCACGACAGAAAATTAGGAGATGTAAAACTAGAAACTGATGAAAATACGAGTACAAGAAGTCTCAATCTGCCTATTAGTGGCAGCTATAGTATATTAGCAGGTTAAGATGCTGACCTGCCGACTAAAATTTTACCAACACCATTTTCTGCGGCAATTTTAATGATGATCTGCCTACGAGGTTTTCATAGAAAGTTAAGAGGCTGTTCCATTTCAAAGATCTCAACCATAACACTTAAACTTTAAACACTAACAAATATTAAACAGCATTTAAACCAAATAACACTTCCCACAAAACCTTACTAAAACCAAACAACACTTGAACTTCAAACACTAAACATCATATATTACAAAAATTGCAGCAATACAAAACATGTGATCAAACCAAAACAAAGTAACAACAATCTATGACCAACCTAAAGCTAACTAACACCATACTCAAACTATAAGGTCAAACCTTACAAAAACTGCATACTTAAAATGTAAAGAAAAATCTTACAAAACCATACAATGTATGCATACATGAATTGGACGAGTCAAGCAGATGTAGTTGAGTTGGACGACTCTTCAATCTCCCCAAACATAAATTCAATTTATGTTTTAACTGGCTCTTCTTCGGCAAGCTACAAAGAAAAATACATTAGAAAAAGAAGCAGATGAACAATTAAACTAAAAACGAAAATAAACTCTTACAATGCTTCGCCCATGTACTTTTTTAACGTCGTGGAACTCTTTTTCCCAATCACCTCCACACATAAGCATCTCCACAGTCTTAGGTTTCAATGAGGTGCGTTTCGGATCAATCACGCGCTTCCCGGCGCTAAAAGCTGCTTCCGAAGCAACCGTTGTAATGGGGATGGATAAAATATCTTTAGCCATGATGCTAAGAATACGATATTTTGGAGCATTAGCCCTCCACCAAGTCATTATATCAAACTCTGCTCCAGCATCAAATTTATTTGGCTTCTCCTCCAAATAGAACTGAAGATCAGTTCGAGTCTCGCTGTCCTCCTCAGTCTCATCGAGATATGCAAAGAAAGTAGATCCACGAGGATTATTTGTTGTTTGAGAAGAAGGAACAGCATGTTTCTTATGTGCTTCTTCATAGATTGAAAACAAATTTCGTAAGTCGGTTGACACTGATTCCTCTCTATTTTTAGCCTCATCGGGAAGATGATACAAGAATGGGTAAACCCACTTAATGAACTTCATCTTATATCTGCGTCATAAAACTTATTAACAAAATACATTCTTGTCTTAGCTAGAGAAATAAAAATGAAAAACTAAAAAGAATCTGATACATTTCAATTTGAAACCAGAATCATAAACCTGATAAAAAAGACCTGTCTTACCTTGGGTCAAGAATAGAACCAATGGAAATTTACAAATTTGACTCCGACCAATACTTTTGATACTTGATCTTCATCTCGCTAACCGCTAGCATTAGTTCTGGATTTGTGTCACAATACTCGAACTTATCCAACACAACTTTAACTTGATAAAGTTCAACAAGAAATAGGTTCACTGTAGGGTAAGTTCGACCACTAATAACTTTAGTGACACGCTCAAACACCTCCAAAAAATGACAAATGGCCTCCACGCTCTTCGACTCTTCATCACTAGGCAAGAATTGCATAAAGACAGAATTAACTTCTTCATACCTGTGCCACACCTCTCGATAAAATAACACACTGGATAGCATCAACCATGTAGAGTTCCACCTGGTCTTCACATCAAGTACCATCCGTTTTCCTTTCAACCCCATGTCTTTCACTATCTTATCGAATTCAATGCATCTTGCCTCAGATTCAAATATATATTTGGCACCTCCCCTAAAATTTTCTACAGATGGTTGAATGACTTTTAGACCATCTTGCACCAACAAATTCAGTAGAGGTTCCCCCATCTTTCACATTGTAAGAATACAATGTCCCACACCACTTACACTTCCTCTTTTTTGCTCCACACGACATCGTAACGATTTGAAATTCTTCCCAAATAATAGATTTTTTAGCCCTTTTTTAGGAGGTGCAGATGGATCTTCATCAGTATTAGCATTGCCAGTAGTATTAGCAGGGGTTGGTGTTGACCCATCAACTTGGCTACCGAAATTGGGATCTATATCTTGAAGTTCTCCGATCTCAATCCTTCCTATAGTCTCACCATCATCGTCGCATTCGAATGATTCATTATTATGCATTGGACTTGAAAAATCTTGAAACGACATGAAAAATATGTATCACTTATACAAATTTATAAAATTATTGGAAAGAATACAAAATTTGGGAATAAAACCTAAGATTGTTACTATAAATTCAAAAGACTTAACTAAACAATTTCTATCAAAACTCAGACAACTAAAAAACTAGAGCTCAGCATAGATTATTGATGCTGTAAATTTAAAAAGAATCTTTAAAACATTGAACTCAAGATGAATCCAATAAAAATGATGAATCATGAATGTGACAAAATCAAATGATATAGAAATTAAGGAAGGGATGAGAAAAGGAATAAGAAATCATACCTAGAATGAAGAAGATATTTTTGGATTTAATGTTATCGTGTTTGTCGTTGCGGCTGCTACTGTAAAGATAAACAACCCTAGGTTTAACTTTATGTCCAAAGAAATCAAATTTTCCCCCAAATCGATAAGTTTCCCTCCAAATTAATTTTCATCCAATCAAAATATAGTTTTCGTTTTAAAAGCACGAAATTTTTGTGCCCACTCAAAACGTGTATTGCGCTGTTTCTATATTAGTTATATAATTTGTCATTAAAACATAAAATTTCTCATTTTCAATTTTATGGTGAGGTAGTGTCGTTCACTATAAAATTTTGAGACAATTTGATTTCCGTTTCAGTCAAATTGGTTATAATTTAATTTAAATTTTAGCTTTTAAATCTAATAAAATTAATTTTTTCAATTAAAACAAAAAAAAATTCATTTCCTTATCAACCACAAGTTGTATAATATGTCTACCTAAATTATATAATTACAATTTACATTATCAGTACTAAAGAATAAGAAAATCAATTTTTTTTAATTAAATAGAAAAAAAAACAGTTTACAATAATTTAGTTTTTATATATTTTATAATTTATTTACTTATCTTATGGCATATATTATATTAATCAATTTTTAAATAATTTATATTATCTTTTAAAATTAATTTTTATATAATTTTTTATAATTTTATTTTAAATTTATTTTTAAATTTTATCGGTTTTATTGTTTTTTCGGTTCGGTTCCTAACCGGTTCAACCGGTTCGGTTCCTAACCGGTTTTATCATTTCGGTTCTTTATCGATTTCGGTTTTAAAAATAAGACCGTGAACCGGACCGTTAAGGTTCGGTCCGGTTTTCGGTTCTCCGGAACCATCAAGAGCCCTAGCCAAGGCCAATGAGATCCCCTCATGAACCCATTTGAAGGTATTCGACCCTTTTGACTACGGTGTATCGAGTCGGCCTTGTGTAATCCTTTGTGGTGATATAACTTCCCTTTCTCTGCACTATGATACAAAAATTGGTCGGGGTGGCAGCAACGACGACATCGATCTTATCTAAGTGGCCTCCTGGGGACGTGTGAGAACGGGATGGAGAAGAGGAAGCTCGTCAAAACCAACATATTGATGAGCATGCGTGTCCGAGAACCTTTTCAGTACATTGACGCTTAGACTGAGGAAACTTGAGAGATGAGACATCATCGGGAATATAGGAAACGGTAACTCGACCAGGACCACGAGCAGGCTGAGTGGATTTGCGCATGAGATTTTCTTTGGAATCGAAATTAAGGGCAGCTAAGTCCAAACTATATAGCTGGTAACTTTTTTGGGCTAGAAAATATCCATGAAATGATGGTGCGACTTAAGGGCATTTAAGTTACTGTTGGCGGGGGTGTAAAAACGATGGAGAAAATACGGCAAGTATGATGTCGACTATCGTTGAGCCTTGGAATTGATTATACTAAAAAGACGATATTAGAGGATGAACGAGAAAAATAAACATGCAGCTCAAGGCAAGGCCACTATCGAACAATACCAGGTAGACTGAAAGCTAATAGAATAGGGTCACGTGAAGGATCATAAACGAACGACCACAACCCACTCATGAAACAATATTGAGACCTTCATTTCTTGCATTGAGGCATGCCTTTCACCGTAGAGGATTTTCCCCTCTATATTAGACTGAGGACCGAGTTGCATATTTAAAGAAAAAAAACACACTGAAAGTGATCTCGATATATCTGCATAATATAGTTGGCAAAAGTGATCTCGATATATCTGCATAATATAGCTGCCTAAAAAAACACACTTTATAAAAAGTGTGTAAAGCATCGCGACCGCTGACTTGGCCAAACGGCCAAGTCATATTTAGTACGGGATTGTGTGGAACATCGCGACACCTAGTTTGTTCAAACGGTCAAATCTAACTTAACACGCGCAACCCCTGATTTGATCAAACAATCATATCATATTTAATACGGGATCACACAGAAGTCCAGACGGTCAAATCTAACTTAACACGTGCTCATGTAAAACCCGCAACCCCTGATTTGATCAAGCAACCATATCATATTTAATACGGGTCACATAGAACATCGCGACCCTTGATTGAGCCAACTACCAAATCAAATTTAATATTAGTCCAGACAGTCCAACCTTAGTTATGATGAGACCATGCAAAACAACTCAACCTTCAACTTGGCCAAACAACCAAGTTATATTTAATAATATTTTGATTCGATCAGCGCAATATGTAAACCCAGTATAGTACGAGATCGCACTGACATGCGTTACCTTTGACTTGGCAAAATGCTCAAGTCCCGGATGATGCAGGATCACACTAGCATGCGCGACCCCAAACTTGGCTGATTGGCGAAGTCAAATTTAACAATATGTCGAACTTTTGCGCGCCACATTTACTTGGCTATTTGTCCAAATCTAACTATATATGGGGTCGTGATCCTAATCGTGACCCCTTATTTAGCCAAGTTACCAAATCCGGTATGAGGAGGAATCACACGGCCTTTTTTTGGTCAAACGGTCAGGTTCAACTTGTCATGGATCACGCTCTAGCGTGACTTTGGATCTGATCATCTGACCAAGCTCGTTTTACATGTAATTATGCATATGTGCGCGGTCCTTCACTGGACCAAAGCGGTCAAGAGCCTCATGTAAGTGTTTTCCTTTTTACTCCATCTTCGTACGACTGTTGGTACAATACGAAAATTATGTCACACCGTACAAATTAAACACATAGCACCCTATGAATGTACAGCGAAAAGGACGATAATTACATCACACCGTACGAATGGGCAGCTAAAAAGATGTAATCGACTCTATAAAATAACAATAATCTATAAAATAACAAGAAAAAAACCAACGGCTAGTACCTTCCTAAAACATCCACAAATCGAGGTTTACAATATAAAAAGTAATTAAATTATTCCAAAATTACATTAGTGTAAGCGAATAGTAAAAACTTGTAATCATATTTATTGAATAAAAAATTACAACAATTGTTCGAATGTCCATCAAAACTTTTTATTTGTGTTTCATATTCAAACTTCAGTCAATTGGGTGAACTTGTACATCACCATAGGTGATATAGTAGTTTTTCACCACTAGCCGTAATAATAAATCTCTTAACGCTGCATATCAGCCGTTGGGCTCATAAGACAAGGAGTTCCAACTCATAAAACTAGGAGTTCCACCAACCCAAACTGTGTATGCTGATATATCTATTTCATTTCTTAGTTAATCTTTTAGTGTGGATCCACATAGGTAGAATTATCTCTAAGATAATACACAACAGACACATATCCGTATATTTCACAGGTTTGGCATCGGCAGGTAGGTTTGGAGTGAGCAAATAGGAAAGTTTGTAGATCCATCATTGAATAGGGAGGAGTTTTCAGAAGTAAATACTCCCTCCGTCGAAAATACTCGTCGTTTTAAGAAATAACTACCGTCCAAAATACTTGTCGTTTTAGGATAAAATATTTAATTTTTGTGGAGATTATCAACAGATCAAAAATAAAATAAAAACCTGCTCAAGACAACAGATATACGATGAACATTCATCAATGTGCGTATAAAACACACATCATCCACAAACAAGAAATTCAGACTCAAAGCATACATCAATAAAACAACTAAAACATCAGCTTCCTCCAACAAGTACAAATGAGGAAACCATTAAAAGCTTTAACTTGTAGTATTCTTAGACAACAAGGCACTGCGAACCACCTTGATTATGTCAGTGAGAGACACGATCCCAATAAGCAAACCCTCGTGATCAACAACCCACACTCTATGCACATGTTTACTCACAGCCTTGTCCATCACTTCTGCAAGAGTCGAGCTGCTGACGCAAGTCACCAGCTCTCTCTCTTTAGGTTCGGAGTCTGAGGCAAATAACGCCGACTTACCCACAGTCTGTGTGAACTCAAACGCGCTTAGGGGCAACCATGTTTGCAGCGCTGCCAAGTGACAGCCTCGAAGATCCGTGGCTGAAAATGTACCCACAGGTTTCCTATACCGTCCCTGTAATCCACCCAATTCGGGTGGTAGAAATTAAATGAACTCGATAATAATGTTGCCTAGTTAAATTAAACTGGACCTGGATCTCAGACACAGGTGTGTATGTCTGACAGTCCACACAAAGTCATCGGAGAACAGAACAATCCGTCGATCAGATTACATCATAGGGGACAAGCCTAATCCGACCAAAGGTTTGCCACCCCTACATAAAGGGGTGGCAGACAAGACTACCGGACCAAATTTTGTCACACCTACACAATAGGGACAGACAAGCCTACGCTAATACCCTATACTAATAGATAGAAATTGCAACATATGTAACTTACGTTTACGAGCTGGTCATTATCCGCATACATGGAATCGGAAGACTCGACTATGGGAACAGCATTGAGCAAAGCAATTTTCATGCACTTGATGGCATCGATAAGCTTCATGTTCTCAGTAATCGCGTAAACGCTGTCGTTCACTACTGCTAGATCGTAGACAGATTTGGACACGATACCCTCGAGTTCAGAAGATTCGTATTCCTTAAGGAACCTTAACACGTCCATTTGGGTCAGCATCCGGTAACTTGAGGCAGACTCTATCAGCTCTACACCAGAGATGTTTTCCATGTGACTGTCCACCGGAACTAAAGCGCGGTGTATTCCCTTACTGAACACTTCCATACAATCTAGGAGGCTGCATATATACATATTGTGGACTATTTTAGCTATATTATATGGAAAGAAGAACAAAAAACAGAGATGAAGTGAGTCACCTGGTATTGGGATTCAAAGTCCACAAGCTAAGGCCTTCGAGACAGTGACCAATAATGGAAGAAACAGGAGAAGCCATCTTTTGCTCAAGATCCGAAATAGAATCATCACAAAGACGATCACCAGCAATATGAGAAAGTATATCAAGCATAGTCACCATCCCTATATAATGTTTCCTCACAACCCCGGTTTGTTTATCAGACTCCATAATCATCGAACCACCTGCGCCAATCCACTTCCCCGGTGGTGCAGCCACTGGAACTGCAACCACGTTGTTAGCCACCAGAGCGTTCATGGTGTGTGCCATAGTCGCTGTGTATGGTACTTCCACTAGTCTTTTCTTGTCGGCCGTTAGTTCTCCCACTTTTATTTCTGACAGCGGTCGTTGCTGCTCTCCGGCTGATGTTTGATCGCCGGCGGTGAGGGTTTTGTCTCTTGATTGTTGCATTTTTTTGTGTTTTTTGGATCAAGTTGGTCATGTGTTTGTGTTTGAGAGATGACTGCAGTACTAAATAGTGTGCAACTTTTAAGAGGCGCAATGTACGTGTCGAGTGCTGCTTGCATATCCGTTGTTATTCTGCCGCGTGGCCTTGGTCGATAGCTCCGTGACACGTGTTGTTTACGTGATGCTTTCTTCTATTATTCGTAATTATCTTATATTACGTTGGATGATGATTCATTCTTTCGTCGAATTTTATATTAGACCGACAAAAATCGTATATCCCAAAGTTAAAAACATTTCACAAACTTTTGTAATGGCACGTGGGTCGCAAAAACGGACCTATCATTTTACAAAACTGAACCTATAAAAACGCCACTTGTATAATAATACAATTATAACATGGGAATTACAAAAAAAAAGACCGAAACTATTCGGTCATTTTTTTTTTTAAATTAGTTCCTGAAGTTATTTTGTTTGGTGGTTTTATTTTTATGAAATTGTATAAATAGTTAAATTTATTTTCCTCCAAAGTTATCATAATTTCAAAAAAAAACTAATTCTCTATTTTCTTTTTATCTTTTCACTTAAAAAATCAACTTTTTTTTAAAACCTTAACTAAACCTAAACTAAATTATTAATGAACCTAAAATTAATTATAACTAAAGTATTAATAAACCTAAACTAAATTATAAATTAAAACAAAAATTAATACATCACTTAAAACAACCACCCATCAATAGAACCCACCCCCTAAACTAACCTCTCCCTTTTCTACCGAAACCATACTCTTCCATTAAAGAAACCCTCCACCCTCAAGCTTATCCAAATCGGAACCGTCGTCGTTCTAACCCACGACCAAGTCAACATCGAAAGCAACGGGAAAAGCATCG
The DNA here is from genome assembly GCA_036936605.1 of Limnanthes douglasii subsp. nivea. NCBI lineage: Eukaryota > Viridiplantae > Streptophyta > Magnoliopsida > Brassicales > Limnanthaceae > Limnanthes > Limnanthes douglasii. Next base: position 181,196,866 of record JAUPFV010000003.1, read on the forward strand.
AGAAGGACCGAAAACACCGAATTGGAAGCCTCGTAAATCCGTCTAAAATCTACTTTAAGTTGAATATTTTGGTTGATTTAGGTTGTAGGTTGTCTACTAGGATATCTGTTAGGTTTTAGGAAGTAGATTTAGGCTCTCTATGAAATTGTAGAAGCTTGGTGCTTCGTTAATGGAATCTGGCGTGCGAAGAACACCTTGTGTACGCCAACGTGTGGCGTACACAACGTGGCGTGGGTTCATTTGGCTACGCCGCCACAACAAAACCCACAATGTCGTTTTGGGCGTGGGTTGTAGTGGCTACGTCACCAGTGTGGCGTAGCCACATGAACGCATGTCAGGGCAATGATGTTAGCTGGTGCGGTCACCGGAATAACCCGGGACCGATTTATTCTTGTTGTTTGGTGTGTTTGATTGGTTTTTGTTATTAATTGTCTAAAAATGCTTCGTGATTGACAATTTGTGTTTCGAACCAACCTTGATAATTCGTATATTTGTTTTTAGACAGTGGATCATGGTGACGTCCCACAGTCTGCGGATGGTTCACGGACGAAGAGAATCAAGAAACGGACGAGGGTACGGGAATCTGGTCAGCCTGTTTTAGTTGCCAATTCAGCAGTTCTGATAGACGAGTTGCATATAGTTTACGGACTGCATGCTTCCGGATCAAGTTCCGCTTCTACTTCCCACGGACGAAGCCATCTTCCCCCACCTACAGGGCAGCCACAAGCTCCTCTTCCATCCAAATTGCCACCGGTATTCGGCGAGGCGTTCATCTCGCACACTACATACCACATTTGGATGGGAGAGGATAATATTTAAATTTCAATATGACATTTTACGTTGGTTTAATTTTAATATGTACTAATTTGAACTGATGTTTTTAGGAGCGCGAGATGCAGCTATATGCCCATTATCTCGGCCATAGAGCATGGAGTTTGGCTGCACAGACTAGGGTACGCGCTGTAGTTGACGCCACTCCTTTCGGTCGACTGATAGAACCGTTCGATCACATGCACACACACTCCAACATGGCGGAGGTTTTTTTGGAACGGTGGCATATGGAAACAAATAGTTTCCATTTTTCCTTTGGCGAGATGACGATCACGCTCGATGATGTGCACACCATATTGGGACTCCTGGTTTGTGGTTCACTTGCTGTTTTTTTCTATTACATCGGACAAGTCTATGGCCATGCATGAGTGCGATAAGTTGCTTATCGTGGACAAGGTAGACTTCGTGATGGAGGTTGAGAAATGCGCGGGCGTCGGGTTGGGATTCAAATGGCTCTGGAATAGGTTTAGTGGGCTACAGTTCTGCGAGGATAACACTGATCTCACTGATCTTATGGTAGATGCGGCTGTGCGTGCCTACATATTACATATGTTTGGCACCGTCATATTCTCGGACAAGAGCAACATGTACGCCAATTTTCAATTTTTTTTTGCGTAATTTGACTCCGGTAGGTGTTGGTAGCTACTCATGGGGGAGTGTTGTGCATGCTCACTTGTATCACCATCTGGGTGAGGCCTCGCTCCACGACACCAAGACTATAGCCCTATGTATCGGTTTGTTAGACACGTGGATACGGGATCATTTTGTCATGCTACGCCTTGTTACTTGTTCCACTTACACCTAGCGCCAGACTACTATTGCTAGATAGGATACAGCTGTCGCAGTATGTGACTCCCAGACGAAGTTGAACCTCCGGATCACCGTCAACAACCTGCAGGAGACAGATGTAAGTCTTCTAATTGAATTTAATACTTGAATAAGGTAGAAGTTGTGTGCTATCTTGGTCTGTTGTAGTGCCATTTATATGTTTTTTTGTTCGTATTGCTTTGTATTGTAGGTAATTTTCGATCCTTATCGTGCGATACGTGATCATTTTCGGTTACAAATCAAGGTTTTCCTTCCATAGCTCTATAATGATATTTTTTATAACTTTAATAGATTACTTTGAGAAGCTACCATTGTATCCCTCTCCTAAGAAGTGTATGCCTTAGTTGCACGACTAGCCCAATCTTTGTTGGCCTTGTTCAGCTCAGACCTCAATCGGGATAGCTTTGTCAGAAGCGTAGAACTTCACAGTCAAATGTTGCAACTTCTGATAGTAGACTCTTCAACCTTGAAAAGAAATCGTTCCTTCAAGTTATCATTTTCAGTTGTAAGCATAGTTAAGCGATCACCCACATTTGTCTTCTCCTTAATAAGTTTCTCACAACACAGCTTGGAAGCACCGTAAACCCTCTTGTATTGCAAGAACTCAGCATTGAGATATTTCACATATCCAAACATCATAGGCCCAGGTTTGAAGTCTTCAATGGCCTTGGTATCGGTAAGGTTCATCTTGTGATAGGCCAACACCGTAAAATTGTGATAACTCTACCAAAACAAACTATGTTAAATCAATTAATCAGTGATAAATAAAAAAATTACTTCTAGTGCCAACTTCAACTGACACTACAGAATGTCTGCTATATACATATTATTCTAATAGGTCAGCTCGGGGCACTACTTCAACTCATAATACATGAGCATTGAGGGCTTCATCGTGCTAATTACAAAAATAAAGTTCCCCCAATCCAAACATGGGTAGTTACTCAATGGACGAGGGATCCAATGGAAAGACCGTGCCCACATTTTCTGCGTCAGTCATCTCGTTGGAATCATCTCTTTTTTTATAAAAATTATCGATAGAAGTATGAACCAAGGGGTCAGTATTTGAGTCTCTCGCTGAGGGAGGGTCTCGAAAATAATGTGAATTTGGTTAGTAGACGTAAGATACGGGGTTTATTCCCCAACAGTAGCAGTATTGCTCGAGTTACCACATACGTAGACTTTTTTAGGCAATGGATCTTCATGCACATCCAATGGGGTAACATTTACCACTAAGGCCAACTTATCTAAATAGTGTTTGGTTGGACATCAACCCCCTCCTGTAGCATGGAGTTTTCCGCCCTATTAGAGGTGTGATTATCGAAATGCATAATTTTCTTAGTATAAACGCGAACAAACCTATCTTTATAAAGCGTAATCCACGAGTCTATCACATAATCGACCGTCTTATCTTGGTCTTTGAACATGATCGCATCTTACCCAACCTTTCGTTCATCACCTCAACGGTATTAGATGAAACAACGTCGTTCCAAGCCACCAAAAATTTGTTAAACACTTTCGCATCTTCAAACATTTTTTTTGTTCTCCCGCTAATATTCTTGTTGATATGTCACTCGCATAACATGTGACTAGCGCTAGGAAATATTTTGTCGATGCTATTCATCAAGGCTAGCTCACGGTTCATAACGATAACACAAGGTAATTCACAATCATTCTCCTCCATTACCGTTTTCAAGCATCCCAATGGCCATTTGTAGCTGTCTTGTTTTTCACTCACCATAAACGTGAAACTAATGCAACACGTTTTGTTGTTCGATGTTACCCCGACTACTTCGAACAAAGGCATACCGTAGCGAATAACTTTATACGTGTTATCCATGATTAGCAAGCGTGGGAAGGTCCGTAGTAAATCAATACTAAGAGGATGTGAGAAAAATAAATCAGTTATAACGTTAGAGCTGTCATTGCCCGTCTATACCCAATACTTGTACTTGTGCAATTGTAATTTAACTAACAAGCATTGCATTTGGGATCGACCACCGTTTTCAACCATCCTTGTTCTTTGACTGTGATTGTAACGTGATGGATATTTGAAGCATTCTCTGGATCGGCCTTCTTCAAAGCACCAAATATTTGTCGCGGACTTGTTCCGTTCACCGTCAAAAGATCAACGAGCTCTTTTTCCTTCCGTTTTAACTTGGACCATTGCAAATGTTCTTGGGCATACCCAATTGGTTCATGGTTGTGCATCCCGGAAAAGACACTAAGAGCCTACTTATCGTCTATTTTTACCGGATTCCCTACCAAATGAAAAATGCAATTTATTTTTTTGCTATCGGTAGCCTTACGCTTACGGTCACACTCTTTAACGGCCGACTTAAAAATTCTGGATCGCTCGTACCGATAATATACTCTCGTTGTTCTCCATCTTTTCCCTACCTCCTTAGATGCTACGTTAATAAAAAAACTCAATGACTTCCCCGTACTTTTAACCCACTTGGTCATCGAGTTTAAGCTATACTCGTCGTGAGTGGTGAAATGGTGAGCGTAGTCCGAAACAAACAAAATATTGTATTGGGTCACCTCATGCAATATGTAAGAAGTAGATAAACCAATTAAACCGTCATTCCGGGTTAGTTAAGGCCATTCTGCCAACGTAATGGCGTACAACAGCATCACCACGCCATTTGCTGGCGTAGAACATCTTTCGCACGCCACACGCATGGCGTCTACAAGGTGTCCACACCAACAAACGGCATGGTGATGCTGTTGTACGCCATTATGTTGGCGTACGCACTATCGGGCACGCCAACGAGTGGCAAAGAATAACAAAAACGAGTTTTTACAAAAATCTGTTTTTTGGCAAAAATGAGTGAGGGGAATGCAATGTACCTCCTCAGTGTTCATATTTCTCTGAATGGAAAGTGGTTTCGACTCTTTCCCGGGCATTTTTCAAAAGTTTTGAAGTTTTTGAGAAAATAGGTTTGGTTGTTTATTTTGTTTGTTGTTGAGTTTCTATTTTTAGTAGTTTGGAGAAGATGAATTAAGGTTGGTGTTTGAAATTGTGTTTGCAACTTTATGGAGTAGTTTGGAATCCTCAATGGCATGGGTTGTGATTTATTTTACTTTAAAGGGTTTTTTAGGTTTTTTGGGTTTTTTGCTTAGTGACAATTTTGTAGATATTAAAAATCAGAAAAAGCGACTTCGCGAAGTAGTTTTGGCTTTTTTTACAAATTCTTGTATAATATATCTGCCTCTTCAAATTAAGATATATATTGTATTGCCAATTTCTTTTTAAAGAATAACAAAGATAACGTTAGTTATATTTATAATGTTATAAAAAAAACTATGTCTTCTACTACAAATTCGAGTTACCAGAATGACAAGGCATACCTCTACCACCGGAGTATATCAATTAATTCGGACGAGGTATTCTCGATCATGTAACGGAGTTGGAGTGTCAGTGGCTAGTATAATTCAACTACTTACGTCGTCGTTATAAAAACCAAGCTAGAGCTCGAAGAATATATAAGGTATCATCAACCAAGGGTATTGACTGACGAGAAATTCTTAAGCAAGAGAGATCATTAAGGGCACGAACAAGATAACACGACGAACGTGGAAACAAAACATTTACCCACGATTAGGTACAACTAGGAATGTAGACCTATTAGGAGATAGTGAGATAATGTATAGAGTTTGGTAGTATACAAAATGGTCAAAACCCAATTACAGTGCAAGATCTTCCAATTAAAGAATAAGAGAATAGTGCATTTATTCTTTTCGATATTCAAAACTATTCTTAATCACTCAAACCCCTCATCGGATTTTGGCGTCATCTGTGGGTAATGAGTGAAAGACGTCGTTGTTAGAAAGTTTACGATGGTGGTAACAAGATCAGGAATCGAAAGAAAAACACGAGAGCCCCACATGGGCAAGGTGGATAAGGCAACCAGGCTGACGTACATGGAATCCTTGAAAACTCGATAAACGGTGAAGCTATTATCGGAGTTGATCTGACGGGTCATCACGCAGCCTATGCAGTGGTGGTCGCAAATGTCGATCAATCTCAAATAAACACTGAGAAAAACATTGGCGGAGCAGCCCAGGAGGATAACCATTTTAACCTAGGTATGTTACCCACCCCATTTTATATGAAAATTTTGGAAACTCAGATTGAGGACATCAAACGCAAGCAGCTTAAGGCTTCCCAGCGACAACAAGAAATGGACGATGAGGCCAAACAGCGCCTCAGTGCGATCACCGACACGCTCCAGCGTCTGAGTGAAAAGGTTTTCTATGAGGATGCGATCAATTAGGACATTCATTAAAAATCTGGCAAGGCTGAGGGCACCGATAGAACTAAAGGTTGGACCCATGGTAGTGAACGCATTAGAAAAAGTAAAAGCAGGAAGCAAATGAAAAAGACTCTAGACGGGATGACCTGTCTAGCAACAATAAAGATCTCGAGGTGGTGGAATACAATCAGGTAAGGCCGACTATGGTTTCTTATGTTATGCAAGAGTCTTCGTTCGTCAAAGGCTTACTGGAAGGAAATATTCTTTAGGAATTCACATAAGATGGATTCGTATGGCGGATCAGGAGATCCCGAGTATCATCTAGAACAGTTCAGGAACATAATGATGGCTTTCAACCCGGATGACGTTCTACTTTACAGAGCTTTCTCCATCATGTTTAAAGGAAATGCCCTTGACTGATTAACAGCCTCCAAAATGGCTTGATTAAGGGTTTCGAGAGGCTATGGCTCGCTTTCTCATTGGAAATAAAGAGCAAAAGCGTGAGGGCAACGCTAGCGTGGACTTGTACCAACGGATGGCTGAGATATTGAAAAGTTGTGTAGAAAGGTTCATCCTAGAGATTCACTTCCTCTCGACCTGCAAAGAGCCGGCGGCGGTAGCAGTTTTTATGAGATAATTTAATAGATAGTGACCCATTTTTCATAAACCTTATCTAGTTCCCTATCAAGATAATTGGAGATATCTTGGCCAGATATGACCAGATTATCTGAGTAGATGACTCGAATAAGGGGGACCTTATACCACCCCCTAGCAGAAGCTCTAAGAAGTTAAACTACCAAGCGGTGACAATAGGCATTACACGGAAGCACCATGAACGGACTCATCTAGATTCCAAGTAAGTTGATTGCACCTTTTCTATTATGATAACCATGGCAAGAATTTTATTCCTCTCACGGAAAACATATCCACCATTTACGAAAAGACAAAAAGAATGGAAAATTATCAGGCTCCCAAAATTATGTTTACACCCCGTACAAGAGGTCCCCTCGTTACTTTTGCACATATCGTAAAGACCATGGCCACCCTAGTGATGAATTCTGGAAATTAAAAGAAGAGATCCAGAGGCTGATCGATAGCAGCAATGTTGTTCAATTCATCAAGAAAATATAAAACATTGTCACGGAGGATGGGGGCAGGCCAGTGAGGCATCCGACAAACCGAAGGATAAACAACAATGGTTATGCACCATATTTGGGGGAGATAACCTTTCAGGGACCGACACCGCGGAACGAAAATAACACAGGAAGGATCTAGATATCCACTTGATGGGTAATTCCTTGTACCACTACTACCGGGATCCGGTCTCCGGCATTACATTCAATGATGATGATCTAAGGGGTTTTATTACCCACCACCAAGACGTCTTGGAAATTAATGTCAATATCTCAAAGATGATGGTTACAACAGTACTAGTGGATAACGGTAGTTTAACTAATGCCATTTTCAGGGTAATCTATGAGCAAATGGTCGCTGCCAGGAAAATACGCATGTACTTCCAATCCATACCATTATCTTACGTACATCATCCATGTTATGAAACGTACTTAAAAAATAAGATATATCAGGACAGTTAAACGGGTGTTCAGTCGAGCTTAGCCCGTATGAAATCATCTACAAAACAAAAACAATAATAAAAGGACATGTAGTGGCCGATTTTATCAACGAATTCATAGGATGTCGGAGACTGGATGATAGTATGATTCAAGCAGATGAGGATAACCCTCAATGTTTAGTCGAAGGTGACATGGCCTCAAATGCTACAAGGGGTGCATGAAGCATCTTAAATGCATCATTTAGAAAAGAAATACGACAAACAATTAAGTTTAGTTTTAAGGTATATACAATTCAGGTTAGTATGAAGCAGTCTTGGAGGGTATAAAATTAGCCCATATTTGCGGAGATAAAAAGTTAGTCGTCTAATCTGACTCGCGGCTAGTCATTGGTAAGACAAAGGGTCTTTCAAAGCTGAAGAGGAAAGCACAAAGGGATACCTTGAATCCTTAAGAGAGTAAGAAAAGAAGTTACATCATGTTGAGAACGAGCAGATACCTCACTCTAATAATGAAATTGCGGATTCACGCTCCAAGGTAGCTACCCTAGCAGATAACCCAATGGTCACCACATAAGAAACTCTGACAGTGGCAGCAAGCAGATGCACTAGAGATACATATAATAATAACAATTATTGATTGGAGGATACATCGGGTAACTCCAAAATCAAACTCTCCCTACCGATAAAGTGGAGGAGATGTCCCAACATCTTCATGCATCTAAATATAAACTCTTAGATAATTTTTATACAGGTTAAGTACGACACATCCACTATTGCGCTGCATCAACAAAGAAGATGCGAAAATAATCCTAACCGACTTACATGATGAAGAGGCAGGTGCCCACTGCGGATATCAAAGCCTAATCAGAAAATTCATATTAGCGGGATTTTATTGGCCCAAACTCATGGTGGACGCACAAACTCTAGTGCAAAACCTCTATCTTCCCCAACAGTTCGCAAACCGGCGATATTTACCAAGTGAACAAATGAGCGTCGTACCAGCACTATGTCGCTTCGAAAAATGGAGGATAAACTTGGTTGGGCCCCTCCCCATGGGCACAAGATAACAAAAATTTCTAATAGTGGCGGTGGACTACTTTACAAAGTAGGTCGAAGCTAAGGCTCTATGCAAAATAAGTACCCAAGATATCTGCGACTTTATACGAAATAAAATCCTTTATCGATTTGGAATTCCACGAATCCCTATGTTACCGAGCCTCAATTCTAGAACTCAATCATTACAATTTTGTTAGAGGTATGGAATTAGCCAACATTTCTTAACATTTTACTACCCTCAAGCCAGCAGAGAGGTCTAGGTCAAAAATTAGACTATCGTGGTAGGGATACAGAAAAAGCTAGAAAACTCAAAGGGAAAATGGCATGACAAACTCGCTGAGGTACTTTGGGCATATCTAACTACGCTCCGGTCAATAACTAGAGAAACCCTTTTTTTTAGTATATGGAATTGAAGTCGTCGTACCCACAGAGATAATAATCCCAAGCCACTGAATAACAAATTCTTCAAAATACCTGAATGACCAAGAGCGACAATCATCAGTTGACCTGATCAAAGAAAGGAGGACCAAGCAAGGGTTCGATCTGAGCATTAAAATATTTTGATGAGGAGCAGGTTTAATTCAAAGTTGAAACCTCGAAGCTTCAAAATAGGTGACTTAGTCTTAAATAAAATCTTTCATCGAGCTTAAGACAAAAACACTGGCAAACTCGAGTCTGACTCGGATGGTCCATATAAACTAATTTTTAACAGACACCACGGGGCGTACAGATTGGAAGATATGGAATTAAGGCATTAAAATATTATTGGAATATTAATCATTTGAAAATGTATCACCGTGCAATTTGAAGCGGTTTTGCACTCTTTTTCCTCTTTTCGTGGCGCTTAAGGGTTTTTAATGAGGCCCGTTGTAATCCAAAGACATTAATGAAATCCCAATTTTTCAAATTTCTATTTATTATTTATTTTACTTGAATATTAAAGTTACCCAATAGAAGAAATACATATATACATATATAAAAAAAATCATAAATAATAAAATCAAAGGGCGGCTCGCCAAAAGTATATAAGCAAACGGACATAAAAATTCACGCTGAATAGGCTACACAATGGGCCACACTGAGCCCTGACTAAAATAGTCAACGAAAAGCGATCTAATTTTTTAAAACCAGCATTAAGATATTTCACATATCCAAACATCATAGGCCTCGGTTTGAAGTCTTCAATGGCCTTAGTATCGGTAGGGTTCATCTTGCGATAGGCCAAAACCATAAAATTATGATGACTCTACCAAATACAACAATAGAAGAAAAATATATTGAATGAGACAAAGGTAATTTAAATCAATGAATCAATCAAGTGATAAATAAAAAAACTACTTCTAGTGCCAACTCCAACTGACATTGCAGAATATCTGCTATATACATATTATTCTAATAGGTCAGCTCGGGGCACTGCTTCAACTCATAATACATGAGCATTGATGGCTTCGACATGCTAATTACAAAATGAATTTTCCCCAATCAAACGTGGTTAGTTATTCTATGGACGAGGATCCAATGGAAAGACCGTGCCCACATTTCCTGCATTAGTCATCTCGTTAGAATCATCTCCTCTTTTACGAAAATTAGCGATAGAAGTATAAACCAAGGGGTCAGTGTTTGAGTCTCTCACCGAGGGAGGGTCTCGAAAACAATGTGAATTTGGTTAGTAGATGTAAGATACGGGGTTGATTCCCCGACATTAGCAGTATAACTCAAGTTACCACATACGTAGCCTTTTTTAGGCAATGGATCTTCATGCACATCCAATGGGGTAATACTTACCACTAAGGCCAACTTATCTAAACCAATGCTTGGTTGGCCATCAACCCCCTCTTGTATCCCGCCAAAAAGAACTTCATTCTTCTTGGTTACTCTCTTTTTCCCCAATAAACTCATCGATAGAGGGATTACTTTTTCTCATTTCTTCATCATCCTTCCTCTAATGAGATACCATTATGTAATCACTCGAGCCCCTTTGGTTAGTTGCGGTTACAATACTTGTGGTATCCTAAAGGCATACATCTCCAACCACCTGAGCCACCATTTTATTTCTTTTTGGTTTCGACTACATAATATTTGTATCTCGACAAGTTCTTTTCTTGGTAACATAAGCCTCAAGTACCTCTTCATAATTTTAGCAAGCCTCATTGGGGGAAGCTTTAACCCAAAAACCATCTGAGTTTGCCCCATACATTATTTCTAGTAGTATTGACCTTACTCATTCAGTAGTGGCCAAATCACCGGTAGTTATAATAGTGACATCTCTGTCCTTCTATATTGTAATCTTTGATATTAGCCACATCCCAAGAACTAAAATACTGACATGGGTGAATAGGTGAGGGTACTCAAGGTGTCATTTAAAAAACGTAATGGTAGACAACTTCTCTAATGGATTTATTTCTCGTTTGGCATAAACCTTCCTTCACAACTAATGATGTTTCCCTAAATTTGTACCTCAACAACGGTAAAAGAATTATTAACAAAATGGTGAAAACATAAGCTAAAATAAAATCTAACTCTCAACTTACATGGCTTCATCCATCTCCATTCTAATTGGAGATTGTTCGCCTCAACAGGATGCTCCTAGTTACCAGAAACACAGACAAACGAATATTTCTAGTGTTTGCCAGAATCAGAAATGGTGTGGATAATAATTGTTTGAGGGTAGGCTAGTAATTTCAAGTAGAGTTTCAAGGTGGTGTATGGGTGTTTAACGGTGTTGTATGGAGTAGAGAGATGATTAAGCAGCTTGGTAGCAGTTAATTCTCATTACCCATAGTTAATGCTGGTGGTTGGGTATTTATAGTATGATGTTTGGGCCCTTATGGGCTTTCGGGTCATGTTTAAAGACCCATGAGTTCTAAGCAGGAGGGCAGGTAGCTTAGTCAGGAAGTGTTTAGGTTTTTTAGTACTTTAGTCATAGTTCGAACAACCTTAAGGTTACAGTGTTCAAAGTGACCTGTCCGGTCCAAATGATCTGTCCGGTTTATGTCCTTGTAGTCTGTCCGGTATTCGGAGAGACTTAGACTGATTTTCCCTTCCGGGGAGTATGCTGAATTCGGACTCATCAAGAAAAGTTAACGACCTTACTCCTACTATGTGTAGATATGTAATAATAAGGGGGATTCAACAGCTTTTTGACATCGGTGCTAGCTAAAAAACCGCTAGACCGATGAGGGTGTCTAAAAGCTTAGAGCTACCTAGAATACTTAGCAACAATTGATAACTGTTAGTTGTTAGTTATGTGGGATATATCCTAATGTATCTAAAAACTCGTTAATAAAACTCGGTAGGGGTAATTTCACTCCCTAGTCGAGAAAAGGGTTGTGTAAAAAACGTTTCACCTTCCCGAGCATGATGAGGTTGTTCACCCAACTCGGGAAGTCTAGTTATGACTGAATCTGGAAAGCCATATTGGTAGAAGACAATCAAAGTAATTGTTTAAGAATTACTTATCTTCCAATTTATCCACCGGTGGAAAGTCAGGATTATTATCTGTGGTATATTTCTTTTTCTTTGAAGCTCATTTACGAGGCATTTTTTGGGGCATATAAATAATTTATTATCAGAAGATGGGAAACCCATAACAAAATAATTTAGGATTTCTAAGCAAGAAATTTGGGCGTCTTAAAGTCGACACAATAATGTTAATCAATACCAAACGATAACAAAGAAGAACAGAGGAATGCAAAAGAAAAACAAAGGATTTTTAATTTTACCTTTTATTATATCTGGAAATGGGGAGGACCATGAATGAAGAACAAAGAAGAACACACTAATTTTCTCTCTTCAAAAGTAACTTAAATTAGGGAAAAATTCAAAATTAAAACGTGTTTACCAATCAAATGGCAAAAACCATACGAAGCACCATATTGGTAGAAGACTCAAGTAGAGCTTGTGAGTGTCATTGTGACAAGTGGCAACTAGGTACTGATATGAACAACTCAACGCCTGCTGCTACATATTAAATGTGACTTCTCTATATGACACATAGTAATCACAGAAGGAATAAACAAAAAAATACCTCATCCTAGTCATATTTTACTCCTTTCAAAATTTAAAAGAACTAGAGGGTCCTGATAAGGCATAACCCTACCACCGGGTTATACCCATCGACCATGAGAAGATACCCTTGATCATGCAACGGATGTGGAGCGCCATCGGCTAGTAAAACATAACTACTAACTTCGTCTTTATAAAGAGCAAGCTATACCTCGAAGAATATCTAGGGTATCATCAACTGAGAGTATTGACTAACGAGCGATTCTTAAAAACGAGACCATTAAGAGAATGAATAAGATAGCACGCCAAACGTGGGAATAGAATATTGACCCGCGATTGGGAAAAACTAAGAATAAAGATTATGATATAGTTGGATAATGTATGAGGTTTGATAGTATATAAAGGGGTCAAACCCCAATTACAATATAAGATAGTCCAATTGAGAAATAAGAGACTAGTGCATTTATTTCTTTTCATATTCAATATTATTTGTAATCATTAAAATCTTTCACCAAAATATTGAAATGATAAATACATATCGAGAAAAAAAATGTTTTGATGTAACAATTGATTTTTTTTTCTAAAAATAATTATTAATTTTATATTGGTGAATATAATTTATATTAGATGAATTAGTATGGGATCCAAAATTAAAAATTAATAAAAAAAATGTATTAAACGAGAAATCTTAATGATAATTTGAGAAGTAATATTTTATTCATAAAGCTGGATTGGATAAGCTACTTTTTACAATCTTCGACTTTTCCGGTTGCTAATATGATATAAGTATAAACGAGTTCGTAATCCATTTACAACAGAGGCTGTTTTGTCTAGTTTATTAAAAAGAACTTCAGATTTTACAACAGAGTTGCAACGAACGTACTATTTGGTTGCACAACATGTTGAGTTGCAACGGGTTTGGAATGTACTTATTTTATTTCTTTTTTTATAAATGGAATGGTTGAGTTATTTTTAACCCAATTTTATTGCCCAAATTATAGCCTGAAATATTTACCAAAGTTTTATCTATTGGATCTTCTAAAATTGTAACTCACTTGTAATTTTTACCCAAATTTGTTTATCAACTGAAATCCGCCCGAACTTAAACATTTTTTGAAACCCATACTGTCTCTCTTCCAAATCAACTCAACCATCTCTCATCTTTTCCAAAATCAATTCTAACATCTCTTATCTTTCGAAACCATTTTTTCTTTGTTTGAAAACTCTAATCCCTTTTACTGCGGGTCCAATTTTATGTAGCTCTCGTTTGTAAGCTCACCGGTGGTGCTTCTAGCAAGCTTTCGAAAGGTGTAAATATCTTAGTGCATCTGATGTAGCCCAGAAGCCCAGACAAAACCCTTTTTAATTTTATTTTATTTTATTCAAATATCATATATTATTCAAATCAAATCTAATTGTATAAAGATTTGATTTGATTTCATTTTAAAATATTTATTTTATTTCTTTGTATTCTAATTTAAAGTTTTGAGAAACTATTATATAAAGCCTCATATGCCTTAAGTTACTTTAAGTTTTTGGAATAATATATTTTTTATCTCTGAAAATTTCAATCTTTGTTGCCCTTAGATTATGATTTCATCATGTTACCCTTGATTTAGGGTTTCATCATGTTACCATTGAATTAGGGTTTCATCTATCGTTACTTCTTCTTCTATTTCCGCTGCGTCATCAGCATCACTCTCTCTTTTTGGTTTATCAAGTCTCATTTTCTTAGTGCAGCACTCTCTCTCAAACAAGTAAGGTATATTCCCCTTCCTCTCTCTAGAAACTATTTTGGTTGTTTCTTACTCTAGATTTGCGGTTATTTTATGCATAACGTTTTTTAAATTTTTCTACATATATTGAAGTATGTTCATTACATTTTACTGAGACTTGATTTCGTTATTTCTTTTTTTGATTTCATATTTGAGGCTAGAGATTTATAGTATACTAATAAGTTTGCGAATTTTTTGTTTATAGTATGGCTACTGAAATTGAGACCGCCTGTGAACTTTTGGTCGAAAGACAACAAAATGCAAAGCTTTTGAACCAATGGACTTTTGAAAAATTCATATTATATCGAGATTATTTTGTTAGTCTTATTTCTTCAGTTATTTACTTTTTTAGGAAATTTTATGTTGGTGCTTGATAAACTGAATCTAATATAATATTTGGTGATGGAAATAATTATAGTCTTTCAATGGTTTTTTCTTGAATTCAAACCAAATTCAGATTTACCTCTAGTATTTTCACATGTTCATGTATAAGTCTTACATTTTATTTTGTTATGTACTAAAACTTGTATAGTTGAAATAATCTTCTTTTCTATTGCCTCCCTTTATCTTAATTCACTCAAAAGAAAAGCAAATTACCAAATATTTTAGGATTTATGTGGAAACCATTATCATGGATGATGAAAGCTGTTGTTATAATGGATATTGTAATGGTAATGGTATGCCACCGAATTGGATGGATTTTGTTGAGTTTGTGTGTTTGTTGGTGCTTAATTTGACCATCACTTTTATCAAGGAGAATAATACCGGAAATGTTGTTGCTGCTTTTACGGCTTGTCTCTCCTAAGCTAAAGCGCGGTTACAATGTTGAAAGATTAGTATTTATTGAATATGATGCCTCTTATGTCTTTTACTACTTTTAATTATTGAAGAATAATAATGGAAATACTTATGAGCTTATGAACAATGCTGCAAATATATTTTTTTTTGTAATTGTAGCAGAAAAAATAGATTTAACTGAATATACCTTGTTTTGTGTTTCATATAGAAAATGGATTGAACAAGAAACTTCCATCCTTATACCCAAATAAAATTATAAGGCTTGATTGAAAAATAATAAAAAACCAAAAAAAACTACTAGTTTTTTTCTTGAACACTTTCATGTCTTTCGGAATATCCACTGCTACCTTGCTAGGTTTTGTATTTAAAAAAAATACTTAATGTTCAAATTAGAAAAGAAAGTACTGGATGTTTAATTATAACATGAAAATTGGTTACCAGTAATTATATTGTAACGTGAAAATTTACGTACAAATCAAATACCTAAAAATATTGTTGAAGTAAAATGTATGAACAACCTATGACCTTATGTTGTTTGAATTTACTCGAAAAATGATACGATATCTTCGGTTTCCAAATAAACTCTTTATTTGGCAGATGACCGATGAATCATCATTTCAATATAAAGTTGGCTCGACCAAAATGAAGAATAATCCGTAATCTTCAGAAGATATTTCAACCAAAAAGGGTGTAATTCTACGTAAGGAAATACTTGACTCTAAATTTATTTAGAGCAGCATCATTTATATTCTTGTAATTAAATAGATTAAGTCCTTTTAGTTCATTCGGATTAGAGTTTATTTTTTCTTACTAACTTTGTTGATTTTTTTGCTAAATTGATCAACTCTCTTGCACGACACTAATGACCATTTTAGAAGGCTGCAAAGCTAAATAAAAAAAAATTCTATTAATGAAAGGCTTAAGTTAGTTCGATGTAAATTTTAGTCATGGGTAATCATGGACATAAAACAAACATTATTATGTGAAAATATGGTTAAAGAAGGTAAGTTATTTTTTATGAGTTTATAGTCGTGGGCACGAGCAAAAGTTCGAGAAATGCATTTCTTTCTATTCAATCGTGTGGACAATAGAACTCTTTGTCATATATTGACGCCGAAGGTAAATGGCACCGAGTAAACAAAGGTGCTCCTGAACAATTTTTTATATTCAGCATTTTGTAAAATGACAAGTTTTATGTACCTTGGTATAGAATACTGAGATATCATAACCATTGGACGGATTCATATTCGATAAAATTAGCATGCATTGCACCACGGTAAGATGCACTCATCCTCGGACATCTTATATTTACCATTTTGATGTATGCTTAAACTTGATGTATCTTAGGCTTTTTCAAGCTCTTATTGGTGCATTTTTTACCGTTTTTCAAGATTACCAAAAGAGATTTGCTAGACATGAAGCAACTCATTTTCTAAGTACTCGTTTTTTCTATTATTCAATCTCGACAAAAAAACATGAAAAAATAATTAGATTCAATATTAGTTTCTTTTTTAGAAATCAAGCACATGATTTTTCTTTTTTAAAATTAGATTGAAACACATGTGTGGATCAAACATGATCGAAAATGCTCATAAAAACTTACAAAATAACACTTAAGACAAGACATATAGTCTAATTCTAGTTTGTTCCTAATGAGTTTGCATGCTTTTATTTTTGAACCTCTGTTGCTTATTTGATTGGCATACCTATCATGGGTTATTCATTAGACATAGGCAAATGAAATGTCAATCTTATTGATGAGAGAATACAAAATTTTGTCTACAACAGTCAGCTTGACACAAAAGAACTTGACAAATAAGCATTTTACAATTCAATAACAATACTTAGAGATTGTTTGGCACGTATAACCTTTTTGGCATTCAAACTTGTAAATATATTGTTTTTTTTGTTTGGTTTTGGTCTAGTTTTTTATGTTTAAAAAGATTAGTTCATTTTGCCTTAAGTTAAGATCAAAATTCCTAAAGCGAGAACTTAATATACATAATTTATTTACTGAGTATTTTACTACATAAATCTGAATGTTTTATGTATCTTTTTATTTTGCATTTTGTAAGGGTATTTGTGTTCTTCGGATTCTCAAGAGAATTGGTTTCTTATATCAAACAGGATACAAGTTTATTACCTTGCATCTGTGCTCTTAGAGACGTAATTGTCTTTCTATATAAAATAACTTGAT